>WBMV01006429.1:0-375524 GCA_013396655.1 Campylorhamphus procurvoides
AAAATCTGGAGGCAAGAAATCTATCCCAGCAGACAGATCTTGCCAGGCAAGATGAATATTTTTTTCAGTGTTACCTCAAGTTTGTGCAGGAGTGTTAATCCTCTGCTTTGCTAAGGGTGGCAAGAGGCAGACCCCAAGGATATTCTGTTTTCTGAGGTGATGGTCACACCTGATCCAGAACAAGCACTTGCTGTTGGCCAGTCCCACAGTGAGCAGTTCTGGGTGGAACTAGAAGTATTAACTATATACTAAAAGTATTCACTTTAGTATGAGAAATGCCACAAATCTATAGGAAATCACGTGAGCAGCATGTTAAACTCTCTTTTATCTGGAATATTGACCTCTAGCCACAATATTTTCCCTGAGTGTGTGTGAGGGAGGAACTGCTAACCAGGCAGAGCAGCTGCAGGTGCAGAGCAGGAGATGCCAGGTCAGTCTGTTCTGTATTCCATTCTCAACTCTCTGTTGTTTGCATGCCTTGCCCGTGCTGTGCTGGAGGGAGGAGAAGCAGGAGCAAAGCAGGGGAGCTCGTGGGCAGCTCTGTGGCTGTCCATCACCTGGAACCCTCCTGCTCCACTGGGATTTGGCTTCCAGAGGGATGCTCTGAGTTAGCAGAGACTCAGTGCAAGAGGTGGGGGCAGGTACAGTGACTGTCCCTGGGACAGGTGATGTGGGACAATGAAGGTGAGGCAAAAGCCTCATGAAGGCAAAATGACAGGCTGTGTTTGTACATACTACATTAGTGTGGAATCTCGGGGCTTTTCAGTCTTGTAAAAGAAGTTAAACTTCAAATTTGTGTTCAGAATTTCCAGCCCTCCAAAGGCAAACCCTGTAAAAGCTGTTTCACTCTCAGAGATGTGAGGAGAGGGCTTTGAGGGGTCATCTCTTGGGTTATCTCCACTCTGTGTTCCTACTCCTTGCAGGGTTCCTCTTTTATTCCTTAAGACACTTGAAAAAAAGTCAAACTTTTTAAATCAGCAGCTCTTTTGTCCTAAGGCCAGTTTTATTTTGTTCTTTATAAATACCTTTTTCCCCCATTCTCTTTTTGAGAAATAGCCATGTTGTTCTCAGCAACAGAAGTGATTTCCAGGGCTAAATAAGAAATGCTGTGTAATTCTGTCCCTCCTGCACAATCTCATTTTCTGAAGTGTTTTAGACAGAGAAACTGCTGTCAGCAAACTCAGGAGCCTCTCAACACAGCTTTGGGCTGTGTGGGTGACTTGGACTTCAGACTCAAAACAGACAAAAATGGGCTCTTTTCTGTAAGAGCCAAATGGAGACCAATTTTTCTGAGATTTGAAGTGTCTGGTGAACAGTCTCACTAAAAGATTTTTATAGGAGGAATTCTCCTTAAGTCTTTTCTAAGAAATTAGAGGTAAATACGTTATATTAGATCTAGAAGTGCAAACTTAGGAGTGAGCAGGTTGTGCCCATGAAGGTGAATCACCAGGGGCACTTTATGCTCTGTCTGGGCAGATGCTCAGCCCTGCAGGGAGGGATTTGACGTTCCCAGGAGGGCAAAACTGAGGGAAAGAGGAGGGGGGGGGAGCTTGCAAAGATGTGACTGTGTAACTTGTTTCTGGGAGACTTTCTGTATGGATTAATGGATTTAAACCAAACTTCTCTGCTTATACCTGTAGTTTCTGGAGGAAATAACCTCCTAAAGACAAACATGCTGTGAACACAGTTCAGCTCTCTCTTCCTTTCCTCTCCTCAGTCTGATGTAGCTGCCAACATTTTAAATGTTTCAGATCTCAGGTAGGTAAAGCTCCTGGCCCCCAAAAGGTGCAGGAGAACGAGGGCCATGGGCAGGGCAGAGTTCAGGGGGCACAGCAGAACTCAGCCCCTTGCCCAGCACATCCACGGGCATCAGGTCTGGCCACAAGTGCTGATGTGGAATATTTAGCTTTTAGGATTTATCCTTTACCTTTTGCCTTGCTGTGCAGTTTGACTGACTTGAGTCCTTTCCAGGTGTGGGGTGTAGAAAACTTTCAGCTTCTGGTTTTTGTTTGGGAGAAAGGGAAGTTCAGGAGGAAAAACGCCCATAGAGAAGCCCACCTACAATATGAAATGTGGGTAGATGGGTCCTGCTGAATCCCCAAAATGTTCACAAAGCCAGTGTTCAGGCAGAGCAATGAGATGAGGGAGCTCCCAGTTCTGGAACTCTCTCTCAGAGGAGCACTGTACTGGTGGCTTCACCTTGGCTGCACAGTGCCAGTGCTTCTGCCAGCTCCCCATGGGCACTGTCTATGCCAACAGCTTGGGCACAGGGACTCAAACCCATGCAGGGACTAAGAGATTAAAGCCAACAGAATGAAATGTAACAATATTAATAATCCATTGGAAGGGTGGCATCAGATTCAAGAGGTGTCACTGCTTCCAGGTGGAAGAGATGGGTTGTTTCCCTGGCCTGGAGGAGGGTCAGAACCTGATTTTACCAGGCAGGTCCTGCCTCAGCAGAGCACTCAGCCCTGTATTTTAAGTGCAGAGATGCTCCTCAGGGTGTTACAGGAGCTGCTCATCTTTGGAAAGCAAAGTATGTCATTAAGGGGCTCTCTGAACTGGGTGTCTTGCATTTCTGCTGCTCTCCTTCCTATTTCAGTGTATTATTGACCTCTGGTGTGCCTGAGGAGGAGCCCCCAGGAGGAGGGAGGCTGCTGCAGGGCTGGGAGAGAGCTTTGAGAAATGAGATTTCCTAAAGGGCACACAGGGAATGGTGTGTTTGTCTCAGGGGCAGGAATGGGAGGGGAAAGGATGGAGAATCCAGGTGGGAGCCTGCAGGTGTCATGCACTTAAAAAACCAGGTACAGCAAGTGAGGAAATGCCTCTCAGTCCTGTGTGCTTGTGGTTGGAAAAGGGGATTTTTGGGGCAGCTTGAATTTTGAGTCTGGGAAACCGAATTTGTCAGATGTTTTCTATATCTGTGTTTCATACATTGGTTAAAAGTTGTGGCTGTCCCATCCCTGGAAGTGTCCAAGGCCAGGTTGGACAGGGCTTGGAGCAACCTGGGCTAGTGGAAGGTGTCCCTGCCCATGGCAGGGGTTTGGGATGAGAGGGGCTTTAAGGTCCTTTCCAACCCAAACCATTCTGGGGTTCTGTGGTTCTGAATGTCATTAGTAGACCTGTCTTCTGCAATAGAAATAATTCTGGATATTGATGAGAGCAACACAGAAAAGCTTTCCCAGAAAATCAGCTAACACTCTCAGCATGACAGGTTCTTTTGGAGTATAACTCCAATCAGACTGTGGGGAAAAAGAGGATCATTCTGGAGTTATTCTTGAACATTTAAATAAAGAGTGCAACACAACATGTGCTCTGTCAGGCTCTGAGGTCTTGCCAGCAGACATTCTTAGACCCAACTCATTAAGGCTGAGGGCTGAAAACAAGCTGTTGTGACTTAAAAATAAATTAGAAATGTCTGATTTGATAAAACTGGATTTATTTTAAAAAGGGCTGAGAGAAATACAGTTGAATTTATTCTTGTTTTCTACATTCAAGTAAGTACTCAGAATTACACCAGTTCAATTTGGTTCAGAGGAAATACTGGCCACCTAACAAGGAATCAAATATTAAGACCTGTTATATAGTAGTTTAACTTGAGCAAAATAAAACCTGGTAACCAAGACAATGACATGGAACTGTTCAATTCCTGTGTAAAAAAAAGCTTGCAGACAGACTCCTGTATGTACACATTTTGTCTGTGTGCTTGAGTGCAAGCCTGTAGATGTGTTACTGCATTGTAAAATCTCTTTTGAATTAAATAATTTATGTACATATATTTATATATACACACACAGGTTCTCTGTTGCACTCTGCAGGTTAAAAATGGGTTTAAGGGCACAGCATCTGACATCACTCAAACCCCATTCCACTGACAGATGATCCAATACCCCAAACTGGAGCTAAAATAGGGTTTAGGACTCGGTGTCTCTGGATAGCTGCAGTTCTGTTGTATTTTGAGCCATTGGGATTGGAAAAAGGAAAAAGAAAAAGCCCTTTGCCCACTGTTTGTGGGAATTACAGACTCTCTTCTGGGGTTCGTGCAGCTTGGGCTGCAATTGTGCTGGTACTGCAAGTTTACAAGAAATCAGCCCCTGTAAAAGAGCACGTCAGCTCCCAGGGTTAAGCAGAAGCTTTTAGAACAAAATCAGCTAGTTAATAATTTAAAATGGTGCTGTTGAATCAAGCTGTTGCCACTTTGATAAATCATGCTCCTAAGTGGGCTGGATTGAGAGAAAGAGCAAGGAGTGGGGATGCTGTGCAGAAAGCAAAGATCCCTCTAAAGCTGTGGTTTCTGGCTTTCAGAAATGAGCCACTTTGTGCACTGAACTCAGAGCACTCTGCTCTCCCCTTTCATTACTTTACATGATATTAATGACATTCATTTTCCTTCCCCACCTCTCCCCATCCTGATTATTTTGCTTCTATGCCATGGCATGATGATTTCCTTTGTAGCCTGTGGAAGTTGAAACCAAATTCCTTAGGTATTAAGTGTTTCACATAACTGGTAACTTAAAACTCGACGGATGACGCATTCAAACACCAAACCCACCCTTAACAGAATGACAATCAAAAGGCTAAATAAACATTTTTCATTTTCTGCCCCTGCCTGGCAGGCCTCCCACAGCATCAGCCTGCAGCTCCAGCAGCACTTGGGAGGAAGGGGTCTGGAAGGACCCCCATCTCCTCGGCGTGGAGCCGGTAGGTGAAGCCACTGAGGGTTGTACATTTGATGCTGTAGTTCTGTAAACACGGGGAACAAGCTCCACCAGCTGCCCAAATCAGAGACTGTTGTTAATACAATTACCCTCGTATGGACACTGAATGGGTGGCTGATGACATTTGCATACATACAGAGCTTCATCTGGAATCACCGGGCGATTGTTTTTTGCCCGAAACTGTATAAATTTGCGAAAGCATTCTCTCCATAACAGAGCTTTTTATTTACAGCTATTTGGATTTGAATACAGCACATTTTCCAGCAACCTCCTCCTGCCCATTGCTCTGAAGGGGGCCACATCCATTCCCTGGCACATGGCACTAACTCCTCATTGCACAGGGCTCCTGCTGGAATGGGAAGTGTCAGACAGCTTGAGTCCTCCACGGGCTCCTCGCTTCCCTGAGCGATCTGTCGTAAGGAAGAGTAGCAAAGAAAGAATTTTTCAGCTGGCAGTTTATGAAGAGCACAATGAATGTCACAGTCAAGAGCAGAAAGAAAAACAGAATGATGTAAGTCACCAGGTCTGGCTTATTTATTTCCCCTTCTTTTAGCACCCTGGCTGTCGACATGTAAAGGGCAGAGGAGCTCACGGGTCTGGGGGTGCTGCCCAGGTAGGGAGTGTTGGTCTGAATGATTAGATGAGCTTCGGTGGCACTGGTTGAATTCAGCAATTCACTATACATGTTCTTGCTTCAATTTCCTCCACGGTCCAAGTAAAGCAGGAGGGCAAACACAGTCAGTCTTTGGCATAGGAAAGAAATAATGTTCCTGCTTGTAAAAGGCTGCAAACCAGCCTCATGTTGTCTGAAAGCAAATCAGTTCACGTGCACGGCTCGGCGGCTTTCTTTTAAATCTTCTTGCCTCATATTTACAGCATTCATCCGCAAATATCAATCAAAAAACGATACAGGTACCTCTTGTCCTGGCCCCGGTTCCCCCAGCCCGCCTCCTTCGGGGGGATGCTCTGGCTCATCTGCTGCTCAGCCGGGATGTGCTGGTTGCTCTGGGATGTGCTGGTTGCTCTGGGATGTGCTGGTTGCTCTGGGATCTGCTGGGAGCTCTGGGGATCTGCTGGGAGTTCTGGGATGTGCTGGGAATCTCTGGGAATCTGCTGGGAGCGCCTGGGATGCGCTGGGAGCCCTAGGAAGTGCTGGGAGCTCTGGGATGCGCTGGGAGAACCTGGGAATCTGCTGGGAGCTCTGGGATGCGCTGGGAGAGCCTGGGAATCTGCTGGGAGCTCTGGGGATGCGCGGGGAGCCCGGGGATGCGCTGGGAGCCCTGGGAAGTGCTGGGAGCTCCGGGAAGTGCTGGGAGCTCTGGGATGCGCTGGGAGAGCCTGGGAATCTGCTGGGAGCTCTGGAAATCTGCTGGGAGCTCTGGGATGCGCTGGGAGAGCCGCTCCACCTGCATGGGCTTGGGCAGAGGCTCTTGCTGGCAGCGCTCACGGTCCGGTCAGGGGGGGCACGGTGGGTTCCCGGCCGCTCTGGCGGAGAGGGATGCTCCTAAATCCGGGCTGGAATGGCATGTGCGGGCAGAGGCAGCCGCTGGTACCCGGAGATGCCGCCGTTCCCAGCCTGGCGAGGAGGCTCCGTGCCGCTGGAATCCCGGCGCTCCGGAGCATTAGTAGACTTTCCCGATCGCAGTATATAACGATGTTAAAAGGCTGGGATTTCCCCGCTTCAGCTTGCCAGGCGCNAGCCTGGCGAAGCTCCGTGCCGCTGGAATCCCGGCGCTCCGGAGCATTAGTCGACTTTCCCGGTCTCAGCATATAACGATGTCAAAAGGCTGGGATTTCCCCGCTTCAGCTTGCCAGGCGCTCCTTTCCCATCGCTTTGGGAAAAATAAATTAAAAAAAAAAGAAAAAAGAAAAGAAATGAAAGAATCACACAAAAAGCCAAGCTGGGAAGGGGAGAGGGTCAGTCCTTCGGGCAGCTCCCCCGTGCCCCCAGCTCAGCCCAGCTCCGCAGCTCGGTGACTGTCCCCTGCAGACCCGCAGCTCGGTGACTGTCCCCTGCAGACCCGCAGCTCAGTGAGTGTCCCCTGCAGCCCCGCAGCTCAGTGTCCCTGTCCTCGGGGCGAGCGGTGCGGGCTGTGCCGAGCGGCTCCGCAGCCCGCGCTGCATCTGCCACTGACACGATGCTAAAAAGGAAGAGATCTTCGGATAAATTCCCGTGAGTGCCTGAGGCTCCGGCTGGAGGTTTGGGGCTGGGGGAGGGTAGCAGAGAACGGGACAAAAAGAAGAAAATTGTCTTAAAACCCTCTCTTTCTTCCTCAGACCTTTATTGTTAACATCGAGACTAATCAATGTCTTTTTTTCTTTTTTTTTGTTTCCCTTCTCCACTATCCCCAGTACCCTCTCCAGCCTGACAATTAGCATGTTAATTCTTTTTTTTCCCAGCAAATTGCTTTATGCTGCTATTAGCTCCTGGCCGCTTGCCAGCTCGCCCTCACCATCTCCCATGCATCAGATAAGCGCCCTTAATACTTTTATTTTAACCGCTTTGCAACTTGAAAAAGGGGCAGGCGACAGAGCTGGAGGCGAGAGGAGCGAGGAAAAGAGGAATAACTGGGCAGAGGAAAGGGAGAAACACCATCTCCAGCCCCAGGGTGCTGATCCCAGCAAATACTAAAGCTGCTTATGATGAGCAGCCAAGAGTCCCCGTGGTTAAACATTTCACTTAACATAATAAATGTTTTAGCTGAGAGAGTGGGAATGGAGAGAAGAGAAATCTTCTGGTCAGTTTGATCTGAATCAAATCAAATCAAACAGCCTCTGAGGCCCTGACCAGTGTGTTCCTCATCTCCTGCCAAGCTCCAGGTGCTCCAGTGAAACCCCTTGTGCCTCCTGCAGCTCTGCTGGGGTGGTTGGAAGATGTCACATCCCTGTCACATCCCTGTCACATCCTCCTGCATCCATCCTCAGGTAAGCCATGGCCTGCGTGTTTACCTCCACGTCTTGGGAACATTTTAATTCACAAATTAAATTTTCGTAAATTAATTTTTTTGTTTCTCTCTCTCTTTTTCCCCCTTTTTCAGCCCGAATGCTCTGATGCTTCCACATGCTGCTCTCCAGGATGGAAGGGGAAGCCATTCCTACCTTTACCCACAGGAGTTACACTTATTTACTCTGTGTGGGTTCAAAGAACAGGATGCCAAGGCAGGCAGCCATGGGGGCTGGAAAGATCAACAGAGCCATAAAAGAGCTAATAGAGATTGCAACTGTCATGCTGCAGTGTCTCCTTGAAAGAGGAGAGGGTCTGTGAGCAGCAGCACGACAAGCCTGGGTGTCTTCCCAGCACCGTCCCATCTTCAGCTCTCTCCTCCCTGAACTGTTTTTGAGTTTAACCAAACTTTCCATCCTTTTTTATTTATTTCCTTCATTGTTTTTATTAGCCTGTAGAAAAAGCCATAAGGCATCCTGGGGTTGAATCCTACAAATAGTGTGGACAGTCTTAATATTTCACGTACGAGTTCTCTGCAAATATTACCAGCTCTGTAACAGGGTGGGGAAATACTACAAAAGATGCAGATGAATGTCATAGTTGTTAGTGTGTTTTCTCCATGCACGAAAGTGGGGTTTTTTGGCAGCCCCGTGGTGCTTCACTTGATGGCTTGGAGTGAAACTGGGCAGAGGTGGAGCAGGAAGGGTCTTTTGGCAAGATTCACCTCCCTCCCTCGCCCAAGCCTGTGGGGAGTGTTCCCCTGAGCATCCCTGGGGGTGGATGGCACAGTCCCGTGCATGGGATGGTTTCCTGGCTGCTGGGAGAGGGCAAAGGGGCTGTTTGCTCTGCCAGCTCAGTGCCTGCAAACACAGGATGCCCCTCTGAGCCTCCTCCTCCCACCCCTCTTCGTGTGCAGGCTGCATGTAGACACAGAACCAGAACCTTTAGCTTTCCCCTTCTGCTCCTACCCAGGGTTATTCCTCATCCTTGGAAGGTTTCTGCCCCAGAGATGCAGGAGTTCAGCTCCAGTGCCAGCACTGGGGGTTGGGGACTGTTGCTGGTGGTCCTGGTCCAGATGCCCAGCATGGGGATAAATCTTCAGGGTGCTTTACAGGAGCCTTGTGTGCAGCCAGGGAGCTCTGAGGGCACAGAACTCCTCCTGGTTTTGGCTGGCACTCATATAGAAACTGAGGAGAAGCCTTGGGAGTAAATCAGATGTGTTTGCTGCAGCACTGTATCCAGGCTTCATCTTAAAAAAGCTAAATTGCCATAAGTAACACCGTAATCGTAAAAATAAGAGCTGATCCTTTCCCTTTGTTCTCCTTAATTTGGAACAACAGTTAAAGCCTTCAGTTCCTCGTAATTTCTCCTCATTAACTTATTTCCTATTTAGTAATTTTGTTATTGTTGCTGTTTCTTGTTTTATTTTAAATTCTTTCCCAAGGCTGCCAGCATTTAATGGCTTGTTTTGTTGGTTTTTATGTGCACTGGCAGTAGCGCTGCGAGGACAAACAGAGACTCTGACACTGGCTGGAGTTTAATGATAATAAACCTTGGAGTGTTGCAAGTTCCTGGTGTGTTGGGAAGCTGGATCAGGTTCAGTGGCCCTGGTGGCATCACAGGGGCAGTCCTGGGGCTGGAAGGCTCCTGTGTCACCCTCTCTCTGGGTTTCTCTGCTCTCAGCTGCATTCAAGACTAAGGAATTTTGCCTCAGGTATGTTGGACCTGAAGGAGTTTATTGCTGGTTGTGGTGACTCAGTGGCAGTTCTGCTCTAGCCTTGCCGTAGTGTGAAATAAATCATGACATAAACTGTGCAGAGAGGAGAGGAGGGAGAGCAGAGCTGTGACCCTCAGCCCCATCCTCCGCCACTCCTGGGCTGGCAGGACAATCCCAATGTTTCCTTTAACAATCCCCCAGCCGAGCCACCACCAAACAGACCACGAACTGGGAATTGCTCTGTGCTCCTGCATGCCCTGAAAGGCTGGCTGGAGCCTTCCCCCAGTTCCAGGCTGGTAAATAATGCATGATCCCTCTCTCCTCCGCTTACGCAACCCCTGCCACGATAAATATCAAGGGAGGGAAATGAAAGTGCAAGGCAACATTATCTTTCTCAGTAATGCAACCATTTACAATCTGCCTTACGATCCTTCTGCTCTGCACAGCGAGCAGCAGTCAGGGGGATGTTTCTATTAGCGGACCAGAATGCAACAAATCACGGGCTGGAACTTTCCAGTGCCGCATAAAAGCAGCTTCAAACCATCTAAAGGGAAGAAAATGAAAAGGATACGCAGGGGTTGTTTCCTTTTTTAAGCACTCCAAAGGAAAACACTTATTTCCAGGTGCCTGAGATGCAGATATTAAGGGCTGTATTTTTAAGTGCAGGGCCATCAAACTTAGCCCTGGGCACTTAATGTGGGGATGTTGCCTTTGGTGCTTAAATATGGGGCAGGAGGCCTGAAGAAATTGTCTCGAGTGCAGAGAAGCCTTGAAAATGTTTTGGTTTGAAGAGCTTGTGTGTGGTATTTAGACCTACCTTCTGCCATTTGGTCTATGGGGATGTTTGCACCGGCTGAAGCATTTAGGAGGTTTCCAGAGAGGTCTGAGGTAGGGGGATTGGAACTAGATGGTCTTCAGCTCCCTTCCAACCCAAACCATCCTAGAATTCTATAAAAGGGAGCTTGTGTGAGTTTGACCAGGGCTCTGTCCAAACCCTTTGTTCTTGCCCAGGTTGTGAGGAGCGCTGTGATTCATCCAGGCACGTTCCATCGGAGGGTGGGGAAGAAGCATCCCACACCTCCTGCCATCCCAGTGAGCTTTGCCACTGCTGGGGTGGATGGAGGGGGATGAATCTGGCTGTTTGTGGGGACATCCCAGCCCTCCTGCCCTGCCACCACTGCCCCAGCACACCGGGCAGCTCCATGCAGCTTCCAAGGGGTTCTGCAAGGTGAGGAGTGTGGTGTCCTCGTGTGGTGGTGTGTGAATCCCCTGTGTCCTGACCAAAACTCTCCTTTTCTCTCTGCTGCAGCTTTTGGGGTGTGTGCAGAAGGCAAAGCACAGCCTGATAGTTTCATACAGCCATACAGGGTGTGGGTGGGCACCCAGTGATGCTCCAGGGGATGCAGCTCCAGTGCATCCACACACGGAGAACATGAGCAGGAGGGGTTTGGGAAGCAAAAAGGAAAAGGTGCAATTGTAGAGGAAGGTTGTCTTTGGTATCTCCTTTACATTTAAACTGGTTTCCAGTCACACAGCACTGGTTTGTGANGGTGTAATTGTAGAGGAAGGTGTAGAGGAAGGTCTTTGGTACCTCCTTTACATTTAAACTGATTTCCAGTCACACAGCACTGGTTTGTGAGCTGAGCTGGGAACAAGAGGGGACACAGATGCCATGCTGGGCTAGGTGGCAGCCCAGCTCTGGGCAGGAGAAAGGCTTTAGCCCCCTGCCAGGTGTGTGCCAGCTCTGCCCTGGGGCAGACACACCCTGTGCTCTGAGGGCTGCCTGGCTGTGCCAGCTCAGCACTGTGACTGCAGTGACTGTCCCTGCAGCAGGACAACACTGCCCTGGGCTGTTTGTGGCCCAGCCTGTCCCCAGGGAGGGGTGTCCAAGCACAGGGGTGTCCCAGGACAGGCATGTGAATTAACAAGGCTCTGTGCTCTTCCCAGGGTCTCTGTTCCCAGCGTTTAACCCCAATTTTGGGGGTTAAATTGGAGTCAGGGAAAGAAAGGATGGAGTGTTACAACTCACTAAGAGGCTTCAGTTTTGAATATGTTTTGCTTTTGGTGCCAGCAGTCCCTTACCAACCTGAAATATGAATAAAAGGCAGTGTCTGGCCTGTCCTGAACAGACTCTCTGGGGATCAGAAGGAGCTGTGGAAAATTGTGCTTTTCATCTCTTTCCTATTCATGTTTCTTCTCAAAGGGGATAAAATGAGTCCTTCTCCAGGCTGCTGCACAAAACACCTCCCCCCTGTAAGTGTAGCCCTCCTCCTGCCTGTTCCACTGCTAGAACTGCTGTGGAACTTCATGTTTAACCACAATATTGGCTTCTCTGCAGGGTCAGAGGGGGCTTGGGGGTCCCCACCATCCTTTGAACTCTCAGGTAGAAATCCTGTGGCACTGTTTGGGTTGAGCAAGGATTGCTTGTGAAGCTCCACAGGGTTCTTTTATTTATTCTCAGAGTCTGTCTGTATTTTGGGCTTCTTGCTTGCACCACTCACCTGTGTGGTGTCAGAACTTCCCCCCACTCGTGCTGGAGGCTGGGCATGGGCTGTCAGTGGTGGGAAGCTGCAGCTGGGTCTGTCAGACAGCAGAAGACAGGCTGGGCACAGAGGGTTTATTGATTTTGCTTCATTTTTCTTTAGCTTGATATAAAGTGTAAGTTTTGAGGGGAGTCAACACCAAGTAATAAGGTGAGTTATTAAATCTGGGTGATCCCCTGGCCTCACATATGGAAGTTTCTTTTACTTGCCTCTCTCTTTCTTTTGCTCTTGCCTCTCTGCACTCCTGGATGTCTCTGCTCCTGTTCTGTAAAACAAGATGTTTATTCTGCAAGCTCCTTCTTGGTTAGAAAAACAGACCTGGTAATACTTCCTTACCCTGCAGGGATCCAGAGGATTAATTAGGGAATGTGGTGAGATGCTCTGATGTGGTTAAGAAAAATGAAAGGCTAAAGAACCATCTAAAACAGAGTGGAAGTGGGAGATGAACCCTGGGAGTGATGGAGCTGAAATCTTAATAAGGTATTGACGCTCTGGAAAGAGAAACTTATCCCACTGAAGTACCATTCTCTCAGCGTGTCTGGCTCCTGCTTTAAGACAGATTTCCACCTATGGCTGTGAAAAAAAGTAGTGGAAAATTGAACAGAGTGTTCCCCAGCAGGCCAGGGAATTAGAGAGTTTAATTGTTTGTGTGCTGCTTGATAAAGAAAAACAGTTTTGTGATTTCTCATTTGTCATTCTGAACAGTCTGACTCAACAAATCACGTTGCTTGTTTTGAACTCAAGGGTCTTTTTGGTGTGAAGATAAAAACCTTCTCTCAAACACCCAGAGCATCCCTGAAAGGAGGATGGGAGGGCATGGTGGGTCCTCAGCAAAGCCAGGGTCACCATCAGCTGAACTCTCGTTCCTCTCACAAATTGAAGTCAGTTATGTGTAGGATGGCAGAAAAAGGGAAAGGAATTTTTTTCAGTTTATTTTATTAAATCCTTTATTGAGAAAAGCAACATCTTCCCTGTTTTTCTGCTCTCCAAAACCACCTGCAGATGTACAAGAACAGGGTAAAGTTGTCATTTCTACTCTTACAGCAGAACTGATCTGAAAGATTTGCATTGTTCACTGGAGACATTCACCCAAAAAAGGGAGAAAAAAGGCTTCTAGACCTGTGCATCAGCTTTCTCTGTCTGTTTATTCCTTGTTCTGTGGTGTAGTCTGAGTCCTGGGGAAGGATTTGATGTATATTATCGGCACTCTATATTTTGGATCTATTTAATTATATAAGTGACAACCCGGTGTCCCTGCCTGGAGCAGACCCAGCTTTGAACCAGGTGAAATCAGTGAATTTTTCTGGTGATCCACATTTCTGAGTGTCCCCACAAAACCAGGAGCACCCTCTCCTTGTTTCTGTGGGAGATCCTTGGTCAGTCCTTTGTGGAAAACCACAAGGAAGGAGAAAGCCCAGGGAGAGATGGGAAAAGAGATCTGTGAGTGGCAAGCCCTGGAGGGGAACCCACTTTTACTCATGTCCTTGGTTGGCAAAGCTTAACCTTGGGAGTCTTCTCCATCCTCTTCCTGCTCTTCATCCTCTGACAGCTCCCTGCCTTTGGCTCCCATTGCCTAAGACTGTAATTATCATTAATCAAGGCAAAGTGTCTGCCCACAGCCATCAAATGGGATGGGAGTGCAGGCTCCTGGAGCAGCCCTTGCTTGGAAAGCCTTGGAGAAGTGCCCCTCTGTAGGGCTGAGGCTCATCCCTGCCCAGGGGGCATCCTGGCACTCACTGGGCACCACCAGGGAATCTGGAGAGGGCAAAGTGGTCTGAAACTCGTGCTTGGTGAGTATACCTAGAAAGAAAATCTCTCAGCCTGTGATAAAGGTAATTTTAATGATCTGAAAATCTTAATGCTCCTGGAACATCTGCTCTTCCATGGAGCAAATGAATGGGTTTTAATTTCACTGCCATGACTTCATGGAAATGAATTTGAAAAACTCAAACCCCAGCATTGGTTAGCAAAACAATGTTCTCTTTTTCACATCTCTACCAGTTCTCATAAAAGGAGAACTGCTTGAAATATAGAGCCAATAGAAATACTTGCAACTAATCTCCCCCCTTAGTAAAGTAAAACTTCAGCTGACTTTTAACTTTGCAGAGGAAAAGCAATGTTAGCAAGGGTTGGTTCTTCTGAGATAATGGAAAAGATGTTGTTGCTCAGTCATGTTCCTTGCCTAGACAGTGGCAAATACATTCCTGCTGTATTTTAATTAGTTCTCCTCCTATGCTGGTGAGGAGTACAGTACATTATTGTTATTAAAATTCATGCTTTATAATCAGAACAGTCAGTACAGCCTCTGAGAACAGCGAGGTAAAGAGCTTTTAACTTTGGTTGATAGTGGAATTACCCGGCTCCTGCTATCACTGAACCCACTGCAAAGTTTCCAAGTCAAAAGGTTGGGATCATCAAGTGAAACTCTTGCATTAAGATCATAAAAGGAAAGGCTGTGATCCTTCTCACAGGCTCCATCAGGCCGGCCATTAATTATGAATGCTCATTAATTAGGATGGATTTTCTGCCACAAAATCTCTTGAGCTGAACTTTTGAACGGAACTGCAGCAGGGCAATGGTGACAAATATAGGATTGCCCCTTCCAAAAGGCTGAGCCTTCCTCTCTTGAAACTGAAGCAAAGGGACTAATGAAGTTAAGAAACTCGTTCTTTAGAAGATCAAAGTCATAAAATTCTGTTCATTCCCTTGGAGACAAAACTATCAATTAGAGCAAAGAGGTTTTTTTCCCTGTGTCTTTTTGTTGCATTTTAAAATTGTTCCTTTGTAATTTGCTGTAAACTAATTTGCTGAAGTGTCAAGACCCTTAAAAAAGCATCTCTAGGACAAAAGCTATCAAATATTCTTTTTATGCCCTACTCCTCCTTAACAGAAACCAGCCCAGGCAGGTTGGTTTAACTCTGGTTGACATTCAAATACTGAAGATCCATGTTCATAGAAAGAGGGGGATAAATCTGCTAGTTTTGTTTAGCATTTGTACCTCTCCTCCTCTCCTCTCTGAGCTGCCTCCATCTTCTCTTCTTGGGGTTCAGGACTCCTTGCTGAATTTTTATAGGGTAAATTTCAGCTGAACAGGTTCAAATCACTCTTCCCAAGTGCATTTTTGTGTCTCCATCCAGTTTTGGGAAGTCTTGGAAAGCAGGGAGTGCCAGAGACATTTAACCACATGGTTGCACTATGACTAAATTTGGCTGTAGTTTTTATCTTGCTTTAAACTGTGGTTTTTAACTCTTCCAGTGCCAGGTTATTCCTAGAGCTGCTGCCATCCCTTTTCACTGTCTTGGGTTGCATTTGGCTCCAAAATCCCATTCTGTAGCCTGGAGATGCTCAGCCCTTCAGCTACTGACAAATTTCTACAGGAGTATTTTGAATCTTTGATATTTTAGAAAAAAAAAAAAGAAAAAATATCGTAGGATGAAAATGTTGCATCAATATTTTTAATGGCTATTTCGAGAACGAAGTGTTTGGACATGCTTGAAAATACTGCTGGGCACCTCTTTGCATGTGTAGGTGCCTAAATATCTGAGAAAAGCAGCCATCTGGTGTCTCTGGACTTGGAGCCTCCCAAAAGATGTAGGCTACTGAAACAAAGAGAATTTCAGCACATCCATTGCTTTTGCTGGTTTGCTCAGCTCTCAAAGCCCCCGTCTCGAAGGTGTGGAGGAAGAATTCACAAAAGGCTTGGAGAGGCTCTGCTGCTTTTGTACTGGCTGGGTGTGTTTTACAGAGAATGGTGGGGAAAATGAGCAGGGAAAACCCGTATGTTTTATGCAAGAATTCTGCCCTCCGCTTTCAACAGCCCTCAGAGCTCTGACTTTATAAACTAAAGAATTGCCTACCTGGTGCCTAAATAGCAGCGCTGATTACTTTGAAGTCGATTAATTAATTTCTGAAATAATTTGAAGCTGCCTCAAATCGATTCTCCTCCTTAAAGATTTATTTTCTTCCATCCTTTTCGAGTAGAATTTCAGCTTTGGACTTTTGATTTCTGTGAAACTCCTGGGTTGGCTGTTAGAGGGGATTTGGCCTCAGCCTGTGGAGCACAAACCATTCTGATGCCAGAAATCAGAAATCTTGCTTTGGGCACACCTTAAATGGGTGCAAAAACCCAGAAGCTTTGTATTTTCTACAGGGGAAAGCCTGGGCCAGGGAATTAGTAAAATTATTATGAATTCAATGCAGACTCTTTAAATATAGGGCAATGTCTTGATTCTGAATCTGTTACATGACTTTTTTTTCGTGCAGCTTTGACAGTCTTTAATGCCAAAATTAATGAGATCCTCATTGATGCTGGGCCAATTCCCTGACTTGCACGTTGTCAATCAGGTAAAAATCCAAATGTTCACCCACTCCCTAAACCGTTTTGTGTCTCTGACTCCATCAGAAGCACATGACACATCTTGTGGATCATGTGGAAAAAATCAGATATTCTCTCCTTTTCACTCTGATGGGAAGAAAAAGCCCCACAATTCTCAACTGTATAATCGTTTCCTATAAAATAAATTGCTTTCTCTGTCTTAATGCTGTCACACTTCTGTTCTCCAGTGATCTCCTTTCCCATCTGTGTGCATAACTCTAATCTTCCCTCCACCTACTCTATGTATGCTCGAGTGTCAAAATCCAGCCTCAATCATTCCTGGCAGAAGCCTCTTGTTCCCCAGGGGAGAGGGGCAAAACCCACCCCAGCTCCTCTGGTTTTGGGGTGATTGCTGGGCTGTCCTCTCAGAGCTGACAGGAGCTGCCAGGAACGCCACTGCGCTGAGTTTTGGGGTGGTTCCTGCCACCCGAAATATTTCTATTTTCCTTGCAGCGCGAGTGATGCGGCAGCGAAGCGGAACCGGAGCAGATCTGCACATTCCCCCAATCCCAGGCAAGTTGACTTGCTGTTTCTCGTTGAGTAATTCCCTCTGACTCATCCTTTGTTCTCTTGATACAGGTTTCCCCCCCCCACTCATTTGCGGAATATTGTTCAGACAATTGAGCTTACTCAATCCCCATCTTTTGTGGTGAGGCAGCGCAATCGCTTTCCCCTTTCACAAAGCCCTGGCAGGAACAATGAGGTGACCCGTAAGTCACCACAATGTTGTTTGCTTTAAAATACAGATTTGACTTGGCTAAACAGAATAACTGCAGGAAAAACTGCATCTTCATGGTCTGAGTGACAACCCTGACCCACTTTGCTCACAAGATGCTCTCCTTGCCTTCCCCCAGGCAGGAGCTTCAGGGGTTCCTCACCTTGGGACCCGAGGTGTCCATCACTAACTCACAGTCCTGTGTTGGTGGCCCTGGGAATCAGCAGGGGCTGCTTGTCCTGTCCCATGGGAATAACCCCTCCTCTCCTCCAGCTCTTTGGAGCATCCCTTGCCTCTGCTCCACATTCCAAGCTGCCCTCAGCATCCACCCCCCCAACTCCCAGCTGCATAAATTGAGATTTTGATATTTTTTGGACTGGTTTATGTGTCAGCTCAATTAAAATGTTTTGCTCTGGTAGTTCAAAACATTCCTCTCTCTTCTTTTTTTTCCTCTTTCCTTTTTATTATTGAAAAGGAATCTTTTTTCTCTATTTTGTACATCAGGATGCCTGCTCATGGGGAAACAGGAGACAAGAGTTTTAAGCACCAACAGCTGTGGGAATGACCTACAACATATGGGACATTTGGAAATTATCCAGCCTGTATTATGGAAGACATAAAATCACGCAGTTCTACTGAGACATGGAAGTAGAGAGAAGGAAAATGATGGCAAATGACTGGTTGCAAAGATAAAGATCCTTAACTGTATGTTCAGTTTTTTTGGCTCTTCAACAAATGCCTAAAATTCGCTTGTTGAATTCCAGTTGGTTCCAGAGCAGAGACTTGGCTTTGAAGAGTGTTTATTGATAAAAGAAGAGATGTTTGCATCCTAAGTGGGCACAGCTGAGAAAGATCTGCAAATGTGTGAGTGCAGGGACTGGCTGTGAAAGGAAGGCCGTGCTGGGATTTCTCTGCTCCCCTTGGAATGAGGGAAAAATCTCTAGGGCACATCAGAAGACAGAAGAGTGAGCTGTGGACTTTCAAACCCCTCCCACCCTCCACCACTCTCACCCTTTTGGTCTGAATTCCCATTCAAAGAACCTGCTGTTTGCTGATCTGTCCTGAAAATGTGCTCTGCAGCCCACAAACCTGGGTTCAAATTCTTCAAGGTCACAGAAATCCCATGGCTTGAGTTCTCCCATCAGGTTGGGCATTTGCAGCTCACAGAGGTTCCAGTCACAGCACTCTCATGGATGGGGCTCTGAGCAACCCAGTCTAGGTGAGGATGTCCCTGCCCATGGCAGAGGGTTGGATTAGATGGCCTTTAAATGTCCTTTCTGACCCAAACCAAGGTCAGCTCTAAGGGTGAGGGACGGTGCAAGAGGAAGAGGAGTGTTTTTTCTTCCTATCATCATCCAGGGCCATCTTGATCCTCAAGGAAAATGGTTCATCCAACAGCCAGTAAAAAAAAATAATTGGCATCAAAATTTTGGGGCTTGGGTGAAAGATTTGAGTTGTTCTTTAAAGAAAAGCTTTGTGACACTACCTCTCCAGCTGCTGTGGATTCACTTTGCAGAGATGCAATTTTCCTTCTATTGAATTTTTTGACATGTGGTTATGTAAAACATCCAAGAGCAAACTCTATCCATTTACACCTTCCAGGAGGCAGTGACTTCAGGAGTTAATGTGGGATTATTTTTAGCATGTATTCAAGTTTATTCATGCTGAAAGGTGGTACTTATCTTTTGTAATTTTAGAGTAGTTATTTGAATAAAAACATGAGTAGAGTTCTATTTTAACTGTCATGTGACATCTGGGAGCTGGTTCAAACCTCTCCCTCTCGGGGAGGTGAAAATCTCAGCATTTTTCCTTTGCAGCATCTCAGTGGCACACACAATACCTGTGTATGTGTTTGGATCTCTGTTAATGCATATTATGTGAGTAATCTCTTATATACTGAGAGAATATTATCCCAGAAACAAGCAAAGCATCCCTCGGCCAGGAGAGAGTGCAATTTTCAGTGTTGTCTGCTGGAAAAGCTTGTTGAAGTTAAATTACCCCTGTGAGTACAAATTCCATGTTAAACTGTCACCAGAGGCACTGTCAGATAAAAATCTGTGGCTGAGTATTTTCCCTGGAGCTGGGTAAATATTTCTCTTAGCCAACTAACTGAGCCCTTTTTCAAGTTCAGAGACAATCTGTGCAGGGGTTGCAAGTTTCTCATGTTTTGGGGTCACTGGTTATATAAACCTTCAGCTGTTTCTAAAGGAAGAGTGGAAAAACAAGGGAATTCAGTGTGTAGTTTTGGTGGAAGGAGCTGAACTGTTTGCCCAAGAGGACACACACGGCCTGAGCTGGGACAGGCTGATGCAAAGGCAACAGCAAAAGGTCAGCAAAATGTATTTTGCAAGATTTGATTTGTTCCAAATTTGATTTACAGGAAGGAGAAATATAAACCTCTTGCTTAGAAATGTCTGTGGGTCTGACCCTGGGCAAAGCTTTGCAGCAAAAATCCTGATGGAGTCACGATGCTGATGAGGCTGCAGTTCTGCAATGCCAAGTGCTCCCTTCTGCCTTTGCAGGGAATGCACCCTTGTACACTAAGATATTCAAGGTAATCTGGGTTGTTCCTACCTCAGACCTGCACTGGTAAGTCTGTGCTGTACCATCTTGAAGAACAAAATTTAGCAGTAGTCACAGAATAATGCCTTTCACAGTCTCTTTCACAAGCAAACATGTCTTAAAAGTGTTTGTATTACGGGGTTTGTTGACACTGGTGTTCCAAGAGGCATTTTATGATGTATTTCTTCTGATCTATAGCTCTATTCAGTGCATTTTGGAAGCATTTTGCAGCTGTGAGTCCTAATGAAGCAGCCCTGGGTGTGGTGCCTCCTTTATGATGAACTCTGACCTCTCACACACCACTGGGCAGTTGGTGGCACAAAGTTCTGTCCATCAGTGGAGAGCAGAGTCCTGGCAGTGCCTCCTGATGTGCCCAATGTGCTGCTCTGGTGGAGGAGGTTGGACCCCAGGTATGCCCAGCTCCTTCCCAAGGGCTGTACCCCCCTCCCAGTGGGTTCCCTACGTGCCTTGGGGTCTTCCCAGCAGCTGGTCTGACCCCCAACAGGAATGGGCACAGTGGGTGTCTCCTTCAGCATTCCTAAAACCTGGATAGCCAGGCTGAGCCCACTGCTGGCTGCAGCTTTGGTGGCAGGGCACAGAGGAGATTTCAGTTTCATTCCTATATGCTGCTAATTTTTAGACTAAGAATGTGTATCTTCTCCTAATCCTTTGCCTGAATGGAATATTTCCATGTTGTTTGCAATGTGCCTTTCTTCTTGGGAAGGTGTCAGTGCCACCCTCCTGCCCCTTCAGTGTCCAAAGATGTTGTGTCATCCTCAGACAGAAAGTTTAAACAAAAGGGTCCATATCCTGCAGTCTCTTCCCATGGTCCACCCTCACCTCGGTGGTTTGTGTAGATCAAGAGCCAGAGAAACATCACAGTTACCTGAAAAACTGCAGTTTTCATCCCACCTTGAGGGCATCTCTTCTCTCCAGCCATCCCATCCCACCCCACCCCATGGATCTGTGCCCCCCAGCCATTCCTGACCCACTGTGCTGCCACTTGACTCCCAGCAGAACCAGCAGAGCTCAGCACCAACCAGAGCATCATTTACTCACCCCTGGGCCCTCCTCGTGTCCTTAATCTGTTCATTGCATTAACACTTGATAAATGGAGGCAATCTCCTCTCTTCCCTTTCCACCTGCATCCCTCCTTTCCCTCGAGGGCTGTGTCACAGCTCCTGATCCCTCCTCCCAGGGATGGCTCTGCTCCTTCTGCTGCTCTCTGCATTCAGATTTTCCTCCCTTTCTGAAGCAGAGTTTGGAGTGGGATTGCTTCAATCTGGAGAAACACCCCCATGAACCAGACCCATCAGTTGCCTGGTGTTTTATCCTTTTGTTCAACTTACCTTTAAATATATTTGGTGAGAAGTGCCATGGTGAGACAGGTCCCAAACACCAGTATCAACATGTCCCCAGCTGAACCCTCGTTGCAGCGTGGCAATGATGCCCACACTGGGAAACACATCCCCACTGACCCCTCTGTTCTTTCCTGCTGACAATTTTAAATCTGTCACCAGTGACAGCAAAGCAGGGGCTTGTCCCTCACCCTGTTACAAAAGTCTTAATGCAAAAATTCATGGGTTTATGCTGGGTGGGCTCCAAGCCTGTGGTTCTTGGCAGGAGCTGCTGGCAGCAGGTGGATGGCAGCTCTGGGGCTTTGGGGAGCTGTGTTAAATGTTGTTTTGTTTTTCCAGCTCCAAGAAAGCAGGAGAAGAGCCCAACTTCTGCTTTTGCAGTGGAAATGATAGTGGAAGCTCCTGGCAGTGCCCCGAGGCTTCTAAATTGATTCTTATTCCCTCGGCCTTTTAAGTCTCCTGTGAAATAAATTGGTATAACTTGTTTGTGAATTAACATAAGGTGGCTTTGGAGATATGAAAGGCATTTGCCAGGCTTAATCCATTTACAGCTTGTGAGTAAATAATTTAATTAGTGGGAAATAGTTATACTAAGTACCTGCAAAGGCTGTTAACCAGCATCTTATTCCAGGCTATGTGGTAAGTCCTGGAGAGCCTGGAGTGGGCTGGTACAGGATGAAGGTGATGGGTTGGACCCTTCCTTGGATACTTTCCTTCCTCTCTAAGGCACCCAGACACCTGAGAAATTTTAGGGAAAACAGGGTTGATGGCTTTATTCACATGCCTCTTTGGCAAACTAAGAAAAATGAGGAGAAAAGACCCAGCTCTCCCTTTCTCTCTCTTTTTTTTTTTAATCTCTGTATCTGGCTTTATTTATACAATCCATCAAGAGGTATCTCATCAACAACATTATTTAAACTGAAATAGGAGACTCGCTATTAGTCTTAAAAATTCATAAGATAAACAGATTTTGACATTTAATTTGTTGTAGCCGGTGAAAGAATAAATTACCCAGCAAACATTATGCAGAAAAGAGTTAAGCAACGAAGAAATCAGTGTTCTTTATATGGGAACTTAAACCAGGGCCATATATTTCACATGTTCTGTTTATTTTTGTGTTGGGGAAGATGGAGTGTGCAGTTTGCATTGTTTGCTTAGGGAATAATTTAAGCAGAGCTAAGAACGGAGCATCTGTCGAGCAACTCTTTGGTCAGTAAACAATATAAGATATTTTTCATTAAACACAGCCCAGCCCTCCCCCTTTCCCTCCCTGCTGCTCAGGACTGGAGGCTCCTGAATTATCTCCAGCAGCAGGACCGGGCTGGGCTGTGCAGGGAGAAAGGGCTGCTCTGTTTCTGAGCTGTGCAGGCATCGAAAAGAGCTGCGCTGGGAGGAGGAGAAATGAGGGGTAGAGCAAACACAGCTGGGCTCCAGAAAAAGTCAGGAATGTCAAAGAAGGGAGTGCCTGAGGTGCCATCCTCCAGAAGAAAGTAGCAGTGGCATTGGGCTGCTGCATAATGGCTTTGCCTTTAGTTTATCCAGCTTCACTGAGCTGGTGGGATTGCAAAAAGGACAGAGATCTGCTGCCATCACTACCTGCTGAAATCCATGGAATTTCAGCAATGGCCAATGCAAACAGAGGCTGTGGGGGACAAGGTATTCCCCAGGGGACAAAATTCAGGACACACAGCTGGCTGTGGCATCAGAGGGCAGTTTGGGGCTGCTGGGGCTTCATCCTCTGCATCAGACAGTGCTTGGAGCTGCCTCCTCCTGCCCTGGCTGTTGTTGTGCCAGAGAACACCCTGGGCTCAGTATCTGTGAGAAATCCAACCTTGTGGTTAAGGCTTTAAAAGCATCTTCTCTAAAATCTACTAACTGCAAAAAAACCCCAAAACAGGTGAGCCTGATGGAGGTGAACATGCTCCTCTGATTATTTACTTTTCTTTGAATTTGAATGGTTTTTTTTTTAAAAAAAACACTCTCATAGAAGTATTATTCAAAGGAACATATGGTATAACCCATGGAATTTTATTCCATTTATTCATCTGCATCTCTCACCTCCTTCTGACCCGCAGAGAGGAGCTCCCAGGGTGAGCTGGGGCTCGTGTTTGCTGCCACCCTGCAAACAACCAGTGTGAGGAGAAGAGCCAGCCAGAAGATGCTGTCACACGGAGCAGAGCTGTTTGGTTATTCCTAACGATGCGCGCGGAACTCTCAAGTTCGGGTACAAATTAATTAATTGCGCTCTTCATTTGATCTAATGGGAGCTGTGGTACAAACAAGGGGGATGAGGCTGGGACTGAGCAGCCTGTGCTGGGATCCAAATATGGAACAGCAGATGCTGGAGATTGTGCTGAGAGATTGGATTTGATTAACTCCTCTGCATTGAGTGTTATAAATTTGGGGGCTGGGTGGGCCAGAGCGAAGCAAAGAGGTGGCAGATGGGACAAGGGGAACGTGATTCATAGAATTATAACCAGGAAGCCTTGTATGAGGTCCTGCTGCATGTTTTGAGATGTGTGACTGAGGGTGGAAGGAGCAGGAGGTGGTGCAGGTGGGATGAGGACTGAGAGTGGTGTGAGGTAGAACCTGAGCTGGCAGTCCCAGGGTGTGAAAGTCCTCAGCCCTTTGGCTGCTGGGTCTGGAGGAAGGAAAGGCTCTGCCAGGGGCACCAGCTGGAGGGGGCAGGTTGGAAGGAGGACCTCAAATGGAGCCTGAGGAGGTGCTGATGAAGGCTGAGGAAGAGTTGGCAGTGATGTGCTCTGGGAAGTGTTTAGTTTGAGCAGAATGAAGGAAGCAGAAGGGATGCTGTGAGCATGATCTCTGGTTTAGGAGTCAATCTGCCTCTCTGTGGCTCCATGTCCCATGCTGACCTTCAGAAGAGCTTGGCTGTCCACACTGCTAACCAAGCTGGGAAGGGAAAGGGAAGGAAAAAGAGGGTCACAGTCCCCAACTCCCTGGAGCAGGCTGAGAAAGAGGGACAGGAAAAGAGGAGCTGCAGCAGAAAAGCATCAAATAGAGACCCAGAGAGGCATAATGACAGAGACAAACTTTTAGATCTGCAAGGAACTGTGAGGACAAGCCTGTTCAATAAAGAGCTGATGACAGGGAACCACAGGGACACTATCCACTAAACTCCATCATTTACCACTCTGCTTGTTAGCACTCATTATGCTGGAGATCCTATTATGTGCTGCTTAACGCGAATCTGGCCCCTGCTGTGTCAGGCACAACACACAAAAGGAGGGGAAGAAAATCATTCCTTGCCCCTGGGAGTTCCTGGTGGAGAGGAAGGAGCATTTCTGTGGAAGATTCAATCATCAGTTCAGTGTTGGAGGCTGTGGGAAACAGTGGCAGGTGGACAGTCTGTTTCTCAGAGTTCACAGTTTTATAACAAAGGCAAATTATATATATATATAAAGCAGAAATTACTGTTGGCTGAGTGCACTACAGTAAAACCTCAGAGGTATAGCAGTTTCAGTCTGTTGAAGGGAAATGATTCATTTTAGAGATGCTGGAGATTTCACTTGATCTTAGATTTTAGGAGGCTACAAATCTTCCAACTCCTGTGGGATTTGGGCTTTCATTTGGAACTCCACAAGCCTCGGTAACAACTCTTGCTTTGACATGGTTGGTCCTTCTAATGAAGGACCCAGAAATTCAGCAGGTGATAAATGTTGGAAAAGAGAAGAATTCAGGCAAAGTCTTGTGATCCAAAATAATCTCTTTTTTAAACAGCTCCAGGCAGTCTGTACAACACCCTGGCAGTAAGGGAGGAGCAAGAAGGACTGGCCAGGAGGAGGCTGCTGAGCCCAGCCCAGGGTTATCCACAGGTTGGTTGACTTTAGGATAAAGAAGAGACTTTATTTACAACCCTTGGTAGGGGGAAGCTTGAAGACACGTAGCTGTTTTAAGCAAAAAACCTTTTGGTTTGGCTGGCACGGAGCATTGTGTCCCAGTTGTTAATAGGGATATATTGAAGCTGGCAGGGGAGGGAATTTGGGGAGGAATGATTGCTCCCAGCTGGGTGCAGCTACAGAAAGTTGCATCCCAAGCTTGAGGCACCCTTAACTACCCCAGACAACTCTGTAAAGCATGAAATGATCCTGAGATCCAAGAGAGAGGAACTTCTAAATTAATCTACTGTGGTAAAGTGGGGTTGGCTACTCTTTGCAAGAAGGGCAAAGTAAGAGAGGAAGCTCAACAGATTTGAGGGTATAAATGAAACTCCACAAAGCCTTGTCATGCTTCTCCATTTCTAAATGTCTGTTTAATTCATACATTTAATTGGACAAATTCAGGACAGCACAGGATTGCTGCCCTGGCCTCTGCAGGGACTCTGCTACAAACTGCTGGAGGGAAATCCAAGCCTCGGGCTCTGCCATTGGTGTTTAAAATGTATGTTGGAGTCAACCACTGAATGGGTGTCCAAAAGGTGCGAATATTTCAGAGTATGGGACTCTGATGGGAAATTCATGTCATCCCTCTCGGGCCTGGTTGGCAGAAAATACCTGCTCAGGAGACAGAGGCTGAGGCCAGGCTAAACCCCAGTGCTTGATTCAGTCACAGGGACTTTGCTCTGACTCAGTTTCCTCAGTTTAGGCTTTAAATTCAGGGTCTTATTGTGTAGAATGTACAATATTCCATTTATTTCCAGAAGTCCCATCAGCTGCTGAAATTTCCTCCTTTGTTTCGCTGCATTTGACAATAGGAGAGAATTTGCCTTTCTCAACTGGCAGCTTAACCATTATAGCTCGTGAAAAATACTGTCCAACAGGGTTAAGTCATTCCACTTAGATGGCTTTGCCTTTGCCATGCCAATTACTAATTTCCATTACGTTCCAAATATGTTTTATGCTGATAAAGCTTCTTAAGGCATTTTCTCTCAAGCTGTATTAAGGAAAGTGATGCTTACATAAGTCCTTTGGAATACCTAATGTGCCGTGGCTTTTGCTATAAATACGTGCCAGTTCATTATTTCCTCCAGAGTTCACAAGTGGGGAGGTATTGATTACTTTACAGTTCCAAGGGAAAGGCTTGGATCCTTGCAGGCAGTGTGGCTAAGCCTGCAGAGCAATCTGCTGCCTTCAGCCTGCCCATGTGGGCGATTATTTCCCTGGATTTCCTACCTTCTGTTTCCTCTTGAGCTCCCATATTTTTCTGCTTTTATTCGGGGCATTAATTTGCTGCCTGGAAAAGGCACTTTACTGATAGGATTCAACTCAGAAACTTTCCCTCTCAAGTCCAGAAAGGTTTTTCACCCCAGGGAAGAATCTTAAAAAAATGTGAGGATGGGCAGAACTCTACAAGAATGTGAGGATGGGCAGAACCCTACAAGAATGTGAGGATGGGCAGAACCCTACAAGAATGTGAGGATGGGCAGAACCCTACAAGAAGGAGAGGATGGGCAGAACCCTACAAAAATGTGAGGATGGGCAGAACCCTATAAGAATGTGAGGATGGGTGGGGGGAACTTGAGTTCTGGCATTTGGGTGAGGATGAGCTGCCCCACAGCAACCCCCTTTCTGTGGATAGACTTGATTGAACAGCTCCACCTGCCCAATGGAGCAGCTTCTCACACAATTCCCCCAAATTTGTCCTTGTTTATCGTTGTCTCTGACCTCTCCCTTCAAATGCCTGAAGCCTCAGGGTGAGGGGCTGCTGGGCCAGCATTGCAGTGGGCTGAGAATGGCTTTGGGGTGTTTGTCCACAAACAACTTAATTAGTCTGCCTGCTAATTGATTCCCTGCTCTGCCTACCAGGCCCAATAAAGCAAGGGAAGAGCTGTCAGTCCGGCCTGTCTTGGACACCTTGGAGCAAAGGGAGGGTGCTGGCTGCTCATGGAAGTGCTGTCAGTGAAGGACACCAAGCCACCAGCTCTGGGGACATGCCACCAGCTCTGGGGCACGTCTGTTTGCAGCTTTGCTTTTCCCTGTCATTTTCTTTCCCTACACAAATAATTGCCAATGTCTCGTGTTCTATTATGAAAGTCTATAAAATCATCTTTCCCTGACAAAAACGATCCAGCATTGTGCACGGTCTTGTCGCCTTGTCCAGGGTTCAGGATGTTCACAGCCATCCTGGGTGTGACCTCCAGTTAATCCTGAAATTTCAGAGTGTCTGATTTCTGAATATCAGAAAGGAGATTGCTAATTAGGGAAAAACCAAGGTCTGTCGCATAGGGAACACTTCGAGAAATCAGAAGTGTCATTTTGCTGTGGCAAATGACACTTGGCACTGATAAAATAACATTTCATGGCAGCAGATGTTATTTGCTGCTGGCGTGGCAAAAGTCTGGAACTTTGAAGGACTAGAAAAACTTTCTGTGTGTTTTCAGCTTCTTAAGAGAGAAAGAGGGAAAAGTAAAATATGTGATTCATTACTTAAAATAAGAGAGTGGGTAGGAAGTGAAGGAAGATGACTCTGCTTCCTTCAGAGGGAAATATGTCCAAAGCCCCATCTGGAATGTCTGAGAGCAGGCAGAGCTGATAGTGCCAAGGTGCAGCTTTTTGCACTATTTTCCATCCCCACACTTTCCCCTGCTCTGCAATTCCCTTGGTGTCCCTGAGCCCAGTTCACTGTGGGAAGAGGGTTAGGCTGAACTGGGAGGAATTCATTGTAGCAGGAGCAGGAGGACTTGATGCAAACTCACATCGTGATGGTTCACATCTTTGGCTGGATTCTCCATGGAGACAAGCCCTGGGGAGCTGACTCTGATGATCTGAATCAGGCAGCTCCAGATTCCCTTAATGTGACTCTGACTTCATGTGGAAGGAAGGTGATTAAGCACCCAGTGCATCGTGGCCCAAGGTAGATGGAGATGATGGAGCAGCTCCAGGTGCTTGGTGAGATCCTGGGAAATCACCTGCTCTGGTGTGAAACTGCACCAGAGCAGCGTTTGCTCGTGATGGATGAACCCTAATTTATTTCTGCTGCCAGAGGTTTTGGTGGTGAGGTTACCCTATAAATAAGGTTTAAATTGTAATTTTGTTAAATATCCATCTCCTGTAGGAGAAAATATGTTGTTGCCTTCTTTCATTATTGCAGGTATTCAGTAGCCCACCCTCATGTACAGCACTGTCATTTATTTTGTATAATATGTCTGCATTCTTGTACAATGTCTGTGTGAATCCAAGTGTATATGTATTCATATAAATTTGTGCATTAGCAGAAAGGTAATTCCTGGAGTGATCCTTGATGCAGCCAAGATGTCCACAGGTCCCTCAGAGCCATGGAGAGCCATCACAGCTGCACCTGCTGCAGGGTGACATATGGCACTATCCCCATGGAACAGTGAGTGACATCTTCAGCAATGTGCCATCACGGCATTTGCTTCCAGAAGGGTTTCCTCTGGCTCACAAGAAATGAAGAGATGCTTTCTTCCTGACATGGCCAGGCTGTGAGTGGAATCAGACTGGGAAGAGGAGAGCCCTGGGGGTGTGTGCCAGTTTCCAGGGCAGGGTGGAAGCTCAGGGGTGCAGTGCCAGGCTGTGTGCTCAGTGTGTGATGTGCCACATGATAAAGGGGATTCCTGCCTGAACCTTTTCCTAGAAAACCTCAAATACGGTTCTGGTCTGAAATGGAGCAGGAGAAATATGGAGAGATGACTTCCCATCCTGACTCCCTGATTCATTCTGGTTCTCTTCAGTGGGACATGGGGCAAATTAAAATCGGGGGTGGCTGCTGACAGACCTTGTGGCATGTGCAGCACAGGGGCTGCTGTTTGCCAGAACTGCCTGTCACTTGGATTCTCCTTGTGCTGGGCATGTGGATGGCTTCACTGCTAAGTGACTGACCTTTCCCAAGCAGCTTGGCAGCAGCACAGGCTTCAGCCTGACAATTCAGAGAAACCTCAAGTTGGATCATACTTGAGTTTTGTCCATTGGGGAAGTCTGAGACAGAGCCTGGCACAGACATCCTGCCAACCCAGAGACTGGGGAAGGGCTTGAACTCCCTGATTCACACCAATTGCCTAAAGGGAAGACCAACGTGAGAAGTGGGAAGTGTTTTCAATTGCTATTTCNACAACTTAATTAGTCTGCCTGCTAATTGATTCCCTGCTCTGCCTACCAGGCCCAATAAAGCAAGGGAAGAGCTGTCAGTCCGGCCTGTCTTGGACACCTTGGAGCAAAGGGAGGGTGCTGGCTGCTCATGGAAGTGCTGTCAGTGAAGGACACCAAGCCACCAGCTCTGGGGACATGCCACCAGCTCTGGGGCACGTCTGTTTGCAGCTTTGCTTTTCCCTGTCATTTTCTTTCCCTACAGAAATAATTGCCAACGTCTCATGTTCTATTATGAAAGTCTATAAAATCATCTTTCCCTGACAAAAACGATCCAGCATTGTGCACGGTCTTGTCGCCTTGTCCAGGGTTCAGGATGTTCACAGCCATCCTGGGTGTGACCTCCAGTTAATCCTGAAATTTCAGAGTGTCTGATTTCTGAATATCAGAAAGGAGATTGCTAATTAGGGAAAAACCAAGGTCTGTCGCATAGGGAACACTTCGAGAAATCAGAAGTGTCATTTTGCTGTGGCAAATGACACTTGGCACTGATAAAATAACATTTCATGGCAGCAGATGTTATTTGCTGCTGGCGTGGCAAAAGTCTGGAACTTTGAAGGACTAGAAAAACTTTCTGTGTGTTTTCAGCTTCCTAAGAGGGAAAAGTAAAATATGTGATTCATTACTTAAAATAAGAGAGTGGGTAGGAAGTGAAGGAAGATGACTCTGCTTCCTTCAGAGGGAAATATGTCCAAAGCCCCATCTGGAATGTCTGAAGAGCAGGCAGAGCTGATAGTGCCAAGGTGCAGCTTTTTGCACTATTTCCCATCCCCACACTTTCCCCTGCTCTGCTCAGTGTCCCTGAGCCCAGTTCATTGCTGGAAGAGGGTTAGGCTGAACTGGGAGGAATTCATTGTAGCAGGAGCAGGAGGACTTGATGCAAACTCACATCGTGATGGTTCACATCTTTGGCTGGATTCTCCATGGAGACAAGCCCTGGGCAGCTGACTCTGATGATCTGAATTCAGGCAGCTCCAGATTCTCTTAATGTGGCGCTGACTTCATGTGGAAGGAGGGTGATTAAGCACCCAGGGCAGCGTGGCCCAAGGTAGATGGAGATGATGGAGCAGCTCCAGGTGCTTGGTGAGATCCTGGGAAATCACCTGCTCTGGTGTGAAACTGCACCAGAGCAGCGTTTGCTCGTGATGGATGAGCCCTAATTTATTTCTGCCGCCAGAGGTTTTGGTGGCAAGGTTACCCTATAAATAAGGTTTAAATTGTAATTTTGTTAAATATCCATCTCCTGTAGGAGAAAATATGTTGTTGCCTTCTTTCATTATTGCAGGTATTCAGTAGCCCACCCTCATGTACAGCACTGTCATTTATTTTGTATAATATGTCTGCATTCTTGTACAATGTCTGTGTGAATCCAAGTGTATATGTATTCATATAAATTTGTGCATTAGCAGAAAGGTAATTCCTGGAGTGATCCTTGATGCAGCCAAGATGTCCACAGGTCCCTCAGAGCCATGGAGAGCCATCACAGCTGCACCTGCTGCAGGGGGACATATGGCACTATCCCCATGGGACAGTGAGTGACATCTTCAGCAATGTGCCATCACGGCATTTGCTTCCAGAAGGGTTTCCTCTGGCTCACAAGAAATGAAGAGATGCTTTCTTCCTGACATGGCCAGGCTGTGAGTGGAATCAGACTGGGAAGAGGAGAGCCCTGGGGGTGTGTGCCAGTTTCCAGGGCAGGGTGGAAGCTCAGGGGTGCAGTGCCAGGCTGTGTGCTCAGTGTGTGATGTGCCACATGATAAAGGGGATTCCTGCCTGAACCTTTTCCTAGAAAGCCTCAAATACGGTTCTGGTCTGATATGGAGCAGGAGAAATATGGAGAGATGACTTCCCATCCTGACTCCCTGATTCATTCTGATTCTCTTCAGTGGGACATGGGGCAAATTAAAATCGGGGGTGGCTGCTGACAGACCTTGTGGCATGTGCAGCACAGGGGCTGCTGTTTGCCAGAACTGCCTGTCACTTGGATTCTCCTTGTGCTGGGCATGTGGATGGCTTCACTGCTAAGTGACTGACCTTTTCCAAGCAGCTTGGCAGCAGCACAGGCTTCAGCCTGACAATTCAGAGAAACTTCAGGTTGGATCATACTTGAGTTTTGTCCATTGGGGAAGTCTGAGACAGAGCCTGGCACAGACATCCTGCCTACCCAGGGATTGGAGAAGGGCTTGAACTCCCTGATTCACAGCAATTGCCTAAAGGGAAGACCAACGTGAGAAGTGGGAAGTGTTTTCAATTGCTATTTCGTTTGGCTTAACAGCACATCCCTGCCTCCCTGGAGCTCTGCTGCACACCAGAGACTCCCTGAGGAGCAAAGGGCACAAATTTTGGGCCACCAGGTCCCATTGCTGCCAGGTTAGAAGCCTGGAACACCACAGGCTGCAGAAGCAGGATGCCTTAACCTTAACTACAGGTGTGCTCTGTGCTTAGAGGGGCTGCTTATGTGCAGAGCCAAGTCTGCTGTGGGCTGTGTTTCTCAGTTGGAATTAATGAAAAAATCCAGCAGCCCCATTGATTGGGAAAATCAGGAGTCACTTAAGTCAGTCAGGTTTAATACTAGGCCAGTGGTCTCTCACTAATTAAAATAAACATTTGTTATTTGTGTTTGAGAGTCTTTCCAAGAGGGAAAATACGGTTTGGAAAGGTTTGCAGAGCTGATTTCTTTCCACAGCCTGGGCTGTCCTTGAGACAGACACAAGGAGGATCTGAGAGTGGGAAAGGAAGAGAAGGGCGAGGAGGAACAAAAGTTGTTGAAATCATTGTCAGGAGTTAGAGAAAGAACAGGCAGGGAGGGAACAGAAAAAGAAAGAGAACAAAACCAAAGAAGACAGACAAAACATGATTGATTGGGAGGGAGGGTGGCAAAAGACAGCTGAGTGACTGGTGGGGTGACAGCCCACATATGAAGCCCGGGAAGTGGGGCTGGAGACATTGTCACTGGGACCTTTAAGGGCAGGCTGGGGAAGCATTTGCCAGGTATGATGCTGGTTGTGGTCAGGTGTCCCATGGCCTCCTGTCTGCCCATCCCATGGCATCCTTCACACCCCGTGGCTCTGCAGGTGGAGACTTGACAGGTCAGATCTTCTCCCAGGTCTGCACTGCATGACTTGGTGGGCAGGGGTTGTGGCTGAACCATGGACAGCTCCTCCTGCCTGGAGGTGGGCAGAGGGTGTCCTGGGAGAGTGAGAGGCTCAGCATGCTCAGGTTGTTGGAAGACTGCAGATCCTATAACCAGATGTGGATTTCAAGGACCTACAACCCCAAAATGGCAGGATATTTCATACCCCCTAATTTCCACCAGCTCATTCTGGTTCCTGTAACCCCTGGGACCTTCCTGCTCAGGGAATCCCATGTTGTGCATGTGTCTGTGTCACAGCTGAGAAGTTTCCATCATTTTCCACTGCTGCAGAAAAGCCTTCAGGGATCCCTGGAGATTCCCAGGTGAGTACAGACACAGGCAGAGCCTGAGCTGCGTGGCCCACGTGCCATTTGATAAATACTTAGATAAATTCCTTTAACTCCTGTGGGGTTTCTAGTCTTTGATGTTGAAACTAGTGGCCAACAGTAGCAGAGAGTCACCACAGTATCAAATGTGACATCAAAAATGTGACATTGCTGGTGTGCTGCAGACTGGTGACTTCTCTCAGAGCTCTTGCCCAGCTGTCCTGTTGGTGGGGGAAGGTTTTCCTTCCTCCTGTTACTATTTCACACTGCGGGGAAATCAAAATCTGCTTCTGGAACAGATACTGCCTGTTTGCAATGGGGTGTTTCTGGAGAGCTGCTCAGCACCTCCTGTGTGGCTCTCTGCTGCCCCTGAGCATCAGCACCGTGCAGGATGAGGCCCCGTGTTGGCATCAGTTCCTGAGGAAACTGCCTCCATAGGAATGCAGCATCTGTTTCTATTAGCAACAGCAGCTTCTGCATTTCAGGGTGTCTTAGTGCATTGGAGCACCTCATTATTGAGCTGGGCTTGTTTGGGGGCTGCAGGGTGAGGAAGGGGCTGCCACAGGGAAGCAGGGGGGGAGATAAAAGAGGGGAGAGCATGATTCCTACATTCACCTGTGTCAGAGCTGGCCACCCTCTCCAAGACTCCTATAAAACCTCCTATAAAACAGGGTGTTTTCAGGTAGATGTGCTGTGAGGAGCAGAGGTCAGTGTGGCCCCTCTGCAAAGCCCTGCTGTGTGTCCAGAGAGCTTCTCCCAGGCAGGCAGAACCCACTGTGCACAGCAAAGGGCTGAGATAACAGGGGAAAGCCCTCGTTCAGAACAACAGGAGTGTTCCTGGAGCTATTCCTGGTAGGTGCAGGGAGATGGGAATGTTTTCTGCCCTGGTGAAGCAATGGGTGAAAGGCTTTACCTTTCACTGCCTCTAGCACCGGGCTCCACACCAGTAGGAGGGGTGGGATGGGATTGAAAGGCTCCAGAGCAGCTGTGGAAGTGCCTTTCCTATTTAATTTTGTTGCAGGTCTCCAGGAGACTTTTTCATTTGCTTTGGAAAATAGGCTGTAATCACCTGGAGGAATAGCATGTGGCAAGATTAGGGCAGGAATCATCAGTGAGATGGGCATCCAAAGTGAGGCACAGGCTACACGAGCATGTTTCACTGGAGGTGGGAATTTTTGTTCTGCTGTGATAAAGCATTAAAGTCTCGTTGAGGAAAACAATCCCCAGAAGCTCAGAGGGTGCATGAGGTGAAAACACAGTGAGGGTTTCCTCAGGCTCTGACTTCCTTGTATGAGTTGTGGAACTTTTATTTCTCTGCAATAGAAAAACTAAATTCTTCTGACTCAAAAAGTTATGCTGGAATGATGGAAACTAATCAGGGTTGTTTGGTGTCGGGTCTTAAACGCTGGGCCAAGCTTACAGCAACTCAGCTAAGCAGATTAACATGTATGAGCCTTCCAAGCTGCCAATCCCTTGCACAGGATTTGTGTTGGGTATTTTGGGCACTCCTGGTGAGTTCCTCTGAGCTGATATTCCCTGCTCACTCCAGATTCACCGAGCAGACAAACTCTTCTCTTCTTGAGCTTTTGTATTTCGGCTGTTTTCCTGGAGAAGGGGAAAGGGAAACGCATTTATTTATTACCATGGCTGCAAAATTTGCCATTCCAAAGGCAAATCAGCCCCCTTTGTGTGTTATTGGGTCAGCTGTGATGAAATGAGGGGCAAAGAATGTGTCTGAGCCCTTCAGCTTTTGAATGTTCTATGAGGGAAGCATTTAAAGGGCACCAGGAGGTCAGCTGTGATCTTGCTGAGGCAGCTGCAGAAACCCTCTCCATTTGATGCTCCTCGGCTCATAATGACCACTGTCACAGCCAAAGCTGGTGAAAATTGCATGAAGGCTCTTTCTGCACAATCAGTGGGCTTATTTTAACGACCTTCATTGGTACAATTAGTGACCCAAACCCCCTGAGATGAGCTGGGATAGAGAGGGTGAAGGTGTGCTGGCAGCTCCTGCATCTCCAGGGGACACCAAACAGCCGTAAGGCTGGGGGGGAGGAATTCTTCAATTCCTGCAGGCAGGTCTCCTGTGGAGAGGTCTGGCAGAAGTTCTAAGGTGTTTTAAGGTGTTTCAGCCATCATTTGAAAATGGCACTGTGGTGCAATGCCCGAGGACAGCAGACCCTCTGCAGTTTGGGAAGTGGGCAGCAGCTGATTCCTCTGGGTGTCCTGGGTCTCTGGGGTTTGTCCAGCTGATATCTTACAGAGTTCTTTTTGGTAGGGTTGCTGCAAGATCTTGCTTTTGCATGATGTTACAAAGCAGTTGAGAAAAACAGGAAATGCTGATGAGACTGCTCATTGCCCTTCTCTCTGGCCTTGGTGGTGTTTAAAACTGAATATTTGCTGATTTTCTCTTCCAGCATTAATATTAAGCCTCAGTGGTACCATGTACATGATTTTCATCAACAACCCCTCTGAAGGATGCTGTTGGTGCTGTGCCCAACACAGCAGATGGAAACCAGGAAAATACACTCCTGTGAGACCCTGCTCCAGAAAAACACATCCCAGGGCTGTACAAGTGCCCAGGGGCAGCAGTGGAGGGGATGCCCACAACGCTCAGTGAGGTTGGGAGAGAATGGTTGAGGCAGGGAGTACAGTGGGATCATTCCTCCCACGTATCCATCTCTAATCACCTTCACCTTCCACAGTGAGAAGGAACATATCTGCCTGGAAATGAGCTTTTCCTGAGCAGCCTGGTGCTCTGCTTCCTGGGTGAATTACTATAAATGTGTTTATAATTATTTACCTAATTGCGAGTACTTTCACAAATCATTTTCGTCGAACTCCCTGGGATTAATGTAACATCTGAAACTATAGCAATGCAAATGTCATGCAACATGACAGCATGGTAACAACACCAAAAAGACTCAGCTGAGTGGGATTAACATCTCAAGATCCCAGCTGTGGGTGGGTAGTTGGGATAGAGAGGAGCTCTGAGTGCAGGGAATTACTGTAGGCAAGGGGGACAGGGTGAAAGGACATTGTAGAAAAGAGGAAAATGCAGGACACCAGGAAATAAGGACCCTTTTTAGAAACATGGTCAGGCTGGGGGTCATGGGCACTGTCAGAAAGGAACCATTTGTTTTCAATAGACAGGCTTTTGTATTCAATTATTTTAATTTTTTTTCTTTCTCTTTTCACAGTGACAGGTGCTCTGAATAAGGAATCCTGGTTTCCTTTGTCTTCCCTCTACAGTGATGTGAGAATTGCAGGGTAGCTCTTGCTGAATAAAGACAGTTTCAGTCTCGGATACAGAACCCACAGAGGGGAGTTACACAGAGAAGGCAGAGAGGAACAGGTACCCATCTGGTGCCTATCCCCAGCAGGTAAGACTGGAGGCTTGTCCTTTTTGGGGTGGATGGCAGAGGTGACATTAACCAGGCAATGAGGACACTTGGCCTCTGCCTGAGAGTCCTGTTGTTTATGAACCAGCATCCCCTTCCCAGGAAAATATTTTTGATGTTGACTTCAGACATCCTCTCTGGGAGACTGGCCCGGCCTCCTGGCTTGCCCAAGAGACAATAGAAGGAAAACAAACACAATAGGTGCATGTGCTAAACACTTTAATGAGCACTTCCATGCCATTCTCCTGCGTTTCCCCACAGCCCCATGAGTCAATAAGCACCTCATGCAGCTCTTTAGATAGCGCCTAATAAAGCCCAGAGCTGCCCAAACATCAGCTCTCCTTCACTGAATACCTGGTGGGGATGGGAACTGATTTTGTGCCATGTGTATTGTCTCGGTGTAATATTCCCAGGAGTTCCTTTGCCTGGGTGAGCTTCCAACAACAAGATTATGGTTCAGATATTTCACATATAATAACACCCGTTTGTGCAAAATGTGGTTTTTGTACATCACAACCCCCCAGTGGATCGATCTGCACCTGCAAACAGAAAAGGGCCCTGGGATTTGCTGCCCTGGGGCTCTGGAAGGACGTGCATCCCTCATCTGCCTCTGGTTCCTTCTGAATAGCAAGTTAATGATAGTGCACAAATCACCAGTGATTATTCTCGGTCCCCATTGTCACCCAACATAATGTCCTGCTCCAGGGGCACTTTGTGATGATGCTCTGTGATGCACAGAGTGTTCAGTAAGAAGTGCTGTAAGTTCTGTAGCAGAAAGTCAGCGTTTAGAGTAGTTACTTGGGTCAATTTTATCTCCTGGAGACGGGGCTTTTAAATTATGACTAATCCATGGTATCTGGGAGTCTTTCATCTGCAGCTCTCTCTCAGATATTTAGTCCAGATACATTATTCCCAAACCACTCCTTCTTTCTCTTTCAGGGCACGCAAGAGAAATGTTTATGATTTATGTAAATGGAAAATGATCAGGCTTCAGAAAATGTATTTATCTTTTAATACTGTTTGCACACAACCAGTAAGAGGAACTGGAGCAAGGGATGTGAATCACAGAGCCTTGCAAAGAGAGAAGGGATGTGAGTAGAGGGCACTTAATTCCCATTCTTTTAGACATTAATTAATAGGAAACATGCTTTTGGGGGTGAAATTCTGCCTCCATGTGCAACTATGCAAACCCACTGAGACCAGGTACTTCAGGAAGTTGGTCTGGCTGAGCTCTGTGTTGGTTGCACCAGCTCAGGCCCTGTTCTGCTCATTCCTCCTCTCTCTGACACTTTATCAGCAGCTTTTCAATTACCTGAGCCCATGAAAAGCTCATGTAAGAATCTGATCTCATTTAGCATTTTCCAGCATGCACTAGGTTATACTCAGTGCTCATTATCTTGGCATGGTTTGCAAGTGTGTGACTCCAAATACAACTTAATGTGAGTCTTCAGAATTTGGGGTTGTTGGGGATTTGTCAATGAAATAGCTTTGCAGCAGAAAAAAGTTCTCAAAGTGGGAATGCAGCACGAAACCCAACAATTCTCCTGGGAAAGGCTCAGCCTGTGGGAGAGTGGGAGACATTTTTCATGTTTCCTTTTCCTCTCTCCAGTAAACACCCTAACTCTACTTTTGGAAGTCTGGGGTTAATTTCTCAGTCAGCTGAGCCTGGTGGAGCAGTTTTGTTATTGAGACAGGGATTTTAGCCTCAATCTCTCACACTGCATCCATGCTGATAAAATCAGCAATGCTTCCTGGCCTGGGCACCCCACTCCAGCAAGATCCTTTCTCCTCCCCTCTCGGTTTTGGTTTTCTTGCAAAGACAAACCAAGAGGTAAGAGCTGTGACAGAGCTTTTGTGACCTCAGTGAGTGCTGTGATGTATCTGGTACACCCTCAGCCATGTCCCACAACCTGCTGACCTGGCCCTGCTGCTGCTCACAGAGACCTTCCCTTTGTTTCTGTTTGGGGAAAAGAAAAACAAACAAAAATTTAGGAAATTAAATTTCATCTCTTTGCCAAATCAGACTCTTCTGAGTGCTTTGGATGGCCAGAAGACTTTGGTAGAATGAGGCTGTTCCTCATTGCCCTTTAGAGCTTTAATCACTGGTTCCCCTGTTCATGTGATGAACTCCAAAGCGTAGCTTGGTTGGCAGCTCAATGTCTCTTTAAATGACTCCTGGTTTCTTGTATGTCATTAATATTTTATTTATGTTGTATTAAATTTCGCATCAGTCTCCATGCCAACAGTTCATGCCAGGAGAATGGCTGACAGAATAATTTAAATCCTCAGAGATAGGAGCAATTGCTTTGGGGATAACGTCATGAAGTCGGATTCATTGTGTCCTTGTCTTGCAGTGTCAGAGTCAGGGCTGGACAGAGAGCTGGAATGGTTTAGGTTGGAGCTGACCTTAAAACTCATCTAGATCCAACTCTCCTGTTGTGGACAGGGACACCTTCCACTGTCCCAGGTTGCTCCAAGCCCTGTCCAACCCATCCTTGGACACTCCCAGGGATGGGACAGCCACAGCTTCTCTGGGCATCCTGTGCCAGGGCCTGCCCACCCTCACAGGGAAGAATTTCTCCCTAATATCCCATCTAAATCTTCTCTTTCCATTTGAAGCCATTCCCCCTTGTCCTGTTTACAAGCCCTTGTAAAGAGCCCCTCTCCAGATTTCTTGGAGCCTCTCAGAGGCCACAACAAGGTCACCTGGGACCATCCTCTTCTCCAGGCTGAACAATCCCAATTCTCTCAGCCTCTCATGTTCCTCCTCTGCCCCTGCCTGCAGTGGCACCAATGGGGCCCCTATTTGTGCAGAGAGAGCTGAGGACTAACACTCACTTCAGCTGGCATCGACACCAAATCCTCAGGGAGAACAGAAGTTTTGGAGTAAAAAACCGGTGGAAAGTTGAGTAGAAATAAAAAGGCAAAGTAAACTATTCAGGCTGAAATAAGAAAAAAAATGAGCAGGAGGATACAGCCAAAGATGGATGGAGTCTTGAGGGAAAGAGCAGCAAAATGAATGTGTTTTTTTGTATTTAACAAAAAATGGATTCCAGTGGCCCCTAAAGAGTTGCTATTTGAAATGCAAAGTCTGCAAAATAGAATGTATTAGTGGTGATAATATAATGCCTCTCAGGGAAGGTCTGGCACTCGAAATACTTCAGACTCCTGGGGCCTGACTAATTCAAATCATCTCCCTCCATAGCCTTAAAATGCCCAACCTGCAAGGCTTGGGGAATGGCATTAATCACAGGTGTAGCCAGAGGCAGAGATCCAGGGATCACAACCACCTTCATAAGCCTCTGCACCAGGGGGGATTACAGAGAAATGAGTTTACTCGAGGAACTGTGGACTTAGCACTCCCCATCCCAAGGAGCAATTTGTCAGGATACAACACATCTCTACAAGGGAAGGGGAAGAAAGGCTCAGGCAACAACCACGGCTTATACACGTGGCAGTATTGATTTTCCATGCCAATTAATGCCAGGAAAGAATCCATCCCTGGAGAGCACACAGCACGAACTGGAGGCAAAATTGCCTCTCCTGAGATTGCAGCTGCCTGTGCAGCCTCATGGTATCAACCCTCCCTCTTTGCTTCAGCTTCTTTTATTAAAAACCCACAGTGGGAAAGAAACCGCTGCATCTCCCTGCCCTTGAAATGGAGTTGAGGGAATATCATCTGCTTCAGAGAAGCAAATCTATCCTCTAGCTTGTTATTTTTGTGTTTTGTTCTTTGTGAAATATAATGAATGGCCTTGCTTATTTTTCCCACCCAGCAATTACTAGAGATGAAATCTTGGGCAGCCCTCTAACCTTCTGCCAGGGTAGGATTATGAAAGGCCTGCAGAAGTGTCATTCAGACTCTGCTGTGAAATCTGACAATTTAAGAGGTTCCTTCCTGGCCCAGACAGTGATGATTTTTGATATCCTTTTAAAATGCCCTTCCTTTTTTTTCCCTGCTCTGACAGGTATTGGAGAAATAAACGAAATCTGCAATCCTTTCTGCAGATAGGAGTGCATTTGATGATTCACTGGAGGCTTGGAGGGTGCTAAGAGCCATCCTTTACATGTCTTGTGTTGCTTTAATAGGTAGTTTGCAGCTGTGGGATCACTGCTGTATTTCATAGATTCGTTCTATTATTAGCTGTTAAAGGAATATGAGACCACAGATAGGCTTGTATGAAACCACCAGTTCCTGTATTTGTTGGCACCACCTGGGGACTAAAACAGCTGCTGTCACTCTGCAGAGTTCTCTTCAAAGCAAGGGAGATGGAATGAATAGGTGATCAAAGCAGGCTCCCTTTGCCCCATTGTGCAGTAATTACAGATGGAAAGGTTCTCCAAACAGGCAGCCTTGGCTCAGGGGAACCAGCAGGGACAGGCTTTGCCCCAAAGGCAGGGGATGGTGTGGGAAAGCAAAGCCAGTCACGGAGTCACAGAACATCCTGAGCTGGAAGGGTCACTGAGTGCAGCTCCTGGTCTTGCACAGACACCCCAACAATCCCTCCCTGTGCCCCAGAGTGGTGTCCAAACCCTCCTGGAGCTCTGGCAGCCTTGGGGCTGTGCCCACTGCCCTGGGGAGCCTGGGCAGTGCCCACCACCCTCTGGGGGAAGAAGAGCCTTTTGCTGAGATCCAACCTAACCCTGCCCTGACACAACTCCAGGCCAGTCCCTGAAGGTCTCAGTGGGTGGGAAATACTCTGTGATTGTGATGGCCTCTTCCAAGGAGAAGGCCATGGCAGGAGGGTCCAGCGGTACCCTTCTATGGTTGCCCTCTGGGCATGTAAATACCCTGGGATTGGCATGACAACCCCTTATTCACAGTGACCAGAACCACATTTATAACAAAAACTCTCTCAGTTGACCTTCTGTGATAATTTCAGCTCATTCTGCCACGGCTACTGGGCACATTCCAGCCTCTCCAGAGGTTGGTTGGGACCTTTTCACCCAAGGGAAAACATGTTTGCCTTGAAAACAGCATGGTAATCTGTCCTCTGGAGGAAAATGGGGAGGGACTCTTGGAGCTGGGATGATGTATGAAATCTGTGGCACAGCCACTGGCTCATGTTCCTTGCACCTGTGGGCAAAAGGGACACAATAAATAATGCAGCAAATGCACAGTAAATAATTCAGGTAGCACGAGGTTTGGATGAGATACATAAGCACCCTTCCTAAATTTTAAGTGCCTCTCCCTTTTTGTGTTGCAGGATGCCATCAGCCCCTGGGACCTGTGTCAGTGGCATCCTGAGCCTGCCAGTGCCCAGCACAGCTCTGACTGCAGCAAGTGGCACATTGAGGGGCAGCAATCCCAGCAAAGGTCTGAGTGAGTCATTTGAACATTAATTTGCATGAATGTGAAGTGTAGCTTTGTCACCTGGCTGCAGCCCAGGCTGGAGGGGCGTGAGTGGTGGCTCTGGGGCAGTGCATCTATGGTGTCCAGGGCCAGGTGGCTTTCATGGTGTTGCAGTTCAAAATTTGATGATGAGAGGGTGTTGTGGTTAATGAGAAATGTGATCTTCCTCCTTCAAAACCTGTGAGAAGTACCAAGGGAAAGAGTAAGCAGTGGAAGGCAGGGCAGATGCAGAAGCTGCATCCCTGCAGCCCTCGTGTTCTCACGGAGCCTCGGAACAATTCTGAATAAAACACTGCTCTTCCAAATCACTTTCTAAAATAAACCATCCAGATGGCTGTAAGGGAAGACCTAGTCATCAATCTGAGTAATGTTTATTTTGGGTGCATTATCTGAGAGATGTGTACAGTTGGGCTGGATTATGCACAGTGAGGCTCAAAGGGATGCACATGCAGAAAGAGGAATGTCACATGGGTCACACAGGGGTGGCCACACTGTGAGTCTGGTCCTGCCTATGGGGAAGTCCTGAAAGCTGTTTAAGGGTGTCTCCCATGGAATGTGTAGAGAGGAAGAATGTCTTGTCTTTCCTCCAGCTTTAGAGCTTCTGGGATCTGTCAGAAAAATATGAGAGGATACACTCAATGCTAAGAAAAGGGAACTGTATTGTCTTTTCTTTTTAAGAGAAGGTGGAGAGGACAGAGAGATTTTCTTATAGTCTGTGAGAAAAAGGTCTTTTGGCGTTTCAGACAGTACTGGAGTTCTTTCCCTCTTTTCCCCCAGAATGTCCAATTCAAACTGGGTAAAAATGCAACCTGAAAAGCACCCCTTCCAGAGAGGGGCAAACCCTGGGTGAGACTCTGTTTGGCCACTACACCCCAATCAGAATCCCCAAACTTTATGTTAAAATACAGCCTGAGCTAACAGCATCTGCTTCATTTCTTCATTTTCCTGAATGCACTTTCTATTAGCTGTGAAATCAAGCCCTTGCCCTGGCTGAGAGTATATGAGCTGCCTTTACCTATAGGAAGATTACAGTGGCATAGTAGAAAAATCAAACCATTAGAAGCTCTTGAGGCATAAAGTCAAACCTTCATGAATCTCGTGGGCTGCTTCTCCAACCTGCATTTTTATAGACCGTGGGTGGTGTTTTCAAAGTGAGTGGCTGCCATTGGATAGGTGTGGGAATTGCCTTGGATAAGTGTGTTTGTGAAGCACAGCCCTGTGTCTTGGGCTGGAGGTCACACCCAGAGGGTGACTGTGGCACAGGGGTGGCTCCAGGTCCCTGCAGGTCAGTGGGGAGCAGGGACACAGCGGGACTGCCCCACAGAGCTGTCCACAGCCTAGTTCTGATTTGTCCGATGGTCACTAACTCAGGAACAATGTGCTTTTGTGTGGTTGCTTTATTCTTGTATTCCCAAGAAGCAGTTGGACTTCTTTATCTGGGCCAGCTCAGCTCTTTAACTGGGAGAGCCCAATTAAAAGTGAAGTGTGGTGGGTGTGTCATCGCAATGATTCAGTGTCACTCCTGTCCTTTCCCACCCTCAGAGGATTCCCTTATCCTGACAGAGACTCTCAGCTGCCCCTGGAGACCTGAATGTCAGCAATAAGGGTATGTTGGCTTTGGCACAGGAGGGCTGCACGTGGTCCCTGAGCTTTCACCTGTCCCATAATCACATCTGGGAGCACCGGGGTCCTTGGTTTGAGTTCTCATAATGCAAAGATTTCTGACTCACCACAGCAAGAGGAACAGCAAGAGGTAAACTACTGTGCTTATGGAAGTTTAGGTTGTGCCTGAAGTGTTGCCTTTAAGCCAGGACAGAGTTTGTGCCCAGAAAGAGGCTTAAGGCTCAATTCCAGCTGCATGGAGGGATCCTTTATCAGAATTTGGAAAGAACTGTCACTCACTCTTTTTGCTTTTGCTGCTTCAGATCTAGGAATTTTTCACATTTTTATAGGAATACTACTTAAATTGGAGGAATGCATTAAGGAAACCCTGCTTGCCATGTAAGATGGTGGCAGAAATGTGATTTTATTTTCTAGTTCAAAACAGTTAGGTGTTGGCTTAGCTACGTATAGATTAGAATGTATTTTTAAATAAGGATAAATAGCTGAATCTCCACCTTGGGGAAGCAGAAGTTGTGGCCACAGTAGGTCTTAAATATAAAATTCAGCTGAAAGGAAAATCTTCTTACAGAGCTTTTTATCTATATTTTGCGCAGATGTGAAGGAGTGAGAGATACTGAAAGATGTGGTCCCCTGGGACCCAAAAAGAGTCAGACAATGCAAAGCAGAAAACTTATTTGAGTGCATCAAAGTCAGCTGAAGAAATACTGATTTTCCTTCTCACAAGAAAGCAGCAGTTCAACATTTCTTTGGTTTAATAAGCACAGATTCTTGTGGCTTTAGGGGCTGTTAAAGCGTGCAGGCAGGCTCTGTAACGAGCTGGAGAAAAACCCAGCAGAAAGAGGATTGATTGGTTTTCCTCCTGTACCTTTGGTTTTCCTGCGGAGCATCCCAGAGGCAGAGCTGTGGATTAGTTGTTCATGAGCACAGCCTGCCGGCTCCCAGAGCAACCAGCAGCCAGAGAAATTGGTCCATCTCCCTCCTCTCCCATCCACAGGGCTTTGTGTTGGAGTTTGGCAGCACTTTGGATTGTGTTTTCCCCTCGGGAATGGACATGCCTACTGAAATCCCTACGAGACACCCAGAGCCTTTATTCTGAAGCGTGGAGAAAATAAGGGGAAACACCTTGCAGCTCTCTGCACATCCAGGAGTTTTGAGCTTTTACATTTAAAACATGTAAAAACTCCTGAAACAAAGAAAAACAAACAGTATTTTCTCTCCTCTCAGAGCACCAGGGTACTTGGGGGTTTCAGGGGCTCTGGGGTTACTCCAGGCTGTGGATCAATGGACATTACCAAGCACAGTTATTCCTAGACCTTATGATGCCCTCTCTGAGCTATATCCAGGGGCAGGGCTGGCTTTTGGCACTCTCTGCAGGTGTATCCATGCCCTGTTTAGCCCCTGGGTTAGCTCTGAGATAGTCAGTGTGTCAGCACAGCTTGGGGAAGGTGTTTGTTCACACACACAGCAGTTCATGCTCCGTGGCTGTAACCCCACTTAAGGATTTTCTCCTATCCCTGCTGGCACCCTCTTTCCCCTCTCGTTTAATTGGATCTTCAGTTGCACCTTTCCCTCCTCCTCAGTTTCACTGTAAGATGGGTGCAGAACACGAACCCTCCCAAACATTTTCCCAGGTTTGATGGCCCTGAGAGCTGGGACATGGCTATGGTGTCACTGTAGACACGGGGGGAAATAAGTCCCAACTAAAAGTCCCCAGGCTGTGAGCTCACCTGGCTGCTGCAGATGAAGAGCTGGGAAGATGAGTGTGGTCAGGAGCTTGCTGGAGCCCTGTCTGTCTGTCCTGGCTGCCTGCAGGAATGACTGACAAAATCAGGCAGGGCTGTTTCTAAATGCATGAGCCCAACAAGTTTGTTTACAGGATGAATTCACTTCTTTATTTGGGCTTGGGAATCCTCACGCAGATTTGGCCCAAAGCGTATTATTGTACAGAGAACCCTTTTCCATCAAATCAGCTTTTTAATTTGATGCAAGCTTTCACTGCAGATGAAAGCCTTGGAGTGAGCTATTGCAATGCCTGTCCCAGAGTCCTTGCCATCAGAAGTGATGCTGGGCACCAGTACCAGGAGACTGGGAGCTGTGCCCCAAGGGGAGATCACGGGGCAGTGTCACTCACTGGGGTGCAGGGACATGTTTCTAATCAGGTGGTTTGCAAAAGCAGCTCGCTGTGGAGTTTGTCTGCCACCCTCTTGGATGTACAGAGGAACAACCTTCATGCTAAGGAAGATCTCAGCTGTCAGCCTCCTGCTTCCTCCCCACATGGACACGCTGGGATGCCAAAGCTGTGCCCACTCAGGGGCAGCTGCCGGAGAGGAGCCCGGAGTGAGGGCAGCGGCTGCTGCACGGAAATTCATCTCATCACCACATCCCCCCGTGCTCCTGCTGTGTAAGCCTAATTAAACCCTTGTAGCAGAATAATTAATCATTAGTAAGGGAATTAAATATTAGTCTGTATTATAGTAAACATTAGTTGTATATTAACAAGCTCGTTAGCCATTCATTAACCTTTTAAGCTCTTCCAAACCCCCTCTATCACACTGCATTTGTGTTAAATGTCTGTCTCAAATGACCTGAAGTGAGGGGAGTGCCCTTTTACCTGCTGCTAAAGGCATCAGGAATTCCAGAACCAGTTTAGTTATTTTGCACCTTTGGTTATTATCTCCCTTTCTATTTGACTTTATTTAAAATCAGCTATAGTGATGACTTATTATTGATACGGTGCCATTAAAATCTCCCAGAGACTGAGGGAATCACTTCCCCAAATGATTTATGACCACTGAGGCAATGACTATTTTTATCCTATTGTTGCTCTTGTGGAGGCATTGGCAGCTCTTATCCCTCACTCAGGAGTGTGTGCCCTACAAACCAGGGACCAAGAGAGGGGAAAAGTTAATGGGAATGTTCTTATTCGAGTAAGATTCAGAGCCACAGTCCCAATTATGGCCCCTTCCTTCCAGGTCATTCATCCCTGCTTTTCTCTGCCCCTGCCTTCCCTCACTGGAAGCTAAGGCTTTTTCTCCTGTGCCATCTCCATCCTTTTTCATTAAAAATGTAGGTTTAAGGCTGTAGTTTGTGTGGGTTGGTGTCCAGCATCAAATTTATAACCTGTAGGGTTTACAGCCCAGTTGTGGCCAAGCTCAAAGGATGGTGATGAACCAGGTGAGTGAAGGAGGGGACAATGGGACTTGCTGCCTATGCATCTAATGCTGTGGTGGGGAGAGATTTGGGGCCAAAGAGCTGCTTTTGGGGCTCACAAGGAAAGTACTTACAGTGTCTGGATAGGGGAAACCCTTACCTGAAAGCCACCTTGCAGCACAGCCTGGCAGCCTTGGCTAGGAAGTTGTGGCTTTTATTTCCCCACCTGCTGGTTAGTCAGGGAGGAAACTGTGATCCAAATGAGGAATGAAACAACCTGTTTGCCAGGCTCCTGAGAGATGTTCTATGGCAGGGTGCTGCCTGAAATGAAGGAGGAGTGCTGCCTCCTCCCTCCCTCCTGCAGCCCAGCCCTGTCCTGGTGCAGCGGAGACCTGCTCTGAGCTGGAGAGGTGTTGGAAACTCTGTCCTTGCTGCCCAAGTCTGTGTTTGAAACTCTGTCCTTGCTGCTCAGGTCAGAGTTTGAAACCCTGCCCATGCTGGTCAGGTCTGAGATGTGTTTGAAACCCTGCCCATGCTGCTCAGGTCTGAGATGTGTTTGAAACCCTGCCCATGCTGCTCAGGTCTCCTGCCTTTGTGGTGATGGATTGTGTCCTGGCTTGTCCTTACCGAGCGATCATTAATTTCTTGCATCTTTTAATTAGGGCAATTTCTTTTGGCCTGCTGGAAATGCTTTCCTCCTATGGATTAATTAAGAATAAAGCCTAGCTCTGACAATTTAATATGAGCTCTGGTCAGGATGCAGACAGTCTTCTAAGCCATTATTCATTACACCATTATTATTCTCCTTAATATTTACTTATAAACCATGTTTTCCAAAACAGAGGGCAATGGTTAGTCATTCTCCATGAAAGTTACAGGCAGAACTAGTCCAGCTGGAGAGCAAAGCTGTGTGTGAAGCATCCCCTGTGCCCTGTGGGCTGCACAGCCCATGCCTTGCTGCTGCAAGCAGGGGCATGAGGCCAGATACCCTTGGGCGGCTCCTTTGTTTGGGGATTGGCACCTCAGGGCAGCAGAGGTTCCTGGCTCAAACCCAGGCAGCTCAGCCCCATGAAATATCAAATCCTGTTAATGCTTCCTGCTGTTTTCTCCTCTCTGTTAGCAGCAGCTGACTGGCTTGGTCTTTGCAAGGTGTGAAACAAGTGTCTAGGGACATGGGCAGTCAATAAATCAATGCTGCCCGGGGACTTTGCTCTGATCTTCCTCAGGATGTCTATTTAAGTTCTAGTTTGATTGGCCCGGGGGATTTGCAGGATGATGACAATGTCCTGGAGAATATTCACCCTTGTGTGGATGACTTCAGGCTGGTTTCGTCTTCACATGACTTGCCTCTCAGATATTTCCCATAAAAATCTTGTAATTCTGTATCTGCAGAGAATTTGGGCAAAGCTGCATTCCCTCACAGCTTGGATTTGTCCAAGGAATATCCAAACCTGTATTCCAAAGCTGAATGTATGAGCTGGGTCAAGTTCAACTCAGCAGGTGGGTTGGTGTGATGCTGCACTGCCAGGGACACGGGACCACCCGTGGGAGGGTCCCTGGTGGTGGGAGATGGGACAGGGGACCTGCAGGGCTCAGGTCTAGTCCAATCTTTGATTTTTTCCTCTTCAAACTCTCTCAATTCTCTCAGGGATCTTTTAGTGAGGCTTCTTAATTTTAACTTCTTGTAAACTTGGAGAACAAACCATGAATTTAATGTTGTTCCTGCTGCCAGCCCATTAATACAGAGCGTGCAACAGCCTTGGGTGTGTTACTGGGAACCAGATGAGAAAAGTGCTCTGAGCAAGTGGGATTTTGCTTGTCAGGGATATTTACATAAAGTGGGTACTTTCAGCAATGTAAATGTGAAAGGAGAGGGAGCAGATTTCTCTTAACAGTATTTTTAATTCATCTTTTGGTTTGCTTTTGAAGTCCTAGAGAACACTGAGCTCTTTCATGGCAGGGTCCTGAGTGAGAGCAGCATGCAAACTACCTGTGGCAGGGCTGCTCTGCCTCACCTGTACAGGTACTGTAAGGACAGGCTGAACCTCCACCTGGGACCCCAAAATTGTGCTGACCAGAGCATGCACTGACTGTGACATTCAGCAGCAGGAGAATATTCCTGTTGGTGTTGCTGTGTTTTAGATCAGGCATTTTGTGCATTTAAATGCACACAACAGAAGTGCATCTTAGTGTTTCACTAAACTTTTTCATGGAACTTGTGCTCAATACCATGAGAAATTTATCATATGGGGGTTATTGTATGTTCTACCCAGAATGATTCTTTTTAAATACCTAAGGGACGCTAAAACACTGAATGGGAAGGGTAAAGCAATACTTTAATCAGGAGCCAAGTGCTGAACTGTAATTAAATGACATTTTAAGGCAGGGCTGGTTTTCCAAGTGGAAGAAAAGTTTTACAGGGTGGTTGGAAAGGTGAGGAGGGGAGAAGCAACATTGCCATGAAACATATTCCTTCCTATGGAGGAAACTGAAGGTATAAATCAGCAGCACTTACTGGTTTGAGCGGTGTGGGACAGCCCAAAGGAGCTGCCATTGCTGTAAACGTTGTCACCTGCAGGGTCTGTTCTTGCACTGACATTTCAGGGTTCCATCAGGCACCACATTGCAAGAGCTGCCAGGCAAAGGGACACATCTCCCACAGCTGCAAACAGGGGGTGTGGAAAGCCAGCTGGGAGATCCACTTAGGCAGATGGGTAATCAGGGCAAATCCCCTTCAAGTGCCTTCCCAGCTAAAGCCTGGCAGCCTTTGGGGTCACTCATTTCACTTTTGCTCCCACCCTGGTGCCTGCATCGTGTTTGTCTGGAGCTCCTGGAGCTGCATTTCTGTCCTCAGAAGGTAATTTTACAACTGTGTTAATGAGACAATAATTTCCAATCAGGCACCAGAAATAAGGAGTCATTTTAGCTGGTTATGGAGCCCTCGATTCCTTGGTTTTATTGCTTTTAATTGTATTTTAGTCTGTCTTGAGTTTTTGCTCTTTCAGGCTTCAGAATTCCTATGGCAAAATTGCTTCATATAGGGATTTCGTTGTTCACACTTTGTAGAAAGAAAATGGCCATGTGTTAGGTATTCAAAAGACCAAGCAAATATTTCACTCAGTGTACAACAAAATATTATGAGGTAATTTTATTTTGTTTCCATCTTTAGGTAAAAATATTACAGTATACAAGATAATCTTATTAAAGGTAAAAATACGGTATTTTGCTTTTTCTCTAAACAGATCTACGTTCAGTACAGTTTTTTTTTTTAATTTTGTTTTATTTTTGTACAAATATAGCTATTATTCTATTAGGCTATCTGTATTCTCATCTGGCACTTAAGAACTGGTCACAGGTCACCTTCTGGCTCTGCTTGTTTGTCTCAGCTGCTCCCTAAATGTCCTGCTCATTTTAGAGGTGTCTCCTGGAAACAAACAGAACAGTTCCATGGTTCCCATTAGGAAGATGTGCTTTAAGTAGTTGAAATCCTGTAGCTAACTGGGGAAACCCAAGCAATCCACATTTGTGATCTGAGTCCTTGTATTACCAGCTTTAATCCCTTCTTCCTCCTCCGTGAGAGCCGAACACGTGACACAATAATTTCTACAATGATTTTTCCCTTCTTTCCTTTTTTATATTTTTTTTTTTTGGTCAGAATGTTCAATTAAAGCCTTTTTGTATCATTTTCAAGGGCTTGCTCTTCGTGATTGGTCTCCCCCTATGGCTTGCTGTTGGTCCTCTGGAATCTGAAAGCTGCTCTGCTGTCTCTGCACTGATGCTGCTCCTTGGACCAGCCACGTTAGCACAAGGTATTTCATCCGTGGGTGTTCCTGGGGAGGGAGTTTCACATCATTATGAATATTTCCGTACACTGTTGTCGAAGATGGGATCAATTAAGGGTAAAAGAGAGGCTGGGTGCTACAAAGAGACCATATCCATCAGAAGCCTGGTTAATACAGCTGGGAAAGGTGGCTGGAAATCCTTTTATCAGGTTCTAGCAGAGGGGTGACAGGATGATTTACCCCCCAAACCTGACCCTTTGCCCCAACTCTGTCCTCCCATCTCCCTGTGTCGTGCACTGCCTTGGGCATTTCAGCAGGTGGGTTTTTTGTTTTTCATCAGCCACAGGGCTGCCCAAAGTTATCTTCGTGGCTGCCCATGTAAACATAAAAGGAGAGGACACACCCAAGAACAGGAATTTCCAAAACTTTGCAGGGAATATGCTTGGCACGTTTTTTTCTTCAGACTTCACCCAATTCTGGTCAGTGGAGTCTCGGTTGGTGGGAGTGAGCACAGTTACCTTGTCTCCTCTGGAATCAGGTGGATGAAGATCTGCCTTTTTTGCCTTTAACTGGAGGTGCCTTCTCTGTGGTGCATCTATTTCTGATGTCAAAGGGCATATATTTTTACCAGTAAGTTGCTTTTGTGTCAGAAAAGATTTAACTGGTGACTCACCAAGTGCAGGAGTGATGCAAAGTGCTCCCACCAACACTTGCTACTCAGCAAAACTGAGTGTGCAGTGCCCATTTTTTGCCCTCCTAAGATGCTGGTTGAGACTGAAAAATGTTTAGAAAACCAGTTGCCTTTCTCTGTATTCACCATCAAATGTCCTTATTTAAAGTCTTCCCAAACTTGTCACTCAGCTGCTGTATAAGTTTTGCCAGCTCCCCAGTAGCTTGGGACTTTTCCTCTAAGAGTTCATAGCGGAGACTAGAAATGTCTTGTTTGATCTCCTTAAGTTCTCCTAAAAGGAAGGAAAATATTCTTGTTAGCAACATTGAACCCAGTGAGTAATCCCTGTGGTTTTCAGACCTTAGAGAGCACTATTTTCAGAATATAACCATTTTCCTTGGGGCAGGTCAGAAATTGCTTTACTTAGACACCAAGCTGGGTGTTGGCAATGCTCTGGTTGTTGTAAAGGAAGGAGAGGGAGAGCAGGATGGTGTAATATCCTATAGATTTGTGTCCTCCTAAGGGAAAATAAGGACTCAGAGGTTCAGGAGCTCAGAGGTGGCTCAGAGTCACCACTGCTCACCTCAGTGTGAGCCTGAGCAAGCTCTCCCTCTGCAAGGATGTTAGCTAAACTCAGCCCTCTTACTGGCCCCATCAGTAGCCATAATATCACATGCTCAGTCCAAGGGTCACTTATTAAAATCCACTTGCCTTCGTTGACCTCATCGTTTTCTCTGTCCACCTGAGCCTTGAGCACGTAGCGCTTGATCAGGCGCTTCATTATTTTCTGAAAGGAGAGCAGAAACTCTTCTGTTCATGTGAGATTGTCCACCTTGCCTTAATTCTAGACTTACTATGGGCAACTGAAACTATGGATAGTTCTTTATTGACTTCCCATTTATTCTGTATTCTGAACATTGTGCTGCAGTAGTTGATTGACAGCCATGGTGACCCCACATATGAAGCACTTTGGGGTGTTTTGTGGGATGCACAGGATGGTAGAGCAGGTCCCACAGACAAGGAAATCAGATGATTTTCCAACAGAAAGCTGTGAAATGGGTCCCAGAGCCTTCTTTTAGAATGTTGTTTAATGTAACAATAAATAATACTTTACAGGAATAAGTAAGTGGTTAATTAATGATGTTAGCAAACTCACTCCTGATGATGAATGAAGCAGCTGACTCAGGTTCACAGAAAGACTCTGTTAGCTTTGTAATTGGGGGTTTAGGAAACAATAGATGACAGAGAAAAGAATTTGAACAGAAGTGATAAACTTGGCTTAAGTGAGAGAAGTCTCTTAAGGAAATGGGACATACAGGGAAAAATAGAGCCATGTAGACTTCTAAAATGGAAGATGATTTCTAGGAAGCAATAGCATGTATGGAAATAGAAAATGGTGATGGGTAGGAGCTTGCAATGTGATATTGTTCCCAAAATGTGTCAGTTCTATTTAGTAGAAGGCAGGTAACCTTGGCAGTCTTGGGCTGCACCCTGGGTTACAGCTGAAGGCCTGTGACATTGCCAGATCTTCACATGGAAAAGACAGGGCAAAAATGGGGAAAAACTCCTCAATATGATAAACATAAAAAAGATTGCTCTCTCAGAGCCAGTGATTTAGGTGCATCCTCTGCTCAGTGAGCATCCAAAACCAAATGTCCTTCACTGAGCAGATGGTCATTGTTAGGGGAAAAGCCTCTCCTGGCATGGGCTCACTGATTCACAGAGCAATGCCATGTCACTGGCAAATGCTGCAGAGTGGGAGACACCAACTAAGGAATCAGTACCCCTGCTCTGTTTCCTTAGCAGCCAGTAAGGGTTATAGCAGTGCAAAGGGCACGTGGAGAGCAAAGAAGGGTGCAGTCCTTGGGCTATGCCATGCACATGGGATGTGGGGTGTCTAGGACTGTCCTTGGGGTAGGGAGGGATCTGGCTAAGCAGGTGGGTCAGTAAGCACAGAGCACGTACGGTGTGTTGGAGATGGCCAAGGTAGTAGAATCCAGAGGGAGGAAGGGCTGTCACCTGGGAAAACATAAATGAAGGAATGTTTGGGGAAAGCTGGGAAATGCTGCCTCCAAAAAGTAATTTATTTATTTATTTTTTTTAAGAACAGAGGAAATTTAGATCAAAACAAGGAATCAGAACATAGGGTATGGTCTTATTACCTGGAAAAAAAATAATGTAACATCTCTCTACTTCATTTCCCATATAACTTGTGTTTTTATGGATGCTACTCAAATGTTACCCTAAATGAATCACTAGGTGTGATAAAAGTCACAAGCTTAGGACTGCCTAGTATATTAAATACATGTTGTAGTCAGATTTGTCTGCAGAAATGGAATATTTAAAATGTGACCACTCTTTAATAAGTCTCCTTATCCACTTAGTGGATATTTCTGACTTTTTTGCCCAATGTTGCACTGTGGCCCCCAAGCCCTTCTGCTCCCCTTCTCCCCAGCACTGCTGCTTTCAGCTACAAGGACTGAAATACCCTTTGGCCATAAACAGTCCCAGTGCTGCAGAGGCATCACCTGATAAATCCAGCTAAAGAAAGCAGTTCAGCAAGAAACAGCTGCTTCAGAGGTTTCCCCAGTTGTGGAAGAAAGCTCGTGGGTCAGATTATCTCACTATTTGTTCTTCTTTGTATTTAGATGATCAAGACTTTTACACCCTCCTTATGTTACTTGGGCAGTTTCTTCCTGCAGCAACTGAAATGTTCCAAGGTAATTTGAAGACAAACCTAGCAGCAGCACTATCAAATAACAGGTAGTTATCTTTTTTTTTCTCCCTCTTTTTCACAGTCACCTTTGGCTTTCTCAGTCTTGGAAAGAAGGGTCTAATTTACCACAGGCATTCGGTGGTCTCATTTAGAAAAAATAGCTACAGGAAGAGAATGAGTCCAGCAGGGTCTGACACGTCACCTGTGGGTTTGAATGGGTGGGGAAATGTCAGAAGGGCTGAAGTGCCATTTTGGGCAGGACACAATCTCATCCTTTGCCTTTGATGGTATCAAACCAATTAACTCCAGATGCCAGAGTGAATGTGTTGTGTTTCTAGCTCAGCTTTTCAGATATCCCTCCTCTGATGCCACAACAGCCTGAGAAACTTTTAAACCCAGTAGAAATTCATGACTGGTCTGCTACAGAGCTGAGGAGCTCGCTGTGCTGGACCAACACAAGCCAAGCCACTTCTGGAATTGCCATTGAGCATTTTATGCAACTGAATTATTTCCTCAGCTCTCTTTAGTGTTGGTCCTTTCAAACATTCAACTTGCCATCAGATTCCTTTTTGCTTTTTGCTAAAAAAAGAAGGAAAATATGCTGTGGGGCACATTGTGTTTATTGTATCACCCAAGGAGACAAAATAAACCTGCTGGCACAAGACTCTTGCCAAGGCAGGCAGTTGTGTCAGGGGCACCCAGTGCAGCCACGGGGCTTTTTGGAACAGTAGCACATTGCAGGTTTAGCTTGGTAGGACAAGTCACTGCCAGAGGAAAGCACGTGCAGATGTTGATGCAACAGCTGGAGAGATGAATCTGTGCCATGGAGAATGAAGAGGAGAGGAGGAAAGGTTGGATGATATTTCTTGTATTAAATTAAATACTCTCGAGGGGAATTAATCAGCATGACAAATGCTAACACCATGTGCATTTCTGTGTTTGTCCCCAGAATGTCCCAGCCCCTTCCAGAGCTGGCACACCCCGGGATGGCATCGACTGGAAGAGGACAAATGTGACCCTGCAGGTGAGAGCTGCTCAGGGACCCCTCTCTGCCCTGGCTCCTGCTTTCATGCTGTGGTTACCTGGTATCTGGTGGGCTTGGTATAAGCGTTCCTCCCCGAAAAATTCTCTGTGTTTTGAATGATAGAGTGAAAACGAACTTTCTGAAAGGATAAAACATCAGGAGAGAATTAAATCAGCGAGAGCTCCTCGTCCCCAGACAGCCCCGAGCTAAGCAGAGCACTGTAAGAGGAGGAAATGGTACCATGGATGAGTGAAAGTAAATTTTAGAAAGAAAGAGAGAAAAGAGTAAAAACACCACAAATGAATGGAAAATTTTGGATTCTAAATCAGGAATGGTATTGGCACACAAGTTTTAGGCAAGGAGGTGTTAAGAGGCCCAAAATACTTTAATGAGGCTGATGATTATCAATTTAGAGCACAACTTAAGAAAGGAAGGAAAATAAATACTTGTGTTTGGAGAGAGCAAGTCTATGTGGTGAGAAAGCAAATTCTGAAAGAATTGATTTTCTCTGGTCCTTTTAAAGCAGCAGTACTTTTATGGCTCAAAAAAGATGTTGTTTTTTTTTTTTAATAGACCATCCCAATTTTATCAGAGGACAACACAGCCCTAGAAGAGCTTTCACAGAGACTTTTCTGGAGACTGCACACAATATTTGTAAGAGGTTTCTTTGGCTCTGTTATCCACCTCTGAGTTTTTTGGTCCAAATGCCAACAAAAAACCCACTTATTGAAAGGAATTAATTCATGTCATAGACCCAGAGGAGACAATAAATACAGAATTCTCTACCTGGGTGCAATTCTATGTAGAGGGAAGGCCCTGGTTGAGGATTTTTCTTCCCTGACTGAACCAGAGAGTCTGATTTATTTATTTATTTTAAAAATCGAGATGATTATAATGATTAGACTAAAAGTCTGAAGTAATTATGTAAATTTTCTTATTTTATTTGTCTCTTACTCCTCAGGTGTGTCATGATCTTACAGAGACTCTTGAAGATGACATGTGAACAAAATCAACAGGCAAGCAAGAAATGACTGATACTCTTCATTGTTTATGGCAAAGCCACGGAAAATTGGAATTTTGCATGAATTCCATGAAAAAGGAACAATTTCACTCGTGTGGCTGGGGGAAGGGGAGGCTTAGAGAGTTTTATTTATTTGGGTTTATGCTTTGAAGCAGAAATGAAATTTCAAAGGGCTTTGTGGGATTAGATTCAAACAGTAATTTCGAAAGATGCTATTTTTTTAAAAGTTATTTGAGGTAGTTAAAGGAGAAACATTTCTTTTGTTTGAATACTTCACTCTTCCAGTGGTTCTTTCAGTAGTCAATAGTAATTAAATGAATTTATAGACTAAAATTCCTCCCAGTGCTTGTTTATCCTGGCACTGCTCAGTGTGGTGGTGGTGAAATTATTCCATCCCATGGAGAAGACCCCTTGGATACATGAACATGTCCTAGGAAGGCTAGCCAGCCTGCCAAGGAGCCACCCTGACCTCTCAAAAGCACTGACTGTAAGAAATAAGAGACCACATGTTTTGAAGGGTTATTCTTTTTCCCCAGGCATGTCTTTTTCCCAGTGTAATCTGGTTTCAAACCCAGCTCAAGCTGAGAATATTAAATAACAGCCAGGACACTTGGAAGCAAAGCTGCCTCCTTGCAGTTTCATAGCCCTGAGACTGGCTTAGTTGGTTTTAGAGAATGGTCCTAATAATAAAATTGTGGCTTTGATCCCTTCATGGGCCATTCAGTTAAGAGTTGGACTTGATGATCCTTGTGGGTCTCCTCCAACTCAGAATATTCTGTGATTGTTTAATCCTCAGAACCGCATGGCAGCAGCTGGGACTGAATTCCTGTGAATCTTCTGGTGTCTTCTTCTCCAGAGAACCCTGGGGGTTGGATTGTGTTGTTATAAATTTCTGTGCAGGGAAAGCTGCCTCCCACTGATGCTCTGCACAGTGTTGCAGATAATTCCCACAGGCAACACAATTTTCTCTAATTTCTCTGGCATTTTCCCGTGGAAGAGCAAAGCTAATTCCATTGGGAAGGGTCTGGATGCTGAGCACACTCCTGCATCTGTCTTCTGCTTTGTCATATGGACACACTGGGGCTGAGGAAATCCTTCTGCTGGGGAGCTGATATTTACAAAGCAAATTTCTAGTTCAACTAGAATTCTAAATTTATATTTCAAAGGGGTGGCTGAGCCAGGATCTACCCATTAGTGGCTACACATCACTAGGCAGGCTTAAGGAGAGAGGTTAATTATAGCTCTAGGTATGTAGGTGTTAATAATCCCTGCTTGGAGGTTTGTTCCCAAATGAGGAATGGCAGCAAATGTTGCAATGACAGTAAAATTAATTTGGAAAGCACTTGGAGGAAGGTGGATGAATTGAAGAGGCACAAGGGCCTGCTGGGTGGATGAGTTGTCAGACAAGCTGGGAGCCTGTTTGTGCCTCTGCCCTTCTCTTTGACCTTGGGGAACTCCCTTATCCAAGTGCCTGCTTCTGTAAAGCTGCCCTTCCCCTGGTGTCCAGGTGATGCCACAAGTTTGGGAGGACATTCCAGTCCCAATGTAACACAAATACCACACAATTCTGAGGTCCAGGGGGAGGCTGAGCTGTCCCTGATCCACCTCTGTACCCTGGAACCCCCTCCAGGAGCTCCCTGGCACGAAGCCTTTCTAGAAAGAAGCCAAAAAGTGAAGATAAAACATACCCGTTTTTTGGAATTCAGCATCCCCATCTCCACATCATTTTCACAGTTTTTGGCCTTAGATTTGCAGAGTTTTATGAGGCACATTTTTATTCTCAGTATGAGATAATAAAATGATTTAGGGCTTGGCACTAGATTAAAAGGAGCAGGTAAAGTCCTTCCTTCATCAAAGTAGGACAGCCAGAGCTTGGCACGTGCAAACTTCCACTCCACATCTGCATCCTCCTTGGGAAGGCAAGAGGGGAAAAACAAATCAACACCCAAATTAGAAATTTGGTTTTGACAAGGACAGATATACAATTAGGAATTAACTAGAATCACATTCTGTTTGCACAAAACATGCCTTTGGAGTCTTCTCTGGTAAACTCAAAATAAGGAAAATTTAAACAAAGCAATGCATAAACAGAGAGTATAAGTCCTCAAAATATCAGACTATTTCCTTGGGTAGCAAAGGAGTTGTCTCAGTAACCAGTTTGTGCTGTGCTGGTAAATGAAGGTGTCAGAACATAGACAGAGTCATGGACCTCACTTCTCCTGCTCTTCACCTCCTGCCACTGATGAAGGTGGAGGAAAAGTCCATCCTTCAGTGAATCTCCTTCATGAATTGTCAAGGTGGGCCAGGATCACTTCCAAGTAACAAGGGCAAGGTTAACAAATATTTTATGGAGCTACTTGGCATTTCTATGAGGCCATTCATCAGGACCATGGACCAGGCAAAAGGAAAGGTGAGATAGAGCTGACTCTGAATTACAGAATAAAGCACTCCTGATGTCTTTGTCTCAAGCAGCTGGTGGAAACAATTGTGTTTTACAGCTGGCAATAGGATGCTTCTTTCCATAAATGCAAATTTGTCAGGACACATCAACCCTTGAGGCATAAACAGAAGAAAAGCAGAAGGAGCTGAAGAGAGATATTCAAGGGAAGGCAGGAGAACATGGTCTTGTCACTCCAGCTGGCAGTAAACCTTGTCCCCACTGACCTTAATGAATTTAATTCGTAAGAAATTCCCACCCTCTGCCATCAGTGACTTTGTGCTGTCAGATACACACTCTGGTCAAAGGCACTTTCTCTGCAATCACTCTCCATCCCTGGGGATATATTTAAACACGTGTAGATGTGGCACTTGGGGACCTGGTTTAGTGGTGGCCTTGGCAGTGCTGCATTAATGGTTGGAGTCAAGGATATTAAAGGTCTTTTCCAAGCTAAACACCTCCATGGTTCTATGACCATGTCTTTAGTCTCACTGCTGAAATGAATTAATATGGGATGTACCAGTTTTAACTCAGTTAGGAGGATCTGGGTCAAAGAGCTCACCTTGGTTTGGCTTGCTAGTAATTCCAAGTAATCTTTAACAAAGTTTGGGAAGTTTCCATGCAACCAAGAAGGATGCCAAAACATTGTGCCAGGAGACTGGTCAGCATAAAGTTTAGGCTAGAAAGTTAATATAGGCCACCTATTCAGGTATTATCAGAGATTTTTTTCCTTCAAAAACTTTCAAGATCATCTCTGTCTACTACAATGAATTAGAAAATGCAGCGAGAGGCTGAGACTCCTTCTGATGGAAAGCTTGGTAGAAGATTCAGGAAAATGTTTGTTCTTAAGGGAAACTTTTGGAGAAATGGCTGTGCTTTGTGCAGGCAGGGAAGACTCCGGGGCAGGGAGCACATGTGAGGTCTCCCTGACATTTCGACTCGGGCACAGCAGGCACAAGGCACAGTTCTATTTGCACTCCAGAGCAGGGATGAATCAGCCACTACAGTGAGGAAATATTTTCAGCTCTGGCCTTTTTCAGTGTCAGGCTCAGAGCAGAGATTAGGACAAATAATTAATACAAACCCAACGGCAGAATTCGGCATTTAACAAATCAGAAGGAAGAGGTGACTCAACATTAATGTTATCCAAATGATGTATTTTTTTCTGCTTTTATTTAGATTAGCAGAGGGTTGTTTATGTCTAAAGCATTTAGCAAATCCACTCTGCCAACAGCCACCCTACTGAGTCAGGCTGGGTAAACCCTGCAAGAGCCACCCTGCAGAAACTATTCCTTTTCCTTGAGGGCCCTGTTTATGTGTTTTAAAAATTGCTTTTTGTGAATGTCCAGGCAGTTGTATTTTTCAGGCCTAGAGACTCCTCAAAAAAATAATCTGTATCAAGGCTTAATGCCTGGTAATTGGAAAATATGGAATTTTTAAATACATCTACACAAGCTTCAGATCTACATGGCTGGAGTGTTTAAGCAGTAGAGAACAGGGCAAAAAGCCAGGAGAAATATTACTCTGTCATAAGCAAACAAAACAGCTAAGGCAACACTCATGGATAAATTATCATAACCAACACAAGGAATAAAAAATATCACAAACCACTTTCATTAAATACATGTAAAGGAAATTGGGTTTACTCACAGAGGGTCATAAAAAACAAGGAAGCTGAAGTGGTCCTAGAAATGATTCATTGTTAATTATTAATTCAGTCATAATTTGGGGACAGACTCAGCCTTAAATCTTACACAGTGCAAGATCTGTGGTCAGCATTTTAATCTTGGATGTGGCATAAGGCAGAGCTTCCTTGTTTTTTAGCATTTTTATTATCAGCAATAATTAAGTGCATTAAGCTTGTAATCAAATGGCTTATCTTACCTCAATTTCCTGATAGGAGTTGTTGATCATGGCTATTAACATGTTGAGCAGCACCACCACCATGGTCACGTTATATACTCCATAGAGTACGTAGCCAATATTCTCAATGAATTTATGGTCGTACTTCAGCACCACAGATATCACTTCAGATAAGCCAAATATTGACCAGAATAAGGTTTTAAAACTTTCTTCTACCCTGAAAGCAATGCAAACAACCACTTTACAGAGTTGACACCAGGGTAGCCAGGCCAAATGCTAATAATAAAAGCACCAATCTAAACATGTGTCTTGACACAGTACTGTAACCCATTATCCATCACTCAGGGATGTGCCAAATCATGTTTCCTGATTTGAGAAAGAAATATGATTTCTGATTAATACTACAAAGTTACAGTGTCCCCTGCTTTGCTCCATCTGTCCTTCTCAGGTGCATTATTTGTCACTTGAATTTCGTGTCCCTATTAGGGGCAACAGCTCCATGGGCAACTTGTAGTTGAAAACTTTTTATGTGGGGCTTTTTGCTTCTACTCACTCATTCTTTTCTCATCCCGAGAAGACAGAACAGAACCTGACCTCCTTCTATGCAGTTTCCAGGGCAGAAGAGAGGACTGGAAAGTTCTGATTTGATGCATTAATATAAAGAACACAGAGTGCAAATATAGTCAGACCATAGCCTGGTTTTCTTCCTGTCCTGCTTTGGGACTGCAAGCAAGTCAGACACCCAAGCATTTGTAGCATAAAATTGAAATTAAGGGGTGGTAGAGGATGTTGCAGACAGGCATTTTGATTGTTATCCCTGCTTGAAAGCAGAAAAGAATCAGAGGAAAATAAAAAGGCTGGAAGACAGGAAAAGGAGAGGGAAATAAGGCAACGAGAAAGTGGGGCTGGGAAGAATGTGCCTGCAGGGAGAGGTGGAAAGGAGAGCCTGATCCAAGGAGTCAGGGCAGGAGAGGCAGGAGGGGGAAAGCCACAGCTGAGAAGGGAGGCAGGAAGGAGGAGGGAGGATGCTGGCACATTTTGAAGGCAGTTTGCTTAATGTTTAATTAAAAAGGTATTTTGCCTTGATGGAGCCATCCTTAGCCTTTTAACAGTTGCCACTGACAAGTTATTTCAATGGAATGTCTCTTACTGGGGTAGCAGAGTAACCCTGCTAAATCTGTTTATAAATATAGACACAGGCAATGACATATCCTCCAGGGACAATAAACTTGACATAAACTCCAGGGTCAGTTGCACCATTCATAAAAGGAAGAGGAATTGATTTCCACCCTTTCAGAGGCTGGTGCAGAGCACTGGGCAGTTCCTTTCTGCCACAGCAAACTGGTATTTATTTCCCATCATAATATAGGGCAATCCATAATTCACTTACAAGCAGTAGTAAGACTGCAGTAAATATTTAGTGCAATATTTGCAGTGTGTAACTGCATTGATTGGTGGGGGGTAACCTTGAGTGGCGTTTCAAATTGATGTTGCACAATTTCATTGAAAATGTGCCTTTGTCTGGCATCTCCACCATGCCCAGAGTCACTGAGGCCACACTCACACCCCCCTGGTTGCTCTGGCCCATTGCAAAGACACATTTTGGGTGGGCTGAGCTGTGACTGTGCTGCAAACAGGTGCCACCACTTCTACACTGGCTGGCCATGCCCTCTGCTGTGACACTACCCTCGTGTCCTGCAGCAAAGCTGACCTGGCATTAACATGTCACATTCCCTTCACTCTCTGGAGCAATCTGGCCATCAGTAAATGCTGTACCTTCCAGTTAAAGAACACAGACAGCACCAAGGATCTCTGCCTTTGGAACCCACCACCTAAATGATTTTTCAGGCTAATAAACCCCATAACCTCCAGCCTTGAGCCCAGCTGCACCTCGCTATTAACCTGCCTTTTTAATTTGGAAAGGTGCCCATGCTTTTCCACCCTGCAGGCAGATTTTCAGACAACGTGTCAACCCTGCTCCTTTTTCTGCAGCTTAAACATTGACCTTTATAGTTCAGCAGTGCCAGATTCTCCTGGAGAAGTTAATTGAGGGCTGTGAGCAGCCTTGGCCACCCTGAGCACCACAGAGGCAAAGGCCAGGGCACCAGGTTCCTGGGCAATGTCCACAGTCATTATTTCCAATGTCAGGTAAGTGCCTGGAGTGGTGGGACTGAGAAGGTGGTGGAGAAGGTTGACCTGACCTGTAGCACCCCAAAATTGCACTTAGCAATGCCCCCAGGCAGATACAGGTCTCCCTCTTAGAGGTAAAATGCTTCTAAGGAGACCTTGTCCTAGTCCATCCCTCCCCTCCTAAAAGACTGGATGGCTCAGCCTTCTCCCTTTTAGATCACGGGGAAATTAACCTGAGATTTGGAACATCAGCTGGGCTTTTTTAAGCACATGTCACTAAAACACGAGAGGAGGATGTTTGGAGCCAAGTTCCCAAGGATTCCAAAATGCCGAGGTGTCTCATTGCGGCCAGATAAGCAATTTACCCCCTCCCTGGAAGGTCAGAGAGTGTTTTATCCTTCTCCAAGGGAGGGAGTGAGGGGTCCTGCCCAGACTGGCAGCTCCTGGCAGGGACACACTGACTGCTGCTCCTGGGGGAGGTGGCTTTGCTGCAACCTCCCTCTCTGCTGGGAGAGGACCAACTGCTGCACTGGGGGCACAACTGAGGTGTTTGTTTGTTTGTTTCAATGCACAGAGTTCAGTCAAATGGCAAGATTTTGCATCGAGGAAGAAAACATCTGGTTGCAGATTTTCCTCACTTCTGTAAACAGCGTGCTGTTCACCAGAAAAGATCAAGGCAAGGCTATGATTTCATGTCAGTCTTGTGCCCTCCTCTTCAAGAAAGCTTAAGGCATCCCTTCACATTTCTTTCCTTAAATGAGTTTGAGAAGTGACACTGCCAAAAACCACAGTGCAGTCAATATAATCCATAAAACTACCATATTCTGACAAAGCAAAACAAGTAGGAAAAAAGCCTCCAAGCCTGGAAGTAACATTGGCAGTGAAGAGTGAGTCACATTTCCCTTTGGGGAGAGGGAGACAGAAAGCCTTGTGTTGGAGCCTTCAGCCTGATTTGGGATGCAGAGAGCAGGAGGAACACAATCAGCCTCCTTCTCCATTTCAGTTTTGTTTGCATAGCATGTTCTTAATTACAGGCTGTTTCTAGGGCTGTGTGCTGTACACAGCATATGATAAACAGATAAACAGAGCTGGGGGCGGGGGGAAATGGTCTGCTCTTCAGCACTGAAGAACTTCCAAAAAATCTTGAAAGCATCCCATGGTTAGGGATCTAATCTCTATATTTAGCTGCGTGCAGTAAAGTCCACTGCACCTTTGCACCCAGGACATCCAGATGGAAGAAATGAGAGAAACTTTGCACAATAACTCAGTGCAGAGGCCACTGGGCTGCTGTGTGTCTGCTCTGGGGGGACAACAGGATTGAAACCGAGCACAGGATTTCAGAAGTGCAAAAGGAAGGGAAGGTGCAAGCTAAGTTACTCCAAATGTTCACTGTTATCACTAGAACTAAGCAAGCAATTCCCTCTGAGTGTTACCTGGACAAAAGTGCACTCTTTTTTTTTTTGCCTACATCCCCTCCTGGGAAGGTGTGGTTTTCTTAAACATGGAATATGGGGTTATTTTAGTGAGAAGCTGCTTATCTAAGGTTTTTCACTGGGAGGTGTCAACTCAATGCCCTTTGAAACTGGCCACAGTCAATTCAGTGCACAAACCCAAGGGGTCTTTTTCTACCACAACTGTTCAAGTGACCTCTGAGAATTCCACAGTCAAACAGTCACATTTCTGACTACAAAACCTGCTGCAAAATTCCACCCATCCTCTTTAGAATTCACAAAGGTCCCCCAGGGAATGCATTTAGTCACAGAAGGGTTATGGGGACACCACAGTAAGCAACACCCTTCTTTGCCCCAGTGATTTTTCTGTGAATGAACAGCTGAGTTCCTTTTTTTAGCCCTAGTACTGAAATCTTCCTCCTTTTCATGAGTAAGTTGATGGCAGCAGGAGCCACCACCTCCAGCAAGGCCCACAAGGAGCCACAAAAACAGAGGGAAGGAAATGCTGCCCATCTGCCAAGAATAACCTTGTAATTAGCTTATTAAAATTGTTTGAGACTGTCTGCCCCGAGGCTGCTAGCTTGTTGAATGGAATGTCTAAGAAGGATTTTTGGGCTGAATGTAAATCTATTCTCTTTGTTTCGTTTGATGAAAGGGCTCGTTTTTCACTGATCCTCACTTGACACTCCTGAGTGTTTAAATAATCAGGAAAAAAAAAAAGGAAGCATTTTTAAAATCTCTTCCAAATTCTTAAAAGGAAAATTTATGCTCATGGAAAATTTGCTTTATAACAACATGAAGTCCCTCCAGGGTAAGTAGTCAGCGGGCTGAAGTTAAGAAGGAAGAGCTCTCCCCACCCCAAATATCCCTTGGGTGTTTAAGCAATCTATTACTCCAGTGAGCAGTCATCATTTTTAGTGAATTTCTGCTCATTATTTCAATCAAAAGATGGTAACTACTGGAAGATCCACTTAGCTAATGAGTACTAATGAGAGAGTTGCTGTGCAGAATTGCATCAGAGACTGGAATTTGGCAGCGACGTGCCTGGGGGGTACCATGGCTGAGCTTTGCTGGGCCACCAGGCAATCAAGGATGCAAGTGACTCGACTTCTCATTAAGTCTTGTGCTTCAAGGGCATCTCCTTCTCCTCAAATAAGAACCAAGTCACAGCCCACACACTCAATTTTCTGCTCCCTCACTGCTGGAGCACAGATAAATGTAAATGCATCTGGCCTCAAAAATCCTTCCATTAAAATGCACCCCGAGGCTACAGGAGAGGTCTAGAAGGCATATTTGGCTCAACAAGAGGAAGCAAATATTATATTACAGGTTACACGTCTCACAGGAGGGTGGGGTGGCAAAACTGGAAGGCAGCAGCCACTTGCAGGACAGAAATGATGCTGAAAAGGCCATTTCTCCTGGAGGAGCGATGAGCTGAGCCCCAAAATCTCTGTGTAACATGGAACTAGCACAACAAATGCAGCACCAAATGCCTTGGCTCTCAGAGAAGCCAAATCCTTTCTTATTGTACACACATTTCACCTGGCAGTTTTGAGAACAACAGTCTTAGATTTAACCTCTCCACTGCTTCCCTTGACAGATTAAACTGAGCACCTCACACACCATTCTCCTGACCTGTTCTGGTTTCCAGAAAGAACCCTTCCTGCAGTGCTTGACTCCTTTTACTCAGCCCAGAGCTGGGGAACAAGCCTCCCTCTCAAAATCTGCATGTGATTTCCCCACACACAAACTCCCCGAGCAGACCTTGGATCAGCAACGGGCCAGGATGGATCAAACCTTTTCTCTTTTAGGTTATTGTGAAATTACACAAGATTTGGCACAGGCTGCAAGGAGCATCAGCTGGGCTTTTTTAGGAACATCCCACTAAACCACAAGAGGAAGATATTTGGAGCCAAGTTCCCAAATATTCCAAGACCTAAGCAGCAAGAATAGGGACTTTCCCCACAGGTACTCACGTTGTAAACGCGGGGTTGTACTTTGCCCCAAGGTAGTAGGAGTAAAGGTTGAACATTCCAATCATGAAGGCGAGGAACACCATGATGAAGATGACCATGAACTTGAAGATATCCTTCACGGTCCTCCCCAGGGAGATCTGCAGGGGGCCGAAGCTTTCGTTGGCTGGAAGAATGTAAGCAATGCGGGAGAAGCTGAGTACCACAGCTATGGCATAGAGGCCTTCTGAAATGATCTGGGGATCCGAGGGAAGCCACTTGTTCCTGGCTAAAACGACAGGGACACTCGGTGTTAGTGACACAAAGTGGTAGGTGGAAGCTCTTACGATAAATGACCCTTTTTCCACACCGAACCTTGGCTTTGGCCAGGAGTTAAAGACTAAAAACCAGCTTTGGAGCAACTGTGCACTGGAGTCCTCAGCACGCTGTGCAATTAGGGAATTAGTTCTTTTTCATATGATAAAGATGGGAAGGCAGCAAGTCACTGGGATTTCCTGAAGCCACACAGCACAAAAACTTCATGGCTTTAACCTAACTTGGTATTTTCTGTCCCCTAGTTGAGTATTCCCTGTGCTGGGCCTTTTCCATGGGAAGCTCTTGAGGTGCAGAACCAAACCCACAACACAAGGGAGTGCAGCTTCAGATTTTATACAGGGCACTGTCAGTGTTTGGAAAGGGAGCATTAGGGAGACTGAGATCTCTATCCCCACCATTAGATAAGAAAGGATTTGTTCAGATAAAGCAGATATAAACATTAAGTGCATTATTTTCACCTTATCTTTAAATTAAAACCAGTTCTTGCAGTCTAGTCACTCTAATACTTTCACTTTAAAGAGATCCTTGTAGATACCAGATATGCATCATTTACTCAATTCACTGAAAATTTGAACATTTATATTAATATGGCTTCTAAGTGTCCTTGCATCAACTGAGCTTCTTGATGAAGAGATTGTGACTCAGAGCTAAAACATGAGGCTTCTTAGGGCCACAGCAGCAAACTTAGGCATTATTTGCAGTAAAATCTGAACCAAAGGCAAAGCAGCAGATGGAGAAATTCACAGGATCTCCTTGTGATATTCTGTTCTGGCCGCTTTGGATCATGAACTCACTTTAAATGGATGAGCAGTCCCTGGTTCATGTCTACAGCGGATGGGGTTTGCTGGCTCAGATCTCCCCTCCAGCCCAAGCAGATCACTAGAACCACCACCTGACAACTCTAGGGAGCAAATGGGGTTCCTTGGTGCCCATCTCTGGAGCTCCTGCAGCCCCTCTGGCAGCAAAGTCCCCATGGATTTTGCTCAGGGTGACACCTAAAGCTTGCAGAGCAGTGCAATGGATCCAGTCCCCACCCTCGAATGTGAAGCTCGGTTCATTTCTGTCCATCAGAGAAACACCATTTCAGCCATCAGAAATAATGCCAAGGCACTGCTGCTGCTTGTGTTTGCCAGTGTTAGCACTTAGAGGCTCTACAGAAACACAGGTTTTGAGGAGCAGCAGCTTAGGGATGTAATTGCTATTTTTATTTCCATTATACACGTGGTGGATGTACCAGAAGTGCAGAGTGCACCGAGAGTTACAGATGCAGGCCCAGATTCTATATTTATTCACACATCTCCCTCCTCTCACTTTTGGAAAAGCAGATTAATTCATTTATAATGTAAATTACATTCTGCTCACTCCTGGTTCCCGGTTATCTGTTGCTCAAGCTATTTTTTCAGGATGTGATTGACCTGAATGTGACCTTAGGATGATATCAGAGACTGAATGAGGCTCAGATCCTTTCTGACTGTTTAGGAGGATGGCTGGAATGGGGAGATCTGGGAAGAATAATTCAGTTTAATTATAGAAAACCCACATAAATACCCCCAAAAGAAATTCAGCACTACCACACATTAGCCTAGAAGAACCAGAAGTATTAGATAACCAAAAGCATCTTACCATAGGTGAAGTAAGCGACTTCAGGGGGCAGGGTGGCGTTGCTGAGGTCCTCGTCGTGAACATACTGATCCACGTAGTGCTGAGCCTCTGAGGCTTTGAGGAACGCCATGAACCTGGCAGTGAAGGATGCCACGAAGATGGACAGCATCCCAAAGTCCAGCAGGTTCCACAGGTGCACCACGTATTCCCGGGGACCTTCTTCCCAGATCTCCTTGCACTCCGACCAGATCATACCTGGGGGGAGGACGGAGCTGTTTAACTGGCAGACCCAGAGGGTGTGTTTGTGTTCCTGAGGTGGGTTTGGAGCTTCTGAGACTGGAGAAAATAACCCTGTCATTAATCTGGATTTCTTGGGAATGGTTCATGTCATGTTTTCTTAACAGAAATGTTAGCTCATATGTCCTTTGGTGCACACGAGGTGGAAATTTCAAAATATCACTATAGGAATCAGTGTTAAAGTGGTTTCTGGTGAACACAGAGAAATCACAGCTCAGGAGTTCTGCTGACACTAGAAAATCCTACTGCTGGTGTATTGGGAAACAATGTACATGTCCTCTCTTGCCCCCAAAATCTCCTTGCTAAACGGTGCCACTGAAGATGGCACTGCTTGCTCTGCTGCTGTTTTCCTCCTTCCCTAAATTAGTGGGTTGGTCCATTTTGGGAATGCAAACAGAGCTGTGCAAGAGACATTCTGACCCAGGAGTAAGTTTGGTATGATCAAAGAAAGGGAAAGACAGAATTTCTGCCCTCCCAATAATTTTCATAAAGTTTTTGCTATTAAATAATGATTTTCCAGACATTAAAGTCTGATCTACCACTTTGAGAACACTGTGCTTAGCCCAAGTTTCAGATTTCTGACACCAGATTTACAGATAAACCTGTAAATGCCACATCCAGTGAATTCAGATGTTTTGACATCGGTGTCCCGCTGGGAAGTGCTGGGGCAGGCAGGTGAATTCAACAGGCAAACAGGAGCCAAGAGCTCAGGTCAGACTCACTACCTTGCCCACCTTTCAGTCCCAGCAGGGCTGCAGGGTCAAACCTTGCTCCTCAATATTGGAATATTTAACCCACTGAGGAATAGTTCCTGCTCTCTCCCCATCCCTGTTTCCATAGCAGCAGCCAAATTCACGTTTAATCAAGGAGCCTGCCCGTTTCTGTGTGGCCTCCTGCAATCTTCTCCTTTCTGTGAACTCCTTTCATGCTCTCTGCTGGAAGCTGCCGTGCTGTGGCATGTCAATGCATTTGCTTGGCTATTTTGGAAGCACAGGGTGTCCCAGGAGGGGATCTCGAAGGCTGGGTTAGAGGGAGGGAAACAGGTCAGCAGGAATGCAGCCCGAGGGTGCAGGAGCAAAGAGCTGCTGCTCTCAGTCCTTGTGCAGAAGGATTTAAAGAGAAAAAGGCAAACCAAGCCATCCACACCCCCATCAGCCAGGGCATAGCCAGCCTGTGACCTCCACAGCCCTGGGATCTCTGGAGATGTACCCTGGTGGACCTCCCAGCTCCCCTCCTCGAGCTGCAGCAAAAGCAGGGACTCCATCCCAAACTGTCACTCACCACGACTAAGGTTGAATAATAAATAGCCTAAGGGAGAAGGGGGAAGAAGAGGTTTCTCAGGAATTGCCCCGGAGCGAGGATGAAATATTAAAGAAACATTTCTAGCTTTTAAGAACAAGCATCCCCGAAATGATGGATAGGAGCCATTAACCCTACGTGTGATGCTTGTGTGTCATGTGAAGGTACTAAAGCTCTTCAGGAAATGGTAACATTGCCCAACAAAGCATTCTCTGATGACCAGAAATGACTTTTCTGGTTTAAATATTAACTCTCCCATCCAAATTTACTTTGAATCTTACTCAATACACCTAAGTCCCAGATTAATGAAGGAAGAAGTGTGTCTAAAACTGAGTAGACTGACTAAAATTAGAATCACTCACTTCAAGTCTCACACTACTGGCCTCTAATCATTCCTTTTGCCAGCTGTGTGGCAATCATTTCTAAAAAAAAAATATCCATTCAGGGCAAGGAGAAAAGTTACAGTAATTATTCAGTCAGTACTGCTGGGTAATTGTATATACATTGGGAGGGAGTAATTCAAAGCTTCTCCTTATGTGAGAAGAGAAAAAGCAGCTAAAATTCAGGGGAGAGGACCTAAGTTGGGATGTAAGAAAGAAGGGAAGGCAAAACCAGGCAAAGCAACTCGGCCAGGATGTGATTGCATTTCAGAGTGGTGTTTCTGGGCCCCCAATGGCTCTGGCAGAGGTTGTTTCCCTGAGTTTGATGCTCAGAAATGTGGGATATGAGCAGCTCCTGCGTGTCTCTTGTTCCCTCACAGCAGGGCTAATCAGAAATGTCACCTTGATGAGCAGTTATGGTGTCAGCAGGGGAAGCAGAGTCGAGATGCAGACACAGCCCATCTGGAAGACAAATAGGAGTGTGCAAGAAGTGCTGCTCACCACCTGTGCCCAGAGAGGAGCAGTTTGTCAGGTTTTATATCTGCTGGCCTGCTACATCCATCAGGAGCAGCTGATGTTGCAGAGCTGCCTTGGAGCCTTCCTGGATCCACCAAAGGCTGTTGGATTAAGAGATGAATAGTGCTCGGATTGCATCTACCCAGAGCTTAACTGCTACCCTGGCTGCTTTTGCAGGGGGGATTTTGCCTCTTGGAATAAAAGCTCCCTGCTTTCAGTGCTCATGAGGAAAATCTCAGCCTTCCTCAGCTGAAGGCAGCAGATGGGAAGACCTGGCCACAGGGGAGACACAGCCAAGGCATGCCATGAGCCCCAGTGCATGAGCTAAAATTGCTGGGCCCCATGTACAAAGGAGCAAGCTGGTCTTGTTTAACCCCATGAGATCCTCATGGTCCATTTCTCAAGCTTGTCCAGGTCTCTATGGATGCCATCCCATCCTTCAGCAGTGTCAGCCTCACCGCTCAGCTTGGTGTCACCTGCAAACTTGCTGAGGGTGCACTTGATCCCTTCGTCTGTGTCATTAAGGAAGATATTAATTGCTGCTGGTCCTGTATTATCCATCTGACAGTCCACTCACCACATGCATCTCTGTCTGATTTAGAGAGAAGGATGCTGGGGGGGACCATGTCAAAGGCTTTAGAGAAGTCCAGTTAAATGGAATCTGCAGCCCTTCCCTTGCCCACTTACACAGTCACTCCATCATGGAAGGCCACTAAGTTGGTCTGTGTTGGCCACTTTGATTATATTCCTCCTTACATATACATATTCATAATACCTATAAGATTTTAACACCAAAAACTGGGCAGTCACCACCTTTAGTGCTTTAACAGCCCTTGAAGTTCAAGGTCACATCTGGGGCTCAACAAGTGCCCAAGTCCCTTGCACCAAACTTTCACCTGGGGCTTGCTGAACCATTATTTGAAGCTTTCTGTGGGCAGGCAGGTGAAATAGCCAGAGCAGACTGTGAGTGCAGATGTAGGCAGTCATTAGAGAATCTCATTATATCAGGAGCCTGTACAATGAATCACCTTTCTTCTCCTCCCAGAGAAGTGAAAACCTTCGCTTGAAATGAAATGTTTTCTTCATCTCTCAGGAACTCACCAAGCAGACAGATCCCCACTGCCTATGAGAAAAGAATACCTAGTCTAAAATCTAATCATCTTGTCCAAGTGCTTTAATATCATTTTAAAAATATATCTTACAGCCTTACTCTATCCAGTCTGGCATCTATTCAGTATTTTCTAGCCTAATATCCTGCATGGGGTTCTGATTATTGCGGGGACAGGGAACAAAGAAACTGTGGCCAGGAAGTCATCAGATAGAGCAGCCCTATCCTCTTTCTTTCAGGGGGATTTAATGCCATCAGTACTTATGGAACTGGGGAATTATTTGCTGCAAGGAAAGAATCAAAATCATGGTGGTGAGCAAAAAATAGACACAGAAGAGGTAGACAAAGATTCTGCAGCGTTGATAAGCTCAATTCCCAATAAATCCTCCTGAGCTTGTTTAGATTAGTGGTTCAAGCTGACTGATCTGCCAGGAATGAATGACACCCCTAGGAAAAGTAATACATCTGAATCTCTAAAACTCCTTGGGAATTTAACCTGTGCCTGTGACATCTTCTTCACTTGAAGAGTTCACCCCCAGGAATCCTTCCTTTATAATCGTTGAATAACTTAATTTCTGTTAAAAGATCCGAGTGCTGTGCTGTTCTCTCCCCAGTAAAGATTTCACACTAGGAATGTCATAAAATCCACCTCTTGTCTAGCAGGTTTCATCACTAGATCTCAGAGTGCATCCCAAAGAAAACCAAATAACATTATACCCCCTTTGCAGACAAAAAGAAGCTGAGAATCAGTGATGGGAATAGGATCCCATGGCAGGGCAATAACCCAGCCAGGCTCACCCCAATTCTTGTGCTCACTTTGGAGAGAACAGTGTCCTAGATGGAAGTTACAATTTCTATTATAACATTATTTTCTTTAAGATGCAGTGCTGAAACCACACAAGGCAAACAGGCAATGGCTGCAGAAAATTAGGAAGGGGGGAATTTGCGCAGCATCATTCAAGGTTTTTGAGGGCAGTTATCAAGATGAAAGTCTTTTCTCCTCTCTTAATCAAAATTCTGCCATCAGCCTCGAGCCTCATGGTGGTTTCTATTCTGTTTTGGAGAGTTTTCCTTATCTGAGGGGGTTTGTTTGTTTGTTTTTCCCTCTTCCTTTGCCTTGTCCTTGCCCTGTTATTCCTCAGGGGGTTGGAGAACTTGCAAACATTTTGGTTCCACTTACCCAACACCCATTTCATGATCAGCAGTTCTGTCCACGAGAACTGAGTGGTTTTCACTCGAAATATTTGCCTGGGGTGGTCCGTGATGGTCTCGTTGGGGAGGTTTTTGACTCCTTCGAAGCGATCCGAAGCGTTCACCACTAAGAGGCCCAGGAAGATGGTGAAAGAAACTGCATGTGCCACAAACTTCATGAAAGGACTTCTCAGGGTCCTTCCCAACTGCAATGGAACAGAAAATATACAAAATATTTTATTAGTTTTTACTTTATCCACCTCCTGGAAGCTTCTTTCCTACAAAAATTTGAATATTATTACATTCAAATATGTGAAAATTTGAATTTTTTCCTGTAAATTCTCTACCTTTTGCCCAAGATGGAAAGGATTCAGAAATTAATTCTGGACCATTATCTAAGTAAGGTTTAGATCTGTTCAGGTTGTTATTTGCTATCACTAGCCATTGTTCATTGGATATTTTTTTATTTTACATTGCTCCTCTAAAGCCACAGGCAATATCTAATTTTCCTGGCCATATGGTGAGTGGAGAATGAAGAGACAGAACATTTATATGAGAGAAAAGTTTGTTTGTATATTTGTCACTCGATAAAAATCCTAATGATGGACCCAATTCTCACCCTTAAATCCCTGTTTATATATTAGAACCTTTTAGCAGTGGTGAATTCTTGGGTCATTGTCAATGTGTAAGAAATAACCTGCTGTTTAAATATCCTCTAGTAATGCTTTTAATATGCTTGGCTATGATAATGTTCTCTCCTAATCGCTGCAAAAGCTGGGCAATCACTCCCCAGAACACTGGGATTTATTTCAAGACATTAAGCCAAGAATCAGAGCAGGCTTCACTATTGATAATATTTGTTCCATTTCTCTTGAAAGGCTTTCTTTGTTAGCGAATTGAGAGATCACTCTTTTAATTTTACATTTTCTGTGAACTAAAAAAACCTTACTCCAGAAAGCTGTCAGAGTAAATCACTCACTGACTCATTCCCCTCAATGCCGAGGTATCACCAATTTTTCTTAATATCTACTAACTTGGTCATAAAACTTCATAGGAAATATGAAAAAAAACAAAAAAAGACTGAAAAAGGAAATTCCTTGTATTTTCATTTATCTCCAATAGTAGATTAGTTGAAAGGGGCCCAGGTCTCTAGTCATTGAAGAACAGGAAATAATTTAAAAGTAGAGCTCTTGTCATTCTATTTTTGGGCAACAGACTGTGCAGTTTTTCTACTCAAACTCTAATCTTCTCTTTTGATCACCAATGAAAGAGGTTTTGGAGACCAACCCATAAAGCAACAGTCCATTTCAGAGTCATGGCCTGCAGGAGCTGGGTGAGTCAACATGGATATTTCAGGCCAGGCTTAGAATTCGTGGGTCTCATCAACAGTTTGTGTATCCAGAGGTGAATGAATGACTGGCACTAAAATTGGTTTTAATAAAGACATTTTTGTGCAACTGAGTGCAAAAGAATGCTCCAGTCAATACTATTTACCAGATTTTGGAGGGTGATATTTGGGATGACACATTCTAGCCCTACAGAGACTTATTAAAGACAATTTTCTGTAAGGGAGGAAACATATTCCTTGCTAGGATACATCAGGGATTATCTTGAGATTTGAATTCTTCTATTATCTTATGTAAAGCTGAAGAATTGGAGCATCTTAAGAATATGAAGCACAGTAATATTGGTCAGGACAGCTCCAATGAACAGGATTCCACATTAGAGATTTCCTTCATTTCTCTCACTGCCTTAGTCCAGGAATTAATGCCTGACTCGTGCCTGGGCATCTGTGTGACTCTTTGGGCATCTGTGTGACTCTTCAGACAGGCCTGATGGAGTTAAATTAAATATCTTAACTGATTGTTATTATGGAAAAATTTATCTTAACTGATTGTTATTATGGAAAAATTATCTCATTACCCAGTTGTGCAGCAAGATTGTTTCATCAGGTGAAACCAAACCAAACAATTGCAAAATGGACCCAGAGCATCACCCACAAATCTGCTCCAACATCCCATCCTTTCCCTGGAGTTTTCCTGTGGAGTTTTCTGGAATACCACAGTAAGAGGATCCAGAGCTCACGGATCAACCCCCAGCCCTGGAGCTTAATAATGATGATTTTGGGGGAGGTACCACTTCACAGGGTGGGGAAAAATGCATTTGTTCTTCAGTTCTTTCTATCACAATCAAAAATCAAGGCCCCATTGTTCTGATCAAGGCAAATCTCTGCATTAGAAACAATCCCTGCCTGAAAGGCACGTCAGTTGGACTCTGTTAGAGGGTCACATGTGGCTTTTCACAGCCTAAGGTGGGGTGAAAAGAAAGGAACATTGAAAAGTGAGAATGCATGAAAGGTTTAGGGTAATGAAATCAAAGCTGAGGAAAAGTTAAATACCCCCCCTCCATTTTTAATTTCAATAAACCTACCTCAGTAAATTAAATACAAATAACTCTCAATAATTTTTTTTCTGCTGTAAAAACCATTTTATGTTTAATTTTCCCCCCTCTTAGTTTTTATGCTTTTCATTTAAATTCTCCACTCATTTCTAGTCTAATTTTTCTTCCCACCTATCGCTATATTCAAATGTGACCTCTGCAATTCTGAGAACGCAGCACAAATGTTGCTCTTGGCTGATGTGCCAACTCCCAGCCCATTCCACGGAGTGAAGGAAATTAAACAGCTTCATAAATCCCTGCTAGACTGGGGTCTGTCCTGAGGGAACCAGGGTGGTAATTCCAGACAAGAATTCCCTTTACAGCCCAGCCAGAGCCACCCTCAGCCCAGCCCAGCTTGCACAGGCACTTCCCTGGAGTCTTATCTGGGATTCCTAAAAGGTAAAAGGGTCTGTGTCCATGCAAAGCTGGAGGAGATAAAGTTACATTCTCAATTACTCTAAGAAAAAGTACTTTTCTTGGAGCTATTTTGGAGGAGACCAAGCCTTGACCATGTTTTATTATCTCAGACTGTTTTTCTGATTGCAGCAACATAAACCTTTCAAATTATAGTCTTTGCTTAATACCCGTTCATAGATCTATAATTTTTGGGGCTGGACAAATTTAGGAAGGATTCCTCACTGGATTTTAGAGGAAATAGGAGGAGATGCTTGCAAGACTAAATACATGAGCAGAGCCTGTGATGAGGCTCCTGCAGAAGATACCTGCCTGGGAAAGGATGATGTTGCTGGCTACTGCTGAATGGCAAATGATCTTCTCTGGGGCTTGAACAGTTCTTTTATCACTCAGCCACACATCTATTTATCTCTTTCAAGATGGAAACCTCCACCAATTTCACACCACACACAAACTGAGCTTGTACCTAAGCCAGTGGTTGGCTCTGGGCCTTTGACCTCTAGGTCTTAACAAACTCTTCTGCTCCATCTGAGCTGTATTTAGGCACACAGAAGTATTCCAAGTTTCATCATCTTTTAGCTCAAAAACATAAGGACTGTAAGATTAAGTCTAATCTTCTCTGCAACACTGGGGCTTGCCAGACTTTCAGGCTCATGTGCCATAATAATGCTCCACTAACTAAAACCACAAACACAGAAAGAAGAAGGAAAGGGAAGAAAAGAGCCTTGGAAGAAGGAGGAACTTGCAACAAAAAATACATAAAAGTAACAAGAGTTTAAACATCACTAAAAGGACAACAAAAATCTTCTCCTGTAGTTATTTCCAATGTTGGTGGCTCTTTATTCTTCACCCCACTCCTGTCTTCTCTTCTACCCATCTCTTGTTCCTATTCTTCTCTTGGCACCCACTGCCTCACGCTCTTTCCCCACCACCCCACCTCCTTTAAAGCTCAACCTCCAGCCGTGTTTATCAAGCAACACCTCCAGCTTGCTCTGCCTTAGGGACAATCTCAGATGAGTCCCTTCCCAACGGTGTCACCAAAAAATATGCCCCTTGATCCCTGGAACTCCCCTAAAGGCCCTGCCCCTGCCCAGCTCGTACCTTGCTGCAGGGAGCGATCCAGTAGGCGATGGCCAGGAAGGGCAGGCCAATGGAGACCCCAAAGACAGCCAAGAACTTCACAGCTATGGATTGCTGCCGGAGGCCTGAGAGGTTCTCGTACCACATGGTGAGCAGCTGCTGCTGGCAGTTGGGGTGAGCCACAAACTGCAAGGCAAACACAAAGAAAGGCATCAGGGCCACTCTCTGAAGACAAGGAGATCCCATGGACTTGCCCAGGGAGCAAGACAAGGTGTGTCTTTGTTGTCCAACACAGCTTATGGTGTCACAAACCAGGCACACAAAACCCCCAGTGCTGGCAGAATACGTTTCATTTCTCCTTCTTGGCTTCTCTAGGGAAAAGACAGATTTTTATTATTAAAATACACAATGGCCAGGCCAAATCCCCAAATTTATTGGCGGACAGTGCTGGCAAGATGCCCTGGAGCTTGTTGGGGTAATGCAGTCTGCACTGAGAGCCACAAAGAAACAAAGAGATTCTTGGAGGTGGAGCTGAATCAAACCTGGGCTGACTTGCCAAGGACACAGGCCATTGGCATGGCAGGTTAACACAGCACTAATAAAACATTGTTCTGTTCACTTCAGAAAGACCAAAAGCAAACCAATCCACAGGGTTCTCCTGCAAATTACACCTGACCAGTATTTTACTGCTTTAAGGGCTTTATGTCACAATGGCTTTCAAAAACCATCCTTTAGTGATTGGAGGAAAAGCCTCATTTAAAGGCAGAATGCAAAGCTGTGGTGCTCTGGTACAGAAAGTACATGTTTTGTCCCCTGGAACTGAGACTACTCCTCGGTTTATTGTTCAGAGCTAAAAGAAAAGGCAGCAGCAAACAAGGGAAAAGGGCAATTTCTTAACTGCAAAATTACAGCCCCACCAGATCCCACGTAGCAGTTGTATAAGGAAAGATTAAACTTCTTTATTTTATGCTGCCCTTCAAGGTGATTGAATTTAGAATGTGACTATCTTTAATCACAAAGAAAGATAATTAAAAGGCAAAATAAGTGGAAGGAAGGATGAAAAATAAATATGTTGCTAATGCAGCTAATTGCATTGGCAGAGCTGAGGGGTCCATTTATTAGTGCAGGGGCTGAATAAACGTTCCTGGGAGGGAAATGGAAAATACTGGACTATTTCAAGGAGCAGAACTTTCTGGAGGTGAAGGGGAGGATGAAGAGGGTCAAGAGAGAAAGAGAAGAGGGAAGAAGAAGGTACTTTGGGCTTGGTGACCACCCCTTGCCCTGTGTCAGCCCTTGAAGCTTCACCAGCTGGGAGGTTTCTGCTGTCACTCCTAGTTTTATTGTGACTGAAAAGGAGACAAAAACCCTAACTGTGCTTTCATCTTCACTATCTGTGCACTTAATGGACTCTTTTTGACATGTTTGCATAATAACAAAACCGTTAAAAGTGAGTTTAAATGATCAGTTCATCAGCAGTGCAGAATGAAATACAGAGGCACAGTAATTAGGATTGCTGTGGAACAGCACTTTTCCTTCATTAATAGCACATGAGCAGCTATTCAAAATGTGCTTCCTCAGACGAATTAGGCTTTGGGGTCTGCATTTCTCAAAATAAACATAAAGAAAAAAAGGCAAGGAAGACTTTACCCCTTCCCCCTGAACAAAACAGAGAGAACAAAGAAATTTGATAGGTACTTTTAACCTACTTTGTCTTTAGAATTTTTTCCTGTCAAAATGAACATTTTCATCTGCTTTCTTTTAAGCTGCTTTAAAAAGAAAGATGAGGAAGCTTTCAAAAAAGATAATTATAAATCCTGAGTTGTAGTCCTGAGCATTTCAAGTTTAATGCTGGGGTGCTGACAGCAGCATCACAGGGAGGCATTTTCTAAAACCCAGCATTGATGTTTGTGCACAGAGAGATGGAGTGGAAGGAACCTCAACAGAGAACTGATCCCTCTTGGGAATTTTGTTTTCAGATAGGAAGAATTCAACAACAATTGTAGCAACTCATGGAAAGGAAGGAAAACAACAGTAGATGTGCAGACTTGTGAACTGAAGGGCCCACACAACATCCAGGCTTCCTCCTCTTGCAATTGCCCATTGCATTATGAGAATTGACTCAGACAGAGAAATTCAGTTGTCCTTGGCAATGAGACAGTCAAAGACTTTGGCTGGTTGGCATTTCAGAGGATTCATCAGACATTTTAATCTGCTCATTTTTTTCACTTTGTCTGGGAGCAGCCACAATACAAATACAGGAAAATTGAGAAGGAATTGCCATAAAAGCCAGTTCAGTGGAACAATTTAGTTTGTACAAGGCAATAAAGACGGGCAGCACACCACAGAGCCTCGCTGGTGTTCATCTGCCCCTGATTACTGCAAAAACCAGGGAAGAGTAAGAGAAGGATAAGAAAGACCAGAGCATCAATGAGTTTTGATCTGTTATTTGCTTACAGTAGTGGAGTTTTTCATTGTGTTTGCTCCATCAGACATCAGTGAGACACACACAGTGACCCCTGGACACTGACAGCCCTCTCCCCATCAGCATCTCTGAAACTGAGCTTAGATCTCCTCAAAGATCTTCCAGAGCCATTTCCCTTCCTCTCCTCCCTGGGAATGGGCACCAAGGTCAAGGGGAGCAGAGCTGGAGGCAAAAGCTTGGAGGCAAAATGCCCCAAAGTGTAATGAGAAATGGTGATGTGTGATATTGAATTTCAGAGGACTGAATGCTGCAGTGCTTTTCCAGTGCTCCCATTAAATGCTCTTTTCCTTCCTTCAGTACTGGAAAATGAGGCTGAGGAGGCTTTTAGGGACAGATTGGGGATGCTTCTGTGCTGCATCCCAGAAGATGAGAAAGGCACAAAGTGTTGCAACAGGAGTGGTGTGACCAGGGCTGTGCTGAAGGGTGAGATGGCTCTGATTGAAATGGAAGCTCTGGCAGTGCAGGGGATTGCCTGGCTCGATAAACAGCAATTTAAAAGCTTTAAGGGCTTTATCTCAGGGGCAGAGTGAGTCCCCTCCAAGCTGATAAGGGCAAGGCATCAGGATCTGGGAGCTCAAGTAAATGTTCTCCAGAGCTTCTGCCTTCAGAAACCACAGTGGGAGCAGTTCTGCTCCCACACCACTGGAACCCCAGTAGATGGCACTGGTTTTTCCTTATACCTCTCTGATTTAGGGAGGAAATTGTATTTCCCTCCAGCCTATCAGTCACACAGCTTTTCAAGTTAGAAAAAGGCTAAAAATATACCTATGTAATAAAAGCACACATCAAACCGAAGCGCCAGCTCAAATAATGAAGCTGCCAAAGCAGCATTTTTGAGAGGCACTGAAAGGCTCAGGAAAGACACCTTCAAAAGCCCCAGTCCTGTGCCACAGGGAATTAAATGAGAGAGGAATATTTCTCTGGAACATGGAAAAGAGCCTCTGAAAGCCTTCGGTGGGAATTGGAAGGGCCCAGAGGAACTGTTCCACACATAGAAACAGGAGCACATTGAGCAATAACTTTTCCACATTGCCATCTAATTTGATGCAAGACAGCTCTTTCTGGAAGCTTAGCATGACCTGCACTGTGGAAAAGCACTTCACAGCCGTCATTTTGTCCTCAACAAACTTGTTCAAAAAGGCAGGAGTTTCACTACACAGATGATAAAGCACCTGAATGTCTCGATAAATGGATAGGAAATTCCTGCTGATGGAAAACACTGTAATAGGAAGACTTTTCCTTTTTATTTTCTATTATATTGGACAGAGAAAGAGCTCAAGAGGAGGAGCCTGGTCACTTCTGCTGGTCAGCATCAGCACTGGGCTGCCAGTGGTTGGGCACTGTTAAAACACCCTACCCAAAAACCCTCATGGTCCCTTTATAAAGGGCATCTCTCCTCTCCTGTGGCACATAAAAGAGAAGCTACAGCCAGGGGAAAAAAAAATCAACAGGAAATTCTTGAGGGTCAGGCAATGCTCATGCATCAAACAAGGAATAGAAAGAAAGAGAGGGAAGGGGAATGTCCATCTTAGAAAAATGATGTCAGCAGAAATAAGGGAACTTATGCAAGACAGGTAAAGGACAGAGGTCAGCCACATATGATTGGAATTAATCATGTAGATAGAAACCAGGATCTCTTTTATTACTGAAATAATTCTAATTCCCTTAAAAGTACTGAACTCTACCACTGAGGCAACAGGAATTAACCACTCTGACAGGATGATCTTCCTTTGCTAATGCACCCTCCCCTGACTAGCCAGGGGCTGAGGGAGGAAGGAAACACTCCTCAGCAAAGCAGAGAAAGCAGTTTGAAAACCTTCATGTCAGAACTAACAAAGCAAAGCTGTGACTGGAACATCCTGAGGTGCTCCTGTCACGTCCTCTCAGCTTGTCCCTTCCCTGCCAGCCTTGTGGCAAACCTCAGTGTACTCAATCACTGAGGGAGAGCTGAGAAGGAGCTGCATAAATAGACTTTCAGCAGAACATCGGTGATGTCAAGAGACACTGGCAGGGGCAGGGATGAGCCATTTCTCTTTCCATCATTCGTGTCCTTCAAACAACCTTTCTGGGTTCATTATTAAGCATTTACCTTTGGATGGAGCTCATCAGTTCTGCAAGCCTCCAGTGAGAAGATATCTGAGACTGCAGCACCTGCTCACAGGAACCCTGCATGGGGATGCTTCAAAAGCCAGAGATCTGAGGGAAAATGCTGAAACCCTTGGGATGACTCATTTGAGTGAGTCAAATCAGAGGCCAAAATGAGGGGCAGCCAGTGGATTGTATACATGGCTTTGTCTATTTTGCCATTGCAGGAGGGTTGGAAGTGGATGGTCTTTAAGGTCCCTTCCAAGCCAAACCATTCTGTGATTGTGGGTTGGCAGGAGCAGAGGAGCTCCTGCAGGGATGGGAAAGCCAGGGGGGATCTGAACCACACATAATGTTCTCTGGAAAGATGGAAATTCAGAAGTGAAGATTTCCTGACAAAGAAAAATCAATGGAAGTATTAAACCAAAATTTCTTTGGTTTTATGTTACTTTTCAAGGTTCCTTTGGTATTTTAAGCATCTTTAAGACCTGAAGCCTAAATAAAATAGAGTCTGAATTAATACTGAATAAAACACTTCTCCTGAACTGAAATGTACTTTTTTGGGGGTGAGGGAAAAAAGGTGGAAAAGGTGTCAGAACAGTTTTTTGATCCAATAAAAGTCCCATCTCTTGCAGAGCGGTTTCACCTGATGCAGAGCAGAAGACAGAGCTCGGTGGGAATTACTGAAGCTCCAGGAGAAGAGCAGCACAAGCCTTTGCTTCTCTTCACCTTGGACTCTGCTCTCTGAAGCTCCAAGTGAACAAAGAGCCCTTTGTTTTGTAGAAACTGTTCTGAGACACCTTAGCAGAGCCAGATGGGATATTACAGATGACATTATATATTTATTTCAGGCTCTGGAGAATAAATAAGATTTGCCTTCAGCAAATGCTTGTGCCAATAAATTGTGACAACTGGGGTTGTCACGGTGTAAATAAGGATGGAACTTGGCTCTGTTGTGGCTGGTAAGAGGGGTAGAAAAACTGGAAAATTTAGGATAGAAATAGAAAAATACTTGCCCCACTGCCAAAAAATTAAAAATACTAAATTCCATTCCAAATACACATGTTGTGACACCAGGACCTTTTCCCAAATAGACCCACTTTGATTATAGCAAAATCTATCCGTGGCCACAGCCCCAGTTTGAAAAACTTTGCACCAGCATAACCTCACAAGGGAGAGTAAAAACAGGTCCAAATTCCTTCATCCAGATGCAAAAGAAAGAGTTTCATGGAGGAAATAAAAATTCAATGGATAGGGACTCATTTCAGTGGGATTTGACCATTGCACAGAAGGAAACTCTACGTGCCTAAAGGTCCTGCAGCCACAGAGAACCAGAAGGGAGAAACATCCCTGCAGCTCTCCCTCTGGCCCTGGGGTTCATTTGACTGGCTAATGGCATCACACAGATATTCATGAGGTTCTTGCTCAGCCTTTGGATGAGCTTTCTGACAGGCTTGGTGAATATTCAGCCCTGCTGTCTGAGCTCAGCCTGCATAAACCTGGCAGCAAAGGGAAAAGCTCTGTATTTGTAAGCAGGGCTCAGATGAGCTGGCGTTATCAGGGAAACAAACCCAACTAATTGTGCAACTTTAGGCTCTGAGTTATCTTTAAGGCATAAACCCAGAAGTATTCAGTATAGTTTTAGTAATAAATGACACCTTTCATAAAACATTTCACATGTATCCCTCTGAACTGAAATATCTTTCTTGTTAGAGCCATTTGACAGCTGGTAAATCCATCAAATCCCAGGATACTCACACATTCCCCCAGTTTTATTCAAATCCAATATCTGGTTCCACTTGCTGCTTGACCTGAGTTATCCAGTACAAAATTCTAGTTTTGAACACCTAAAACCTTCTCATAGCTCCAGGTTGCAAAGCACATCTCTTTGCTGGGACTCATTCTGCAATATCAAAGTGTTGTTTGGGATAGACCTGCTCTCTGTGAGCTAAACCAGTGAGCACATCAACAGGGCTGGGATGTCACTTTGCAAAGGTGACAAGAAGGCAGAACCATGGCACAGAAGGTCAGCCCAGCAAATGAAAATAATTAAGTCTGCATATTACAGTAAATTGGCAATATTGCAAACACCGTTCAGGATGGAGAAATGATTCATTTAAGCCTTAAGAGGCTGGATGTATGGGCAGGAAATAACAAAATGAGATTCATTCATGGAAAAGAAAAAAAATTAAAACATCTGGGCAAAAGGAAATAATCAGAGTCACAGATTTCAGTGGGAGGAAGGAACCTTGCTAATGAAATACTCAGAGATATAGGAACGCTTTCGGGGAGGAAGGGAAGTGACTCCTTCCCTTTCCAATCTCTGACAAAACATCTGTAACATGCCATTTGAAATGTAAAAATAAAAATTATATGGATAAACCTAAAAGTCCAGAATGACCATCCCATTTCCACTGCTCCCTTAGGTATTGCACTACATTTTTACAGGATCAGCTGCCTCTCCAGGGTTGGAAATAAGACACTTCTCTTCCCCCACCACTGTCCAAGCCATCAGTGACTCCAAGGATAACGGCACCCTGTGAGCCCACCACAGTGCAGGGCACAAAGACACCCCTTGCTCTCCAAAGGGGGAAGAGTCAGAGCTTCTCCTCCTGCCTGGGCTTCTCCTGCCCTCTGTTCTCCAGCCTATTTTCCTGTGCTCCCCCTGCAAACACCAAGCTTTGCCAGGTAACCCTGCTAAGGATGTGCTGGTGGGGCTCTGCCCCAGCCTCTTCCTGGATGTTTGGGGGCAGAAGTGTCTCTTCAGCACCTTCTCCAGCCCCCATGAGAGCTGGAAATGCTCCCAGTGAGCCCAGAAATGCTCCCAGTGAAGCCCCATCCAATGATGAGAGGGAAGGCCTTCCAGGGGAAGGCATTCCTTGCCCAGGGTAAAAGCCCTGCTCTGGGTCAGTGAATGGGGAGCACAGGTTGCTGCAGCAGTTGGTGAGAGCTGGGACTTTTTATGCCCTTCAGTATCTGAGTGAGGTGACCAAGGCAGTGAAAAGTTATAATCTAATGCAGCCATGAGTATTCTGTTCAGAGCATCCTCCATATGTTAATTATTAATAATACAGTTATGAGAAAAGTTCCTGTTCCAGCTCTCTGTTAAATAGGATTTGCACAGCCATCTGGTGTTCTGTTTAATTCTTCTTATTTTTTTTTCCCCAACTCAATTTGTGCGTCTTACTGTTAATTAAATTCCAACTCGTGAAAGAGAAAGGTGCTCCAGCTTTGTGGTGGGTCTGAACTGAGCTGCTGAGGAGACAGAGGTGGGCACTCAACATTTGGATTAAGAGAAGACAGCCCCAGTAATTCTGCCATGGGGACAGAAGGAAAAGGAATGTCACCTCCCACAGAGAGGCAACAGCTTTACACTTAAAGGTACATATTGACACACGAGCCAACGTTAAAGGGACACAAAAAGGATCACAGTGACACAGAGTCAGTCCTGTAGGTTTTAGAAGAGCAAACACAAAGGCCTCTGTACAGCTGATATAGAGCAGAAAAAAGGCTTTGTTGTGGGACATCACAACCTTCATTGTCTCATAACTGGCTGTCTGAGGGTAGTCCAGCCTCTGTATCTCCACCTCTCCAAGGTAGGAATAATATCTTGGCTTAATTAGAAATGAGTTCACCCACAGAGAAAACCTGTGCTACCCTTATGTTTGCAGTATGTGATTGAAAATAAAATTGATTGTTTTGAGAAAACAAACCACATTATTATAACATTTTCAGTCAAGAACACAGTAAACTTTCAGATGTCCTAAGCCTGCCTGAGGAGCAACTCACAGAGCTCATGATCCTTGACCACAACTTCAGCCCCTTTTGGTTGTAATCCATCAAAAACACCCAACCTAAATCATTCCTGCCTGGGGAATGCAAGAAAGTGTCACTAAATAAGATCAAGGCAGACAACATTGCCAATTTGCAACGATCCCATAATGAAGGCTAAAAGTCCCTTTCTTGGAAAGGAATCCAGGACTCAGTAAAGGCTTAAATGTTTGAAAATGGTTTGTGGTGCTCCTGACAAGCTGCTGCCATTTGAATACTTTTCAGGGAATAGTGAATCATTAAGGTAGTTAATCTGAAGGGAAAACTTGAACAGAGGACACCTGAGTGAATGTTTTTCCAAGAATCCTGGGGCACACAGTGATTATTTAGTTCTTCCAAAAAGTGAAGAGAATTACAGCAATACAGTATTGGTAAAGATCACTTTGTAAACTACTGTGGTTTTAGCTGCAGAATACGTAACAGCAGAATTTCTTAACTCCTCAATTATATTTATATAAAGGTCTGCAATTATATTAAGCCCTCAAGCTTCTCACCATCATCTCATGTGCTAGTAGCAAGCTTTGCAGAAAAAACCCACAAGGAATATAGAGACAGACAAGTGACAGACAGACAGACAGAGAGGGAACTCTAATGGGAAGCACAAGGGGAAAAAATGCAGAGAAGGATCATTTAGGGCAAGGACAAGAACCTGTTGTAGGTACCAGTTGCAGGTTTGCTGAGTGAAGGAGGTAGAAAGGCTTCAATCCCTTTTTAGCCCTGATGTGCAAACATGTCCTGCACCAACAGGTTGTCCCCAGAGCTGGGGAGTTTCAAAGGGGGTTTGTCCTTCAAAACTAGAGGCACAAGAGCCACAGGGTGATGGTTGAGCTCCTCACTCTGCAGCCTCTACCTCCAGCCAGGAGGGACTTAGTGGGGACCAAAATTGCTGAAGTCCAAATCAAGAAGATACTGTGTTGGAACCAAAATTAGAACTCAGAATGTAAAGTGTGCATGTGGCATCGATTACACCCCTAAAATTTCCAGGTGGGGCACACAAAAAGGAAAAAAAACAAGAGATGACTTAAATCCACAAAATCCAATGTGTTCCAAACTCCTGCTCTCTGCCTCCTCCTGTTCCCCGTGGCCTGGAAGGGGGAGGAAAACCCTGTGGGGGCTGTGAGATGGGCAGGGGGTGGGAGGACCTGCTGGACCAGCTGCTACTAATAAAGGAAAACACCATTATTAGACACTGACTGCACTGTAGGAGGGCAATGAAGTCATAAAGAAGCTTAAAAGAACAAGGAATATTTTAAAAGATTGTGCCAAGGCCTGATGAAACTCTACAGGTACAATTGCTCTCCTGCCTGAGGATGGAAGCCCTAGACATCTTTCTCAGGCACTGGAATTAAAAGTGTGATAAAATACAGACTGCAGCAGCTGTAAAAGTGAAATCATGGATATTAAATAATAATTTTCAACGTGTTTCATTGTTCTCTGCAAATTTTCACCAGAGGAAGCCTACTGAGAGCACAAATATAGAAATGGGAATTAAGAAGCAAATGGTAGAGATAGATTTTTTTAAACAGCAAATATTTCTTATAACTTCACACGCAAATGCAAATATTTAGTCTGGATACTTGCTTAATGACAAAATAACCCCTAACTGCTAATCGGATTTGTATATATGAACCTAAACACCTCTGAGCTGAATAGAAAATTTCCCAAACACCATGTCTTTGTTCAGCAAGGGTGATAAACATCAATCTGCTGGCGTGTCACTGCCAATAACCAAAGCCATTCATCTGAACGTGCCTCTGCCTCCCACAAATGGAACTGTCTTACTTTTTAACACCTCAATCCTCATCTTACACACACACACATTCTGCCTGCTCAAAAGAACCTGTTGACCTGAGAGTCAAATGTTCACGTTTATATTCTACTTAATTAGAATTAGTTTAACATTTAGTCTTGGTGAGCAACAAGGTGATGTGATCCAGAAATGATGCTCAGGAAGATATTTAGACATAAAAAGATCATGTGTGTATGACCTCCCCTGGATGCTTGAGGTCATTACAGCAAGGTGCACAGGGTAAGCAATGCAGGGATGTTCCTTGGAAACCTGCTAAGCCAGGAGGGATGTGCTCAGAGCAGCACAGTGACCCCAGGTGATGACCTTGGTATCTAAAGGATGGCCCAAATATTTCCAAGAATAAATGAGCAAAATGGCACAGGAGGCTTCACACACTGTGACCAGTGTCCTGATGCTTCCCAGGCCATGGATTGTTGGGGAATGTGCCTTGATGAGCTGTTGTGTCTTTCAATGAGTTTATTTTCTGAAAGCACCAGAGCAAGGTTGGCTCCTGTGACCAAAGCAACACCTCAATGACCAAACTTGATCCAGCTCATAACTAAGAGTGAACTGAGATGTTCTGCTCACTTTTGCTGATGGGACAATGCAGAGACACAACATCTTAGGAGAAACCATTTGGCTCCAGGCAATGTGCTCCTGCATGAAGGCTTTTAATTCCAAATAGGAGTTTTAAGACTCTCTTTAATGAATGGCTTTCATAACAGGAAAAGACCTTCTCCAGCCAGCACAGTGAAGAGGCAGAAGGAAGCAGGTGGTGGGTTTGGGAGGGGAAAGGGAGAGCAGATGTTAGCTGGAAAATTTGGAACGCTCTCCGAGTCCCCATAGCAGGAGCCCAGTTTCTATCAGTGCACATTGTAGGAGCTATTAATTGGGAACACCCAGGCCTGGAATTTGCCAGAATAAAATTTTCCATTCACACAACCCACTTCCTGCTCCTGAAGTGAGGCTGAATAGTTGTTTTAAATATTTCTGGAAGTATTTTTTTCCCCCCACCCACTTTTCAAATAACCTTCTCAATATCAAACAACGTGAGAAAATGCAAACCAAGCCACAAAAAGCTAAAAATCCTAAAAAAAAAATCCTAAAAATCCTGGTGCCACTGAGTTCTGTCTTTTTAGGTGGCCTCAAGGAATCATAATATAGATGCGAAGGGTGTTTACCAGAGACACAAAGGCAGGGCTCACCTTTTTCACCTCGTATTTGATAGCAAGTTTGATCCTGCTGAGGCTGGGCCGGTGGTGCTCAGGGCACAGGTGGATGTTGACATCTCCATTCAGAATGGCCTCCACCTCTTCAGTGTCTCTGCACAAATCCAGCACACCCACCACAAAGTCCTTGCATTGCATAGATAACTTCCGATAGTCGTTCTGGGGGGAAACAGAGAGAAGAGTTTTTTTCATGTGAAAATGAAGAAAAAGAGAATTAAAACATAAGCAAAGTTGTTTCTGCAAAACTACAGGCTGGGAGAGTAAGACAGCACTTGATTTCACCCAGCGTGTTGATGGCTTTTCACAGATGGCCATGAACTCCTCAAGGCTTAATGAGCAATGTTTGTACCAGCATAGTTGGCATTACAATAAAACTTGTTTTATAGACAAGTAAATAATTTCTAGGAAAATTCTGATTTTAAGCAACCAAATGATCTCTCCTCTCTGCGTGGCACATCTCTAGGAATGTAAAATTAGGGCTAAAAAAAATGTCCTGCTAACTGGTTAAAATATATAGCAATTTTTTTTTCAGTTTAGGTCCTTTCTTAGTAATTCTTTCTTTAGCAACTTCCAAGAAGTTTCAGACTGGTACAGCAAGCTGGAGCATCAGGCATGTTCAAATGAGTTATATAGCTGTAATACCAATTTCAGCCTCAAATTTATTACCTTAGAATTTGGTTAAACAGCCCCAAAGGGCATGCAGAGAATCTTCCTGTCACAACATTCTCCAGGAAATGGGACTGCAGAGACTCAGCATGGAATAATTTCACCTTGCAAACCCAAACCACACTTATGAGAGCAGAGATAGGATGGAGCTGATTTGACAGAGGGGCTGGAAGAGCCTTCACTGCCTTAATTTAAAGTGTGATTGATTTTCACATGCTGGCACTCAAAAGAGGAAAGCACCAACATCTGAGTAAATGTTGTAAATTAGAGCACAATTAAGGGTACCACTAATATCCTAACAGAATGGTGATATAAAGGCTCAATGCAACAAATAGAAATAACAAACATAAGCCGAGCTCTTACTGACTTGAGAGATCTTTTCAAATTAGGTCTGATGAGTTAATTAAATTCAGCAGCTTATCTAATTAAGCCAGCAGCCAAAAAAAGAAGATAGTTTAACCTGGCTTTGATGAAATGATAAGGATAACCTGGCTTTGTGCTGCTATATTTTCTAAATTATTAATTCTACCATTTATACATAGCAACATATCAGCCTTCCTGGTTAGACAGAGACCTCAAAGCACTGTGCAAACCTTATTAATTAGATGGGGCAGCACTGTGTAAAATAGGATGTCATTAGAGGTGCCTGAACTTCTTGGGATGGTTTTGCCCCTTCACAACTGAGGTGCTCTTGATAATACATTTTTCAATATGTTGGTTTTATGGTTTTGTCACAGGTTTGAGGTTGTTTCTGCTCTGTGGGGCTGTGTCCCAGCTTTGTTTGCCATGTTATGCTGCTTGCTGCAGGCTGGGAAGAGCTGGTTCAGTGGGCACAGGACAATTGAGTGGTCACAGGGAACCAAAAGCCCCCCAGGGCTGGATTAGGGTTCTGCAGAAAAAGGAAGATCCTGTTTCTGATTGGGGTTTAGGAGAAGGGGTTGAGGAGAAGAACAGGGGAATTGCATGTCCTTCAGTGCTGAGACCTCTGCCAGACGAAACTTGTGTGTTTCCATCCTCTTACCTGGCAAAAGATGCCTCTGTCCCCCTTTTCATCTTTGAGAGCTGTAATCAGATTGGCTGTTCTAATTGTGTTGTTAATGGTGATCAGCAAATCTTCATTAAAAGGGCACATAAGAGAACAAGTGGCACTTTACCCAGGTGGATGCAGAAATGGGGGCACCGAGGCTGCTGTAAATGGGCCAAGTTAGTGCACTAAGATTTAAGATGTCCTTGTGGTTCAGGCAGAAAATGATGGTACATTTACATCTAAATCTGGTCCCTGAACATTTTTGTGGAGACAGGGTTTGCAGAGGGAATGTTTTCAAATATGGGGTGAAACGAGGTCTGAAATGTAAATGAAAGACAGATTGTACTTTCTGGCTTCAAAGTGCTCCTCTCGAATCAATTCCATGCTTTAATCTTCCCCACACCAAGATGAATTTCAATAAATAGAAAGCCTGCCTGTTCACTGGGAGAACAGATGACCAAACAGGAATATCAGCCTCAAAACAACTGCAGGAATTGTGAAGGGCAGCAAATAAAGATATATTTGAGAATGAATGCAGGCTGTGAATGAAATGCCTCCTTGGCACGGGTAATGGAGATGCTAAATTAGCCCAGCAGGTTTAAAAGAAACAAAGGGTGGGAACCGAGCTGAGCTTTAATACCATTCTCTGTGCACTGTTTGCAAACTTCACATGCTTATCTCTTAACCTGCACATTTCAGGTCATTCTCATCACCACTTCCACATCATCTGCCCAGCTAGGATGTAGCAGCTCAGGTTACTTTTCCTCTTTCTTTCTGGAAAATAATTTAGTTAGTTCCTAGTAACAACTAGGAAATTGCTTCTAAAGCAACTGTAAAGGACAGGTTCCCATCTGGCAAACTCCATCAAGACCCAGCTTTATTCACATCTCCAAGCCTAATGTTTTTACAGGTTCTGTACATTTGCAGAGACTATGAATGATTCTCCATTCAAAGTTTTTTCCTCTGATTTTTAAGTAGACGCAAACAACCATCCATACAATCTATCCAAGATGCAGGCTGCAGAAAGAAACATAAAATACCAAAATTAAATAAAATAAAGCCTTCAAGCAATGCTGCAGCCAGGCAGAAGAGCAGCTCACTGCTCTCAGGAGATTGCTCATGTGTTAAGACAAGTCTCAATGATCACTGACCCTGCTGTGCCTTCTGATGGTCCCTTTTACAAAAGCATTTGTCATCTTTGTTCTGGCCTCTCTAATGCTCTCAGTCAGCACCGAAAATCCTGAGCAGCCTGATGGCAAGAACAGAGCCATGCAGCGACTCTCCTCCTGTCAGCGAATTCCTCTTTTCAAACACACATTCTTGGCTGTGTCTTTCCCTAAAAGCTGAGATTAGCAGGGGACTGACAGCCAAGCTCCTCCTGGCCCCGGTTTGCAGTGTGGGCTTGGTGACACAGGCACAGAAAATACTGAATTGTGGCTTCTGACGCACGGTGACAATCCCCAGGGTGCCCAGAGGGTTTATTTACAGCAGCATCCAAGCTCTGTATTGCACACCTTTGGAAGGTGCTTGCCCTGCCTGAAGGAATGCTGGGACTCACCTTGGCACAGGACTCGAGGCTGCAGCCCCAGGGTGAAGGGAAGAGGGGTGGGAGGAAGAGGTGAAGGAGAACCAGGACAATTTCCAGATACTGGTGACCAGCGACAGGACCCCAGGGAATAGCCTGGAGCTTTGGCAGGGGAGGTTTAGCTTGGGTATAATAAAAAGATTCTTCACCCAGATGATGTTTGGGCACTGGAACAGGCTTGGGTATTAGAGAAAGATTCTTCACCCAGATGATGTTTGGGCACTGGAACAGGCTTGGGTATTAGAGAAAGATTCTTCACCCAGATGATGTTTGGGCACTAGAACAGGCTCACAGCACCTGACAGAGCTCAAGAAGAATTTGGATGATCCTCTCAGGCACACGGTGTGACTCTTTGGGATGGTTTTGTGCGGGAAGCTGGATCCTTGTGGGTCCCTTCCAGCTCAGAATATTCTGTGATCCTCTGAGATTCTTATTGCACCAAGGTTTTTGGAGATCAGAGCCCTGAGGAACCCCATGGCTCTGCCAGTAGACAGAGGGGCAGATGGGCTTGGTGTCTTGGGGTGCAAAGGGACAGTCCCCACTTCCCTTCCAGCCAGGTTTGACCCCTAAACCAGGCACTTCATGGCCCTCCCTGTCTAAATACCTTGTGGGGAGAACCATCCTGGCTGCAATCCTGGGCTTCAAGGGGGGTCACCAGCTGTGCCACAGCAAGAAACTCAGGGCTGGAGCCACAAAATCCAGCCCAGTCCTCTTGGCAGCCCTGCAAAAGCTGTCACAGGCAGCCACAGCAGCCCCAGCCTTCCCCAGTATCCCAATTAGCTGCCACATTAGAGGGTTATGAAGTTCAGCAAACAGATGGATCTTTCCAGTAATGAAAACTGCAAATCACACATGAGGGATGCTGGGCCCTCATCCTGAGGAGGATGAAGATGAAGGACACAGCTCAGAACTCCAGAGAGCCACTCTGCATCAAATACCTCGTGGAACAGAATTGTCCCAGAGAGGCAGAGCAGAGAAGGATCAGGGTAATGCCTGAGAATGTTACTATATCGTTTTTTAAAAGCTAGAACATAATAAAAGGATTCCAAATTAGTCATTTCCTGCTTCTTCTACCACTGTTGTGCATGTGGAGTTAAAAAATGTCTAATTTTGCTGTTTTGAAAAGGCTGATGGTACTTGTCATTCACTGCAATCTCTCCCAGTACCCTATTATTTTCTGTTGATTATGTTCTAAATGAACTCTGTCATGTCTCCACATCTGCTCAAAACCACCCAGATTTTTTTCAGAAAAGAGCTGTTTCAGGTCAGAGGGGTGGAGTTTGAGTAAAAAGTTCAGTGAAATGAGAAAAAGTAAGGCCAGGAACCTGTTTGGCATTTCTGGGTAGCATTAAATTTGCTGTGCAAATGAGAGCTGTAGGCATGTTGCACAGAGCATTTTATATTTCCTTGAGCTCTTGGCTCTTTGTATTTAATCTACATCACACATTCACATGGATCAAGGAGAGAAATATTGCATTGCTTAGATTAGCATTTTGAGAAGAGGCACCAGGAAAAAAAAAAGGAGAAATAACTCTGTAAACAAGAATAGAAAACCCCTGTAAAAATGCTCATAGAAAGAAAACAAAGCTGAGAGAAAAGAGGAGGGGGAAGCAGAAAGCAGAAATATTACATGCTAGATTTGAAACTAAATTGTTAAATAAACCATCATGTCAAACACTCAAAATGCTTATAAATATTTACCAATTAGATACCACATGAAATATGCACAAGCCAGTAGAGACAAATTTCCTTCTGGGTATTTTCACTGTCTCTGACTGGCCATATGTTGGGGAATGAATAAAAGCCCAAAGCCTGTGGGAGGGCAAGCGAGGAGAGAAGATGTTAAAGAAGGGCCCTGCACTGATGGTGTAGCCTTGTTGTGCTCTGAAATGCACTGAACCTCCCTCCTAGAGAGCTCTGGGAGCCAGCTGTGCCCTGACTCTTCTGGAGGGGGCTGAGTGCATTGCTCCTCTCTCCCCACCAAATGCCCACGGGCACAGGCTGTGCCAGGGCAGGGCAGTTCATTTTCCAGAGGGTGCATCCAGTTGGTTCATGTTCTCTTGCTTCTCGTCCTAAGTGGGGGCACATCAGGGAGCTGCTGGAGCTTTGGGTGTTCTGTGTCATACCCAGCCTGCATGGCTCTGAATTGAAAGCCAAGTGCTCATTAAAACCTTCCAGTGCCCAGGTGCACATTGCTAAGTTGGTGTGGAAGTAGGAAGAGATGCCCCAGTTTGTTTTTCCAGTGATCCAGGCCTTGAATTCTCCATCTCCAGTGAGAATAATATAATAAGCAATCTGTTCATATGCAGGAGTCTGACATTTCCAAAGTGTGTCTCTGTTGCTTTCCAAGCAATTTGGACCCTTCCAAACGGAGCCAAGCTAAACATGGCATTGGTTTGTTGTCTGAAGAGTGCCAGGCTTGGCAGAGCAGAGGGGCCTCCAGGCTAAGGGGGAGTTCAGATCCTGTCAGGACACACTGGGAGAAGTGTCCAACCAAAGAGCCCAAGGACAAAACAGGGTCTGTCTGTCTGTGTCAGCATTATTTTGTCCAAAGAAGCCTGAGAACAACAGCATGATTTGACTGAGGACCAAAACCTATGTGATGTTCCACAAGCCATGGAAATATCATCCCTTGCATCATGGCAATGGCAGTTCAACTGATGGATTTACCATAAAGCTTTCCTCTTGAGTGCCTTTTTTTCCTCTCCTCAGCTTTCTGGCTGCAATTCATCTCCTCATATGCACTGCAGAGCTCATCTCTGAGGCAGCACATCCCTCCCCCAAGGGCACAGAGCAGGAAGAAATCAATCAAATCTCTGGGTTTCACCTCATACCTGCTGAAATACCTGTTGACTGGTAGTTATATCAAATCCACAAAGGAGTAGCCAAGGTGGTGTTAATGATTTCACTCGTGGAGTCAGAAAATCCCTTAAAATTTGTTCCTGTGCTCTTACAGCATCATTTACATGGATAATTAGAATCACCATTTGTCTTCCAGGTCTCCAAGAGCCAACTGCCACAGTTCTCAGTGTCCAGCAAGAGCAGCTCCTGACAGGACTGGTCACAGGCGTGGGAGTGGATGGAATTCTGGTCCCAACAGCACATAAGCACTTTGGAAAAACGTGATCCCAGCTGCAGAGCCCTGGCACAGGGCACTCTTGACCATATGGAAATCATTCTCCCTCTAAGAAGAGCACAAGTCATGAGGCAGAACTTCCTTGAGCAGAAATATGAATATAAAAAAATACATAATTATATATCTCTGTTCTGCAACGAGTTCAAGTCCTGGGGCCTTTACAGTGAAAATAAAATGTCACAGCTCACACTTCACTGGAGAAAACTTTCCTGCAACTAATTATATTCCAGAAATTTGCCCGGTTTGATCATGTAAATGCCAAAAACCACAGATACTGTAGTACCCAGCAGCATTTTATGGCAATATAAAACTGTTTGTATACCAGTCCTGTTTACCCACAGTTCACTGGAGAGGCTGCCTGGACACCGTGAGGATTTCATTATAATTATCTACGATAACAATTAACAGCACAATGAGTGATAGATTAAATCACTTCCCATCTGCATCCCCTTCAGTGTCAGACTTGAGATCCTCAGAACGTGTTACTTGGTTTACATTCATTAATATGATATTAATTCCGTGCCTTGGATAAACCTACCTGGCTCTGTTCTCCCATCTGCTGATCTGACATTATTATTCTGTTCAGAGCAATCCTCCTAATTATGCTCATTTGTAGTTCCAGTAGATATCCCTTCCCAAGGAGAATAATGAGCAGCACTCTTTGGAAACCAGTCATCTTGCTCTTAAATAAACCTCCTGGCTCCCAACCCTTCCCCAAACCGCAGTGCTGATACCAGCTGAATGCTTGGGCACTTGGTGTGGCTAATTAACCACAAAGCTCACCAACACTGATGTTACAGTAGGGACAGCAGCCTTTTCTGTCTGTTTTCCTCACCAATAATTACATTTGGGGTTTCTGAATAATGTCTTCTTTAAGGTGGACCCCTCTGGGTACCACTTTTTGCCAGGGGGAACAGGAAGGGGAATTGTGTTACTGTGTTAGCTTATATTGATAAATGCTCTGAGAAAATGCTCTTGGATGTGAAGAGTGAGTGTGTGAGAGCACACTGGAAGTCAGAGGAGCTCTGTACTCATTGCAGACGATCCAGTGACTGGGATGGAAAGGGCCAGCATCCCTCCTGCATTGTCATGGAGTAGATGCACCAATTCAGTACCAGCACTCATTTTGTCTTCCACGCTCAGTGGGCAAGAAAGGAAAACACTCTGTCACTGCTAACTCAACACAGGCAACTGGCCAAATCATCAGCCCTGTTGATCACAGCGCTCTGAGCAGCAGCCCTGGCAGAGAAATGTGAGCAATGCCCATCTGCCAGCACCACAGCAAGAGCCCTGGCACCTGGGCAAGGTGGCTGGAGGAACAGCAAGAGGTGGCACAGAGGAGTTTGTCTCCCCTTCATTGCTTGGAGAGACAAAGGTAAATGGTGTGGGAGAACCCAGCTCACTGGGAAAGGGTGTGGGGAGCAGAAATCCTCCCCATGGACACAACAGCCAATGGATTTGTTTGCTGGGATGGGTCTCTTGCTCTGAGATGAGATATGTTATTCCTCCTTTGCAGGAAGAGAGGAATTCCTGAGCAGGGATCAGCCCCATCACTCAGCCCAGCAGCTCTGCCAGAGGGTGAGGAGAAAATCATGATTTCAACAAACATGATGCTTAAATGAGCCATGATTTTGTCAACTACTGGGGCTCTTCTCATGTGCTAAGCTTGTTATAAAAACAAAATGTGGTATCAATTGTGGCAAGCTGAAAATTTTGTGTTTAAATTTTGAGAGTATTCCTAAAGTGTTTTGTTCCTTCTCTGCTGGGTTTGTGACAGACAGTGATGTGTTGGATTCATCCTTCTAAGCATCTGTACTCAAAAAGCTGTCACTTGCACACAAAAGATTGACACAATGCAGGCAGATCAGCTTCATTCCTAAACTCAAAGGAATCTCTAGACCCAATTTCCTTAATTCCTTGTCTCAGAGAAGCACAACAGGCTGAGGAACAGGTATCAGCAGCACTTCTGCTGCAAGAGCTCCCCAAAGCCAGAGAAATGCCACTTTAATCCTCACACCAGTTGCCTACTGTCCTTTACTCAGCCATATGTGGTGTCTGTGACTCCACAACAGACTATATTGGACACTGTATTAATTTAATTTAACCTTATTTCAATTGCTTTAAATCATAGTAACTTTAGCTTAATATAAATCCATATTCAACCTTGCCTTCATACAAATCCCCACACACACAACAAGTTATCTTAAAATGTCAATGTCTTTTTCCTTCTACTTGGTCAAAACACTTCCCATTCCTGATTAAGACATTACAAGCTTTACTCTGCTTCACCCCACTATAAAATATTCAGCAATGGCCTCTATCAGAGGTAAAGGACTCTTGTCTTGTAGTCATTAGCAAAAGTTCAGGTTTAAGAAGGATGAAAAGAAGATCTCTCAGCTCTAAACCTCTTCTAAACAAATTCAATATGCTCCAAATATAAAAGACATCACATACACAGGTATATTTCCACATATTTCCTGAAAATCATGGTTCTGTTAAATTAGTTGCCACAAAGCTTTGGCAGTTCAGAATGGTTTGTAAAAGCCACCTCACATAAAAATTAATTTCCAAATTTCTCCTCACAGTGAGAGTTTAAGAACTGTCTGGACAATCTGCACTTAATATAATCAGCACAGCAGGCTACAAAAGGGGAAAATAAAATCACCAGCCACGATTTCAGAGAGACTCACACTGAAACCCCAGCTCAACCCAGTTACTGGAGGGTTGAAGCTTCAGGGTGAGAACTTTGACATCAGATGTTTCTTTTTCTTTCTGAACAAAGTCAGCTGGGAGATTTTAACNAGTGAGAATTTTGACATCAGATGTTTCTGTCAGGGGAAGAACAAACGCATTCCCCCTTTTCTTTATTACAGTTTCCTCTTCACCACCCTCTATCACCTCCTGCCTTTCAGGTCCCTTAAATATGTGCCTATTAATAGGCATTTTTCATCTTGACACAAATGTGCTCTTGATGGAGGATGGGTTGCTAATTTGTAAGGAAACTCCTGAAATCTCAGGAGAAAGATTACCTTAAAGTAACTGAAATGTGCTCAGTTTCAGCTGGTTCCACATTTTGCCCTTATTTCTCCACCTGGCTAAAACATCCCAGTGTTTGACTTAGAACTCCTCTGTTTAAAAACACTCCTGAAATGAACGTTGCACTGATGGTGTACAAACTGCAATTGCCAAAAATCTCACCTGCAGGAGCATCACAGGAAATAAAAATATCCCAGCTGAACTCTCTGCGAGGGTCAAATATTTCCAGGGTTGCATCTGTCTTGCCACCTCCACATAGCAAAAGTTTCCTCCAATTATTATATTTTTTTTGGAGGGGATCAAAACCCTAAAGGCATCAATTAAAATATTAAATTTTCTTACATTGTCTATGATCTGATGTGGAGAAAGAATCTTTTTCCCTTCCACTCTTTCAAAGGAGTGACATGGGCTGGTTCCCCTGGGAAAGGGAAGAGATTTTTGTGTTTTAGCAACTTTTAAAGAGGTTTTTCTTTTTGAGCAAAGTCAGCTGGGAGATTTTAACAACAACATCACTCACACAGTCAGTTAAACCACCTTGTATGCAATGGACATTATCCAGTTTTAGGTGACTGCTCAGTGGTTTGCAGTGCCACCAGAGTCACAAATTCCATGAATAATGATCTGATTTTGCCAGGTGTGCATTGGAGTTGTACCTCTCACTATGAATTGCAGCATCTGCTGCTCTGCTTGCCTGGAAATGGACACAGACAGATGCTGAAATCCCTCCACACACACAAATCTGGCTTTTCCAAGACAGCTCCAGGAATCACAGCTTTGGCATCAGTTCCACACCCCTCGGAAAAGCTTTGATGGTTTCCTTCCCATGCAATATTTGAGAAACATTTTGCTTGGGCAACGTGCCAGGCAGAAAAGGATTTAATCACACAACCTGAAAAAAAAAAGCACTTACAACAACAGCTCTCAAAATATAAAGGATATTTCTTAATTTATAAATATTTAAAGACAACAATCCGAGAATCACCAGTTTGGTGGGGCTTTAAGGGTGGGGGGGGTTTCCATGTCCTTTGTCCACAGTCTCTGCTACAAATCCATGCAAAACACAATTGCAATTAATTAATTTAGCTCTCAAGACACAGTCAGTGTAGCATCTATTATTAGTGAATTTGTATCTGCAAAAGAACAGCACAGAGAACGAGTTCCTTATGCACACAGTGAGTCCCACTCAGTGAGCCAAACACTAATTTCACTACAAGCCTTAAATATATTCTCCTTGTCCCAGGCTATTTCCATTATTGCTTTTAATTTTCTCTCATTTTAATACCTAATTTGTTCCAACAATAAGTTAAACTTCTAACCATAGGAAATTTGCTTTGCTGGGACTTGATTCTTTCCTCTGTTATGAGCTGGGTAATTGGTTGTACCTGTTTATGCACTTGCTTTGCACAAGTGAAAATTGAAAAAAAAAAGAATCATAGATTCTAAATGCACATGTTTTCAAGGCAATGGGGAAAACTGGCTGGTAGGTGGGAGGGGAAAAAAAATCAGGTCTTTTTTTAAGGTTAAAAACCACCAAACCACATCCCTGAATCCATCTCTAAGAAAAAAATAAGGATCTCACTAAAACTGACCTGGGAAAGTTCATATCCCCCCCAAAAATATCATTGGGGAATAGTGACTGTTTATGGACTCATAAGTACTTATAATGGTGATGCTTTATTTTCTAAACAGGCACTGGGTAAGACTGGTAGCTGTGAAGGAAAAGTAAAAACAGGAGTAAAAGGCAAAGAATATATCCTGAATATCAGACAAAATTTCTTAAATTCCCTTCTGTCTTCTCCTCCTAAAACTCAAAGTCAAACAGGAGGAATAAAATAAAAGCTGCATGAGTAAAAGAGATATCTTTTAAAAAAATTATGTCCTCCTATCTGGAAGAAAACATGAAAAATGAACAGAAATTCTGGACAATTAAATGAAAACCTAAATAGAGGCCATATATAAGTCCACTAAAGCCTTAAAGAGCATAAATATGAGCCATAAAGATATTCCCCAATACATCTGAAGCAAACTGTCTGCCTGAGAGGACACTGAGGGCAGAGATTGTGAGAGGATGAAAGGATCTCTCAGGGAAGAATGGGTGAGAGCAGTAAAGTTAGGGGACTGATTTACAGGAGTGTCCATGAGGTTAATTAGGACAGTTCCCATCAGTTCCTGCCTTTAATGGGAGAGGAGCTCCAGGCAGAGTGTCCCATCCCTCAGCCCTGAGAGCAAACAGCCCCAAAAGGCTGCTCAGGTTGGCAACAAGCAGAGTTTACAAATGCAGCCTTGTTGTTTTGATGAAATTTTCTCTTTCCAAGTCCACTGTATCCTCCACTCTCACAAAGTATTTCCCCTCCTATTTGGCTTCTCAATGCTTTCTGTTATCCCCCACTTTTCATCACTCATTCGAAAAGCAACAGTGTAATAATGAATATATTTCTTTTTAACTCCATGCAGCACAAAACCCGAAACACCCAGAAAACTGAAAAGGTCACTCCTCTTAAGAAGTTGAAGTTAAGCACATCCTGTGAAGTTGGCAATTTATAGGTAGAATAAACAGTTGGGGATGATTTAGTGGAGTAAGAGCCAGCAAAGGCAGGTCCTCCCTAAAAGCTACAAATCATCAAGTCTCCAGTTTTGCCACTCCTTCAGCATCGTGAGAATTTAGGGATTTGAGGCTCAGCTGTCTTGCCCCAGTGGAACACCCAGCAGGAACATGTCTGCAGGCATCTACAAGCCCCACAAGCCATCATGATGCTCACCTGCCCACGAGAAGCTCACAGCTGGGACCTGCTTTGGGATCCCAACAGCTTGTAGGGCAAGGACAAGAGTAGAAGAAAAGCATCTAATTTAGAAACAAATTATGTAGTAAATGAATTGACAGTGTTGGTGGGACTGGTAAATAAAGACCACTCACCATGTGTCTTCCAGGGGGTGGTTTGGGTGGTGCCTTCAGAAACATTTCAATCAACAGGAGCTGAGATCTTATTTATCACTTATGGTTGGTGAGATCCTTTCTAAGCCTCCTTTGTGGGTGTGTAATTCGATTTGTCTGGATTGCTAAATGGAATGAATTGGCTGATTTTCTCCATCACAAGGATGATTCCTGACATACACAAGCTTGTAGTCAAATTTGAGAGTGTGCAAGGCTGTAAACCAGCCCTGGCTGTGGAGTGGGATCTCACCAGGAATGGCATTGCACAGTCCCAGCTTTAAGAACAGTAAAAAGGACTGTTATTCTGAGTTTCACTCAGTTCCCAGCACATGGACTGTAATATTAAGCCTGATATACAGCTGCTAAAGACACTTGCAAGGGCATTTCCTGCAGGCTCTTTGCTCGAAATCCAGTCTCCTAAGGGTTTGGATGGACATTTAAAAACGATTCTGTTGACTGTGCTTTTAATATTCCTGTCTTAGCCATGAGTCACCTGGCCTTGGACAGCTGGCAGCTGAAGACATCTGCACGTGGTTTCCCACCAAGCTGACAGGGACAACATCAACTCTCTGGCCCAAAGAGGAGAGCAATTCTCAGCAAGCTGGCCGGCCCAGGGGGGATGGCTTGCTCAGATGGACAAATCCTGGCTGTGTTATTCATGCTAGAAGTGACATCAAGCTTATTTGGATGAGCAAAACAAACAGAAGCCACTGGTACATGACAGAAGGATTATTTGCTTTATGACTCAGGCCCAGGGTTTGCCAACTTTGAAAGAAATTGGAGTGTACACAGAGGATTTTTTTTTTTCTGTTTAAGTAAAAGAGAGAGAAAAAGGGGAGAAGATTCCTCCTCTGTGGGCTCTGCTAGGCTGACTTCAATGTTTCCTCTCTCAAAACAGCTTCAGATTTGAATCCCTACCCTAATGCCTGTTTTCCTCCCTTCCTGGAAATCTACAAAGCACATTCACTTTGTCCTAGATTTCTGTTTTAATTGTACTTTAGATTTTTAATTGAACTGCACATCCCTCAGTTTCTCACCCAGCTGCTCCTGCAGCAAAATAGTCACTGGGAACCTTCCAAGGAAGGAAGAAAGGCTCCCCTCTCCTTCTTTCTCTTCCCAAGATAAATGGCCTAATCCAGGGGGCTAAATCAGCCCCCCCATCTGTATTGGCCTTGCTCCAGTGGATGTTGGGGGTTTTGAACACAAAATGAATACTGGAAAGAGAAAGGAAGTCATGAATTCCTCCTTAATTTGGAGGTTTCAATGGGATATATAAAAATGGCAAAGCACTTAATTAAGGTTGGTTGTTCAGGTTGGGCTGCCCCCACTATAGAACAGTGTCATGGCACAAAGACCTGCAAACACACCCAGGACCTCTGAAGTTTATTTCTCCCACTTCTGCAATGTCAGGAACCTCTCAGGGCTCTCCTGTCCACCCCATTTCTACATGAATTGCAATCACACTGATGGTACTTTCAGTAGAAACACCCAGTACCATATTTTTCATCTTAGTTTGGGGAAGGGGCCTCTATTTATTCCTCATGTACTTCTTTCAAATCCATCAAAGCAATTTTTTTTTCTCCAATTAATAAGAAAACCATTTTGCAAAGCTGTTTCATCAGAAGTGCGGTGGTTTTACTGAATCTTAGCAATTTAGAGTGAGAACCCTCAGCCTCTGCTGCTGAAAAGAAAATGAATGGCTAAATTGATTTTCACCCAGCAATCTTCGTTGGAGTGTCTCTCAAAGCGTGGCCAACCCCAGCTGAGGCAACTTTTCTCCTCCCAAGTGCTTCGTGGGGCTGTTTCATTTCACCTTTCATGTATGTACAAAGAGGCTTAAAAAGTTCCTGTTCTCTAAAAACACAGCCCAGGTATTGGCCCCTCATGCTGGAAGGTGCTGTTGCCTAAGGGATTTAGGGCAGCAAGCAGCAGGTGAGAGGCACTGCATTTATATTTTAATTAGCTCATGCTAGGCGTTTCTGCAGAGGTTACTAAATTGCTATTTGTCCACCTACATTATTAAAATCCTGTGTCTTTGCCTTTCAAGGACTCTTTGTGCTTCCTGAAACTGTATTGCTACGGTTGCATATTGTTCTTAAATAATGTTCTTAAATAATCTCAAGTGATAATTTTATAAATCTGCTGAGTGCCAATTGCAATAACAAGACTTTACAATAAAAACCCATAAAAATATTGGGAAAGTGCTATTTTAGACACAAAAACCCCCTCTAGATCTTGTCTGATTTAATATATTTTTGTTGTGTGTGGGCTTCTTAAATACACTTTTAACAATTGTCTTCCTTTCTCAAAATAAATTCCCAAATTCTCACATTCTGTGGGAAAAAAAAAGCCCATTGTTTTCTCTATTTCACATCACACTGATCATGTTAATAAAGACAAATATTTCTGCATAAACACATCCCTCTGGGGGGTTTGCTACAGTGAGAATACATTAGAACCTTGAGAAGTTTCTGATTTCTGGCATCATTAATATCCTAAAGGAACGTGACCTCTTTGAAGTAACTCCTGAGCTACTTCACTAACACATGTGGATCTGTGTTGCACAGAACCTTCCTATAAGGCAATGACATTAGAAAACCTTCCTGGAAATGCAGTCATTTGGCAAAGGGTTTCTAATGTTTTGGGGTTTTTTAATTATTGTTGCAATTCTCATACACGTGGGTAAAACGGGTTTGCAAAGTTTTGTCCTAATTTTGTTACCAGAAGAACTCCAAGTGGTTTGGAAATTTTTCCTGTTACTAAAATGTTCCAAACCTGAGAAGGTGTTTTCTCCTTACTCTGAAATTGGAGAGCACAGAGGCACAGGGCCATTTAAGCTGGAAAAGCCCTCCAGGATCATCAAGCCCAAGTGTTAAAGCCACTAAACCATGTCCCTCAGTGCTCCATCTACAGCCTTTTAAATCCCTCCAGGGATGGTGACTCAGCCACTTCCCTGGGCAGCTGTGCCAGAGCTTGACAACCCTTTGAGTGAAGATGTTTTTCCTTGAAATCCCATCTAAACCTCTCCTGGCACAACTTGAGTCTGTTTTCTCACCCTGTTTCCTGGGAGCAGAGCCTGCCCCTCCCTGGCTCCCCCTTCATGTCAGGGAGTTGTAGAGAACAAAAAGGTCCCCCCTGAGCTTCCTTTTGTCCAGGCTGAGCCCCCTCAGCCTCTTCTGGTGCTCCAGCCCCTCTGTGTGCCTTGAAGTGAGGGACCCAAAAACCGAACCCAGATCCTGAGGTGTGGCCTCTCCAGTGCCCAGCCCAGGGGGATGATCTCTTCCCTCATCCTCTGCAGCTACAAATCCTGAAAGGGCTGATTTAACACATGAATAGTTTTCTAAATTAAAAGGGATGGATTCCTGGCAAGCATCCTAGCCCAGGTAAATCACAGTGTAGGCTTCGTTACCCCAGAGTCACTGATCATCACTGTAGCTGCACAATAGTCAGAAAACAGTCTCATGCTGATAACTGAGCCACTGAAAGTGAGGGGTTTAATGACTAATTTATTTTAGAGAGACAATGCTATTTATGTCATGTAAATGACTTAGAGGAATAATGCAAATGACAATGGACATTTACAAACTCATTATGATAATGGAAATCTTGAATAACTTGAGAGTTCCACAAGTTCCACTGTTATTTTTGGCATGATTATAAACTTCATAACAATCTCTTGATTGTTTCTCTTTCCCTTTTCCTCACAAAATTCATCATATACAGATGCAGTAGCAAACCATTAAGATGCAATGCAATTTAAACTGTTTTACAGAGAAACAAAATTGCTTGATTTATGCTTTCTATCATTGCAACAGAATGAGATGTAGTGGATTCTTAAACCATTAAACCATCTTCTAGAGCTCTGCCTCTAAAATAGATTGCTCAATTAAAAAGACTTACCTTTCTTGCAGAAAAAGGAGTCTCCCTTTTTGGAATAATCTAAATTTTTATTCCTGCTGCAGACTATAGAGTCTAACCAATCACAGCATGCAACCCAGAAACTCCAAGTAGGGACGTTTCTGCTATAATATGCACTATTCAGTTCCAAGCATTTATTAATGGGAGAATGAACCAATGCATTGATAACACATCTGGCAGCCTCTGCCAGCCTCTCTCCCTCCCCCACCCGCTCAAACAACAAACCAACATTTGATCAGACGTGGGAAACACGCACCAGCCTGAACGCTTTCAGCCCAAGGAAAAAGGCACGGTGGAAAATTACCTTAAATTCAGTCTCAATGTTGGCTAGCCTGGCCAATTCATTGCTTAGCTCTAGGGCAGTAAGGACAGGGTCTTCACTGGAAAGAGACAAATAAGCAGCACTGGCTAATCCTTTGTAGGCGTTCATTCTGGAGCGGGAGTGGCTGAAGGAGTCCTTCCTCTGCTTCTCCATACATTCGTTGCACTTGCAGAAATAGTCGTGTGGCCTCTCGATGCGCGCGCCTTTGAGGAGCAGGATGTGGACGATCTCGTACTCCTGGCAGTGGGCGGCGAGGATGATGGGGGTGATGTCGTGGGAGAACCGCGTCCCGTCCTCGTCGTAAGCGTAGAAATCGTCGTCCCGCAGCTCCTGCTCGAGGGGGCTGAGCGTGAGGCGCTGCCCCTGGGCGAAGGCCGGGTGGTTCAGGATCGCTTCGACGATGCGCACGTAGCCCTTACTGATGGCCAACAGAAGGGCGTCCCCAACCCGTGCCAGGTTCTCCTTCTTGAGCAGCAGCTCCGTCACCTCCAGGTGCTCGTTCCCCACAGCCAGCTGGAGGGCGTTTTGCCCCATGTAGTCGACGCAGTTGAAGTTCAGGGTCTTGGACTCCTCCAGCATCTTGCGCACCACGGGGATGTTGCCATACTCGGCGGAGTCGAGGAAGCGCTCCTCCTCGGCCGTCAGGCTGGTGCCCTTCTCGTTGAACATGTAGGCTGGGCCGCGGATGGCCTGTCTCCGGCCCTTCTCCCGCAGCGTCGTGTGCCTTCGGTGCATGGTTTTAGAGTTGCTGCTCCTCAGCCTGCAGCAAAGCAGAAAGGAAGGCTGGTTATGTGCTAGGAGAGGAGGAACTTTGTGTGACCTGAGGGAAAGGTTAGAAACACCTCCTTATGGTCAGGTCTTGCTTGCTTTTATGGTCCAAGTTGGGTACTTAAAATCATTTAGGATACATGTGGAATAAATAACTTTTCTGAACACCAGGCAAGTTCTCACCTGACTTGTACACTCTTATAGATTTCAACAAGGATACTCTGCACATTCTTAACTTGAGAAACAGCAAAAAAATTGTATTAACACAGTTTTCTTTTTATTATTATTGAGAATTTCATGACATGGTATTTAAGAATAATATACACAATATTCACTGAACTACTCTTCTTGAGTTTTGTCCTTGAGGGTATGAGTCCTAAAGATAGTTAGGAGGACTTCCCCTGTCAGTAGGCCTTGGATCAGGCCAATAAATTATGTTCCAAAAAGTTGAAAACATGTTTCTAATTTTAAACCAGTGGTAACAAGGGCAAATATATTGCATATTTTCCTAATAGCCAGCTGGTACAAGCAATCCACCTATTCATTTTTTGCCTTTTTTTTTTTCCTGCAACATAACACCATTTTTCTGTTTCTTGATCTAGAGCAGCTTAATGAGTAACTGCCTAATTTCTCATGGAAATACAGTTGGCAGCTCCTCCAAAAACAGGCACCCAAATCCAGGGGCGAGCCTTGAATAACACAGGAATAACTCCTGATTTAGTGTCACTGCCAGAGGACAAGACTGGAGAGGTCACTGATTTCCCCACTGATTACATGGCTGAAATGCCTTCACTTGGAGTTGGTGGGATGGAGACAAACTACTCTTATCCCACCATCTCTGGAACCCCCAGGGAAAGCTAAATCTATACAGTTTGGCTCAAGGATGGGGAAACACTATTGTATGAAGTTAACAGAAATCCTAAATCTACCTGTGCCTTTAAAACATTCACACTTTGCATTCAGTGCCATCTCAGTGTTGCTCTTCTTTTTTTAAATATCATTGCAGCAGCAGCTCAACAAAATCAGTCCCTCTGTCAGAGTCCAAGCACATGAGTTCATGGCCATCCTAAGCCATGAAGAGAGGTAAGAACAGCCCCCCTTTCATGAAAAGCACTGTCACTCAGGCCGGTTGCCAGCCCTAAATCACTGGGGTACAATCTTCAGGAGCCTCCAAGCTGCAGTGGGCAGATGCAACAAAGAAGCAGGTGTTAATGCTCAATGGGTGGCAAAGGTTCAGCCTTCCACACTCCATCTGTTCTGCAAGTCAGTTTTGACCTTCAGCCAGTGAAAAGTTCATGTGTTACTCTGAAAAAATACCACTGAAGTTGGGAAGTGCTGCAGTGAATGATGAGAGGGAAGTGGCAGGAGGCAAAGTGGAGTCTTCAATAGTAGGTAAATACAGAATAAAGGAATCAACAAAAAGAGTGTAAAACAAAGGGGTGTGAGAAATCCAAAATAACTAAAGTTCCAGGACACTGAAATTCTCAATGTATTTGTTCCTATGGAACTTAAATATAGATAAGCATCAATCATATTAATTCATCACTTTTTCACTGAGCTGGAACAGAAGGCCAGCACTGAAGAGTTTCAAACAAATTTTACAGCAAATTTTTAGAAGTTACATTAAAATTTAAACAAACCCTAAGAAATCAATTCTGTGACCATACAAGGTTGAAAGAGAGGTTCATAATTAAGAACCTCTCCCCTTCAGCTTTGATGCATCAGCATAACAACTTACTAAAAGCTGGAAGGAACTGAACATACCAACCCTGGATCCACTGAGAGAGAAAGTGCTGCATGAATCTTAAAACTAATTCCTCCAAGCATGGTTTGAATTTGAAGAAGTAGACACAGAGGGACACAAGAATAATAAAGGAAGCATGTTAAGTGAATTAATTCCCTAAACTGCATGAAGTTTACTACAAGAGAAAACAATATCAGCCAAAAAATTATACCGTTAATGTATCTGACAGGGAGACAGAGGTCTCTAAAGCAGCAAAATGCCTGGGGTAAAACTGGGGCCCCTTTGAAGTCAACATTCCAAATTTCATTGATTTCAGTGGTGTCCAAAGTTTGGAAACACACACCCCCTATCCCCATCCCCAACAATTAGCTTTCATCTCAGAAGCAGTTCCAGGGAGGCCAAGAGGAATAATGTGGTTAAAATGAAGTATTTAACCCTATGCACAAGTGCTTCTCTGAGCTGGAGCTCATGTCCTCAGCTCTTCAGGACAGCATTCAAGTTTTAAACCTGCACTCAAGTCTTACTGAGTTCAAATAAGGACCACACATAGGACTAAACCCTCCTGAAAACTCAGTATTGGAAGCAACTTGGAAATCTCTGTAATTCCCAACAGTGTGGAATGTATTAGATGTTTTGCCTGATATCCAAGTACAGTTCTTGATATTTTATTTTTTTTCTCCTTGGAAAAACTTTAGTCTTCTTGCATTTCATTACCTCTAAAGGACGACCCAGATAGATGGGACAGCTAATCTTATAATCACACCCAAAGTAAACATAAACCCACATAAAATACTCCTATTGGCATAGTTCTAAGATTTTTGCCTGAGAAAATAGGTTAGAGTTTGGCCTGGAGCTAATTCACACCTGTCTGTTGTATTTGTAAAAACATGCCAAAAAAAGAAAGGACCTTCATTTCACTTTCTTTTATGCAGAGAGAACTCTGGTTTAATACGTGAGTTCCAACAACAGAAATTGCATCAGAAAAAGAAAAAAGAGGGAAAAAAAGGAAAGTATACCTGCCCTCCAAAAGGAGAACTGTTAGCCACCATCTATCCTACAATAAATGATGTTCTGCAGGGATGTCCCCACAGCTCAGAGTTATCTCCACTGCCTGCACATAAGGCCAAGAGCACCATCACTCACAGGGTTTCACCTCAGATGGATGATGACCCCCAGCCTTGCTCATCAGCTGAGAAGATCAATATCTCAGCTATCGCACTTTATCATCTTTGTAGAGAAGAGATGAATAAAAAATTATACTTTTAACATTGAATAATTTCATGAGAAATGCTCAGCTGTCAAACCCTGTTCTGAAAAAAGTTATAATTAGCCTTGACCTGAGCACTGAATCATGATAAGAGGAGTGCAAAGAGTAAAGTGTGCAGTAGTTGAGCTTTTGGAAATTGAACTTGACTCTAAAACCACGACTGTACTGGGCACCTTGTGCAGGCAGGTTTAGGACTAATCATATTTACTGAGTGTAATGTGCCCTCTTAAAAAAAAAGGAATTGTAACTTGGTTGCATTTATCTCACTGTTTTTTGTTTAAAGGTACTTTGCATTGAAATGACTTTGCATTTGCATCTTTTATGGAGACAGCTAGCGATCAAACTCTTCAGGCACTGCAGTTAAACACTGTGTTTTTCTAGGAAAGAATGCCAAGGCATGCACTGTTGTTGGAGAGAAAATGGTCTGGGAAAAGAAAACCAAAAAAATTCAGGGCTTAAAAAGTACTGCTTTCTGCAGCTGAGGGAGCCAGACTCCTCTAGGGAGTGGGGAAGAATAGCAATTTCTGAAAGGTGATTTAGCTTTTCACAAGTCTTCCTCTGGGAGCACCTCATTTCTAATTAAAGTGACTAAGAGTAGGTCCTTGCAATTTGCTCTGACAGTACTCAGGGCTGAGACACTCAAGTCCTGGGAAGGGAACATGGTGTAGCATGAGATTTGTTCTTTACGTGCTGTCACTGAAAACACACTAAAGCTGAAACTCCTTTTTCTTTTTTGCAACCACGCTCTTTTAACTGGTCTGGGTGACATGTAGGACATGGTGGACACAGAAGGAAAGTTGGGACCCCATCAAAGGTCCTTACTCCTTGAACTTCCTTTCCAGACTGTGCTGCCCATCCAGGACCTTCTGCTGCCTCTCTAGTCCCACCAAGAACCTACAGAGGGGCAGGGCTACCACCTGGAGCAAAGCTTGGAGAAAATGTTCCAAGGGCCTTAAGAGGCTGAACTGGGGTCTCTACACATGGTTTTGAACCAGAACTTTCAAAGGCTGTAGGACAGGCTGAATAGTATCTACTCGAGTTTTTAAAACATCTGAAGTCTAAAAGGATGTTGAAATCAATAGGTATTAGGAACTGCAGCAAGCCTGGAATCCTCAGGTGATGGCAACCTTTACTTGTCTTAAAGCCTAAAAATCGAGCAGAGCATTTACAAAGTCAGCTTTGGGAACTTGTGCTCTCTGACTACACTTCGGGTTTGCTTTCACTAAGTGGAGAGAGGTTGGCAGGAGTCTCCCTGTGCCCTTTCAATGCCCCCCTTTGTCCAGACACTACAGAAGAAACCTGGGATATGTTACCACTACTGTGCTCTACAAGAAACCATCAGAGGGAGGTTTTGATGAGACGGTGACTCTGCCCTGTTGAAAAGGAAATGTAAGTTTCTGAAAGCCATTTTGGAAGCACTGCTCTTGGTTCCTGCAGCGTCTCAGAAACTGGCAGATTGACACTTTACTTATTATTTTTTCTTTCTCCTTACATCAATACTTCTAAAAAGAATCAGGGCACACAAAGGCTGCAGACTCCCCGAGGCCTTTTTGGAATTGACACAGCTTTTACACATCAAATGGACCATTTTCCTCTGTTAACTCTTGCTTCCACTCTGAAAAGCTGATCATCAAAGACACGCTATAAATGTGAACAAAAATGAAGGAATTTGGGCTCTAGGAGCAAACACAAATGGGTACAGAAATGAATCCATTTAAAGGAGTAATTCAAAGTGTTTAGAGTGAAAAGAGCAGGATGCTTCATCCTTTAGTTTAAAAAATTGCAGGGTATTTTAAAATAGACTTCAGGCAAGGAACACAGACTGAACACAACTACATATATTTGTTATCCTGTATGCAATAGGCTGCTCTGGCATTCCAAATGTTGCACAGGCACATATTACCAGAGCCCTCTGACAGCCTCTTCTTCTCCAATACCTTAAATATCCTTCTAAATCTCCCCCTAAGTCAAGCTGTTATCCTTTAACACAGGATCTTTAAGCATATTGCTGACTTACTATGTGCACAGACTCAGTATCATTTGGGGTGGTTGCCTTGGTTTACAGCAGCCTGTTCTGAAGTTTTCTATGCTTTGAAATGCTTAAGTGCTACTTCATTTATTCTTGGGATGTGAAAAAACACCAATTCAACCTCAGCAACATGGTCATTCTCCTACCTGAAGAGTTGGGTACATATCTAAGAACAATCAATAGAATTCTTTAACCCTATTCAGGCAGATATTCATTCATTTGCAGAGCAGTCTTACAAACCAGTTGCAGGAAGAAATATCTCCCCCACCACCCACTATTCCCACTGCTCATATAAATAATAGAGAACTATATTTCAAGGTCAAAATTCAAAAAGAGATCTATCTGCCTGTGGAAGTACAGAAGCAGTCAGCAAAACCACACCTCCTCAAACCCCTTTAAGAAATGGCAGCATGAGAAACACTGAGGAAGGCAAACCAGGCCCCTGATGTCATTAAAGAATATTAATCAGTGATACACCCTAACACTTCCAGTGTCACAAAGCTTAAGGTCTGAAGCCAACAGCCTGGAAACATTTAGGACAGACCACCAGCATCCACATTTGCACATCCTCCTGATATCTGTTAGGAAGGAGGCAGCTCTGCCTTGTCATTTGAAAAAAGGAAACAGAATTTGGCTTTCTACCAGCTGTCTTTCAGAATTTTCAGTTGTCTCACCCTTTCCTTTCTTATGAACTAAACACCAGCATTTTCTTTCCCATCCCAAAGCAACGTCATTCACTAACGTGAGACTTTTACAGCAGAAGAGACTAATTAATAATCACCTTTGTTCTTGTATTCAAATACTTCTCATGTTATAGTACATGTGCTCGGTTGTTTTTCCTTCCTTCCTTGTTTCCCCTTAATATGTGGTTGTGAAATTGTCTGATTATTAAAAATGTATGACAGAACACATGAAATAGATGTACCAAAATTAAGGCTGTTTTTACATTTCTTCTGTTGTCCATTCATTAATATGTTTGATCATCACATGAACTGCCATGACATGAATGAGTACTGCTTTTCTTTTTTTAAAATCTGGCTTTGGGAACTGGGGATAATTCACCCTCACTGCTGAAGCACTTTGAAACTGAGGCTTGGCTCATACTGAGAGCACAACAGAGAAATACCTGTTCATTCATAAATTTTTACTAGTGATGAGAGCAACGAAAAATATCTCTAATTGTTCAAGCAGGGGGCAGTGTAACGCTGACTTTCGACAAGCACTTCTACTGAGAAGAGGAAGAAAAGCTCTGAAAAGAACTAGTAATCTCGGTTCTGGCTGTATTTCATTTTCTCCTATTGATGTACTCTTTTCAATGCTCACTTGCTAGTTATCTCAGGACAAGAAACAACGTGAAGAGAAGAACTCCTGACAACTGTTAGACCCAGCAAGTTGCAACAGGCGTGATACAGTGTCCCCTGCTTATAACCTTCCATTTTCCCTCATTTCAAGAAAAATAAACCCTTAAAAAAATTCACCCAGCTACGAGAGAAGCCAACAACGTGTCTGCAAACCATGCGGTTGCCAGCAGCCAGCACCAAGCCCTTGGTGTCACACGGACCCCAAGCACGTTTGCCCAAATTCCATGGGTAAGGAGCCAAACCAATTCCCCCCTCAGGCTTGGAGGAGACCGGGGTGCATCGAGACACCCCCAACCCCCCCCAAACTTCCCAGGGACCGGTTTTAGAACCAGGGCCATTCCCGGAGGGGCTGAGGCAGAACCCCCAGGGCAGCACTTACATGAGCACGTCGGGGTGGGCTCCGCTCGGTGTTCGGTGCTCAGTGCGGGGGCGCGGTGCGGGCGCGGCCGCCCATGGCCCGCGGAGCTGGGGGTGAGCCCCTGCTGTCCTGGGGATGAACTCCGCGGTCCTGAGCCTCTGTTCTGTTCAACCTCTGCTGTCCTGGGGCTGGACCCCGGCGATGCTGAGCCCCCTCTGTCCGCGGTGCTGAAGCTCCGCTATCCACGGTGCTGAGCCCCCTCTGGCTGCGGTGCTGAAGCTCCGCTATCCACGGTGCTGAGCCTCTGTTCTGTTCAACCTCTGCTATCCTGGGGATGAACTCGGCGGTGCCGAGCCCCCACTCTCTGCTATGCTGAACCTCTGCTGTCCTGGGGATGAAGCTCCACGATACTGAGTCCCCTCTGTCCGCGGTGCTGAGCCTCTGTTCTGTTCAACCTCTGCTATCCTGGGGATGAACTCCGCGGTGCCGAGCCCCCACTCTCGGCTCCGCTGAACCTCTGCTGTCCTGGGGCTGGCCCGCCGCGATGCTGAGCCCCCACTCTCCGCTCCGCTGAACCCTCGCTGTCCGCGGTGCTGAACCGCTGTTGTCCTGGGGATGAAGCTCCGCGATGCTGAACCCCCTCTATCCGCGGTGCTGAATCCCCACTCTCTGCTGTGCTGAACCCTCGCTGTCCGCGATGCTCAGCCCCCTCTCTCCGCGGTGCTGAGCCCCCTGTGTGCCGGTGCTGGGGGTCTCAGCGCGGCCGGACGGGACGGGCACTGCCCGCGGTGCTGCAGCCGCCTCCGGCTCGGTGCGGGTGGTGTCTCATCCTCATGCCCGGGGCGCTGCTGGGGCACAGCTCGCCCGGGAGCCGCTCCCTGGAGGAAGAGCCGCCCGCCAGTCTGGCATGGGAGCTGCGTGGTCCTGCCCGTCCTCCCTCCCGCTCTGCCCACGCCGCTGTCCTCCTGGAGCGCTGGATTCGCGGTGGAGCTGGGGGAGTGCCCCGAGCCCTCCCCAAGGGCTGCCCCGAGCAGGCGTGGCAGGAGAGCCGTGCGGGGAGGGCAGGGGGCTCCCTGGGGGCTCTCCCCTTCACACACCGCGCTCCTGCCTCATCTGGCTGTGCCCCCTCTCCGCTGGGAGTGCTCGGAGCTGCTGTTCCTTATCTGCCGTGCCCAGGTTCGTTCTATTCCTTACCTAGGAGATCGTGTCTCCTAGGAGGTGATGGAGAAGGGGAGTGTGTGTGTGGATGTGCCAGGAGTGGAGTGAGAACGAAACCAAGATGCAGAATAATCAGTCAAAGCAATCAATTCTCTCCTTCACATGGCAGAGGAGACCTGCCAGAGCAACAGCTTCAAACTGCACCCAGGAGCACCAGTGCGCCCTTCTGCACTCCATTCCAAGTGGAAAAAGCAGGTGTTCTTCCAAGGAGCACCCCGAGGATGCTCCCACTGCATCCCACATGGTTCTCCAAGCCCATGACCTTCCCTGTCCTTCCCACCAGTGCAGCTGCCCTGCTCTGCCTTACCTGGCTGAGAGTTCCTCACCTCATCACACCCCCATTGCAGTTACCAACAATGCCATCCCACCTCACCTGTGGTGTCTCAGGGAATTGAATCCCAGAGGAAACCCTCTGCCTGGAGAGGTGATGGTGGGAGGCAGTGCTCACTCTCAGGGGTTGCTGGACAGCACACAGGAGGATGGCAGGATGTTGATTTGCCCCAAGTTCTCCTCTCACCCCCTCACAGCACTGGCTAGAGTGAGAGCACTGAGTAAGAGTTGATTTTTCACCATCCTTCAGTCTGGAATCCATTATCTTCTCAACCAGCTGAGGATGTAATTTGATGGAAACACCTGAGGGCACCAACCATTTCAGCAGGCACCACTGAGAGCTTGGTATGGCTCTATGAAAGTTCCCCAGACCCTGCCTTTGAGAAGCATTTAAAGACAGCTGAGGCAGGGCTTTTATCCAGCATCCTTGGACACTTAACTTACTCTCACCAGCCTGAGCTGGGCTCACAAATATGAGGAGTCTTTTCCTACTAAGAGATTTTGCCTTGAATAAGGTGTAGAGTGTATTAAGCTCTAACTATTGTGGGCAGCCCCCACACCTGGAGCATTCTCTGTCCTATAAAATGTGCTGTTTTCTTTTATCTTACCCCCAATTCGGGCTTCTTGCAGCTCCCTGAAAAACTCCTGATGGCCCACAGCAGTAAACATGTTAGGAGGATGAGGTTGTTACCAGGCTCAGGGAGAACAACATTTTGTGGGGAGAGACAACCTGTGAAGATTAAAAAGAAAAGAAAAATAGAAAGAGGCTCCCCAGCTCCATGCTGTTGAGATAAACTTGAAATGATAAGTTGCTGCACAGACACAAATCTCTGCTTTGCTGGCTAACATAGCTTGGGGTATAAAGCATCTTGGATGATTTTTTTACTCCAAGCACAAACCCTCAGTATCTTCACAGTATCTTGGTATTTGTCTCTGTGCTGGTTTTGCCTGGGGTAGAGTCAATTTTCCTCTTAGTGCAGAGGATGAAGTTGTGTTTTGGATCTGGGCTGGAAACTGTGGATAATTCAGAGATGGTTTTGTTACTGCTGAGCAGCACTTGCAGAGCCCAGGCCTTTCCTGCTTCTCACCCCACCAGTGAGGCAGGAGGAGCTGGGAGGGGGCACAAGCAGGACAGGTGACCCCAGCTGACCCAAGGGACATTCCATACCTACAGACACCATTCTCAGCATATAAAGCTGGGGGGAAAGGAGGGAGAGGGGGGACATTTGGAGTGATGGCACTTGTATTTCCAAGTCCCCATGGTGTGGGATTGAGTCCTGCTGCCCCGGGGATGGCTGAGCCCCTGCCTGCCCATGGGATGTGGTGAATGAATCTCCTTTTGGGGGCAGATTGCACATGTGGCTCTTGCTTTACCTATTAAATTGTCTTTGTCATCCACCCCTGAGTTTTCCTGCTTTATCCTTCTGATTCTCTCCCCCACCCCACTGGAGGGGAGTGAGTGAGTGGCTGTGTGAAGATGTTTCCACCCAGGGTTATACCATGGCAGTCTGACTCTTACCCCTTCAGGGTTCCTTTTTCTGCCACGGGCTTGTCTGTCACCATAACAAACTAATTAAGAATCAAACGTGTTTGCAGGCTCTGGCATTAAAAGCATTAATTTATATTTCCTTTTTAAGGCTTGGGAATACTTGCAAAAGGTCAATTTAACTTCTTTTCTTTTTGGTTATTTTTAATTGGGTAGATAGAAAATGGAGATTAGACAAAACCAACCTTTTCTCATGTATCTTGTTTATACACTTTTCTGCCAGGTTATCAGAAAAATACTCATTTTAAGATTGAGCATGGGATTGATTTGCAGTCTTTCTGCCACATATATCCTAAAAAAATTTCCAGGTATGGAATCAATGCATTATTGCTCCATGTGTCTATACAGCCACAATTATGTCCTTTCTAGTTGTAACTTCACTGGCAAATGTTCACCACCTATATTTTTATGCCCATTTCTTTCCTTAAAAAGAAAAAAATCCCAGCAGTGCTCATCACTCAGTTATCAGGAGGACCTTCCTTAGTAACCTTAATAATCAACAGCTTACCCACTCCATAAATCTGCAGCTGATAAAATACTGACAGCACTGCCAGTTGCAATTAATGATGCCAGATTAACATATGTGAAGCAAAACAAGTGGGAGGCAAAGAGGGGACTGAGGAAGTCTCTAGTCTGTTATTCTCAATGTCCATTGAAAGTATCCAAAGTATTGTTGTAGGTTTCTGGTGATACATCTCAGGATTAAGTGGAAACTCTCAGCTTCAGGACCAAGAAAAGCTACCCTTGGGTTTTCTTAAAAGGCATTTAGCAGAAGGGTCTGAACTCCTGCAAGTTGCCTTTCATCTTGATTAACTTTGCATTTTGCTATTGCAACAGTTTCTTATGAAAAGAGCGTGCTGAGAAATCTATTTCTAATATTATACGAAACAAGACTGAAGTCGTTTCTGAATAAAAAATTCTAGAAAACATGTGGGGTTTTTTTTCCTGCAGATCATCAGCTATTTGTACTGCTGGAGAGTGCACCAAAAATGTCCTCGCTTTGCTGAGGGCAAGAACAATTCTTGTGTGAGAGGATCCTGTTATTGATGCCTTCAGCCAGCCTGTCCCTTTAAACTCAACAAACCAAATGGAACTGTTGCATCCTACCAAAACCAAGCGAGACCATATTTCTCTGCAGGAGGGAAAACATGGAAACAAGAGATTTAAGAAGGGAATTGTACAGGTATGTCATGACATTGAGCGAATGAAATATTGAGACTTCAGATTTCTCTCAATGTTAGTAATTTTGAAAGCTCTCCAGTCCTTATTGAGCTCAGGATTCTTTACCTTCAAATATTGTGTTCCCAGCCATGTTGCAGGAAGAGGATTGCAAGAGAATGCCATAACATATTCATGATAAGCCAAGTTTTGTCCAGGGACTGATATTTCATTTAGTCACTGGTAAACTTGAGCTGATCCTTTCTTCAAACACACACACGTGTTAAGCACCAACATTTCCAGCTAACCTTTTCAGCTAAAATAGAAGCAGTAAAGAAAAAAGCATTAAGAGTTCAAGCAATCTTGGTTGGGTTCTAATTTTTCTCCCTTTTTTTGCACTGGTCCCTGCTCCTGTTCCCAAAATGACAACCAAAGGGCCAGGAGAGAAGCAGCAAAGCTCTGCTGTGCTTGTGGAGCAGCCAGTGGAGAAAGATGGGGCAGGAGGAAAGGTTCCAACTGGTATTTAAATTTATGTATGAGTATTTATAACTCATTAAAGACATGGACAACCAAGAGCATATTTAATTTCCTGCAAGCCCACACAGCACCAGCTGTACCCGCATCCTACTACTAATATCCCACTGGATATTTGCACCCAGGCCTAGCTGGCATCAAATTGAAAAATTCAAGATAATTACAACACCTACGATACGTATTCCTAATTCTTTCCCAAATGGGAAGCACCTGAACCAGCTCTGACCCAGGGATGAAAGGCAGAACGTTGCTTTGCATCTTTCTATTCCTTTGAGCACCTCATGAATTTTGCATTCCCCAGGGCTCTTGGCTGGGATGACTGGCAGCTTACAAGGCTATCTCTGAATAGTAACCCTGTTGGCTGCACTATCTCATCTCCTATCCTTCCACAGAAGAAAGGGAAATAAATGCCAGAGTGGCCTCATATTAGGGGAAATAATAAGCAGAAGACATTTTTATTCCTCACTCTCTGTCTAGCTGGGAACCTTTATATTTAAGACAGTTTTATTGACTACAGGGCCCTTTTTTGGGTTTTTAAACTTCTTCTCTCACTGGCCTAACTGACCAGGAGCAATCTCCCCCAACAAAGCAAAACTTGATCATAAAGTGATATCCCCTCAGGTGAGAGAAGCAGCAGGGGAACAAAAGTGCTGGGTTGATGTAAGATACCAACAGCAGTAGGACTAGTCTGATAAGTCCTTATTTCTTTTACCCCATTTTCTTCCAAGAACAATTTCTATGATAATCAGATCTGGTGCAATTTTTTCTCATTAAAAGTACATGATCCTGACATGCCCCCCCAAAAAAGTCTTCTGTTAATAAATTGGATGGTTAACACATGAATCAGAAGAAACTCAAGAATACAAGCAAACTTGTTTAATTTCTCACTGAACCTCATTCCCACCATAAATTAAAATACAGGAAAAAAATCAGTTACAAGTTAAAAAGCTTCTTCACCAAAACTTTCCAGAGCCTTTGTACTTTTCTTTATCCCCTTCCTCTCTTTTAAGTGTTTGATTATTTTTGCTCATCTTTCCAGCATTTAAGCCATGGGTTCCTTTCTCCAGAGGGTACAGGTTAGGCACGAGTTGCCAGATGGCCAATCTTACACTTGGGCATGAAAACTCTTTTGCCAATGATACAAAAAAAATAATAAAAAAAAGGAATATTTATTCTGTCTCTGTAGAGCTAATTATGTGTTTCATTAATTTCTTTCTCGGATCTTCTCAGGCTTTTTTTATAGCATTCAGTTCATTTTTTTGTTCCTCTGTTCAGAGTATTGTAAATTGGCAGAATTTCAAGGAAAAAAGGATTTCATTCTAATTGCCTGGTGGAGAACATTTACATCTGTTAATGCCAAATCTTCCTCTCCTCTGAAATGAAATAACCACCTAAGGGAAAAGAAACCCACAAGGTACAAAATTGCCTACAATTGTGTGATTACTAGAGAGAATTCACAGTAATCATGTGATTTCCTTATACTTTTATTTCTTTATAAGTATTCCCATGGACGAGCTTATTGATAAGACCCTTCCCTAAAACATTGCACATGCAGAAAAATCAACATAAGGCTTCTTGCTAATTCATTTTCATGGGAATCAATGCATGTGAACACCTGAAATAAGAGTCCCAAAACCCAATGTTTTCGGGAGTTTGGAATAAAAAAATCTCTATGTAATGAATATTTCAGAGGGTGGAAAGACAAAATTAAACTAGATATTCCATGTACGAATGACAACATAATGAGAAATTTCTTTCAGAATCTGGGGCTTTTTTTACAGAACAGAGAATTACAAAATCTCAACTGATTTTAAACTATAATTAATGCCATGTAAAAGAGACATTTTTCTTTTTTCACAGTAAGATGTTTTATACCTACTTTCACTGTCCTGTTCTAGAGTACAACCTGTAAACCTGATGTCATTTTAAAGTGGAAAACTGCAAAATAGTGATGTTATAATATGTTTTTAAATGAGTGTTTATTACAGAAATGGCCACTCTGTGGAAAACATTGTATTAACACTAAACTTTCAGTTCTAGTTCAAATTTAAATCACAAGCCCATTTTCCACTTTTCACCCCCCAGAAATTTGCCCTCTTCCTGGCCCTTTTAAAACACTGGTTTTGATAATTCTTAGGGAATGAACACACACTCTGCCACTGACAGTCCAAACCCACTGGATTAATGATATTATCAGACATAATATCAAAACTGCTTTTCCTCAGGGACAATTTCAAGCAGTTTAAAGCTGTAGGATATTTAAGGGCATCTCTGAACTCCCACAGGGACCTTCACCAAGCCCTGCTGAGCCTCTTGTGCAGGTCCCAAGAACTCAGCTACACCTCTCAATTCTCCCCTTTCACAAGGGAAATTTGACCAAATTTTAGGATGGCTTTTGAATTTCTTCAAGTGTTGGAAGGAGCCAAGAACTAAGATTAACCCTGTGATGATGTGATGGCAGCACTCTGGGAATTACCACCTAAAGCAAGCTGGTTGAACTTTCCAGCACTACTTAAAAAACTTCTAATCTCAGGAAAAAAAAATTAAAGCAGAATGAGCCATTTAAGATGTTTCAGAAAGAAGAAATTGTTGGAAACTCGTCCAGGACTGTCAGTGACCCATCACAAGCAGCTGCTCTTGGAAGCAGCACGGTGTGATCAGCACTATTTGAGAGCAAAGCCACACAGTGGCCTTTTTTGGCTTTGAAACAGTGACAAAGATGAAGCATTGGCTCATGCACACATCAATCTCTCTGCCTGAAGGAAACAAGTCCCAAAATAATTAACAGCTTCCTACAGTAAAGTCCCTCTCAGCAGCCTCTCGAGTCAACAGGAGGAGCTGAAAAGCTCCAGGCCATGGGTAGGCAGATCCGCCCTGAAAGCTGATGAATGACACATTTATTAATTGTATCAAATGTAGCCTGGAGAAATCCCAGGCATTTTCCAGAGTGTTTGACATATCTTCTCCCTGCCTGAACAACAGAGAAAATCAGCAAAGGTGACAGCTTAGCTCACAAACTCACCAGTACATTCCTGTCCACAGATGCTGAATGAAATCAAGAGGCTCCAGGCACTTTATTTATCTAATTTTTTCCTTCTGCCTTTGATCTTCCAGCCCAAACACTTTAATCTGTGTTACAGTTTTATAAAATTGTAGTAGAGAACAATTAGAAAGAAAATAAAGAACAATTTTTCTTTCCTTAAAATAAAATCCACGAGACAAAGGCTATTCCATAGAACATTGGATTGCTCAGATTTGTGGATTCCTCATCTCATCCTGCATTTTCAGCACACAAGAAAAGATTCAGGAGATATTACTAAGTTCCTTTTAGCAAACTCTGTGTTGATGTCATCATTGTGCTATGACATGTGACTGAAAAAAACCCCAAAAACCCAAAACCAGCTCTGAACACCATTTTAGAGTCCCCAATTTGATACTTGCATAAAATGAACATATCAGCAGAAATCACAGATGCCAAAGTGGAATCTGCCTGTGGATGAAACCCAGCAAAGCTGGCAAGTTCCCTGCTCCTGGGTGAGTACAATAGGGAAGTCTGGGAGCAGAATCCAAGTCCTCTGAATATCCTCAGCCTTGGATAAGAGAAAATCCAGAAAGGAAAAGAGCTTTTATTCCTTTCCCTCATCTTTTGCACTGTACACCAACCCTTCAAAGATAGGAGATTTCTCTTATCACCCTCAGTGCAGTCCCTGGTGCATGAAAGGAGCTCAAGGTAGGAGTTTTAAGCTCCCCAGGAGTTTTGATATTTGGATTTTGGATTAAGAAGTTGCAGTCTCAATCAGAGCACCTTTCCTGCAGCCACTGCAAGCCAGACCTACACCCAGTAATGCCCTGTCCTGCAGCATTGATATTCCCATCTCCATTTCTCTCATCCCTGGTGGATTCAGCACAGACCACGTGCAGAATGACCTTGAATCACACACCCCAAATGCCACAGGACAGTGTTAGAGCTGGGAAATGTCAGATCAGGAGTTATTTACCTCTGCCACAACCCAACAGTTCAGAATCCACTGGCACATCTCTACTGAGGTGTGAGATTTTACAATCCCAGCTGCACACAGGTATCGTCCCTGGGGTTCTGCCCTGGTCCCCAAGCACATCACAGACAGAGCAGCCTCTCAGCATCCCAGTGATCAGGGGGTTAAACACTGCAAATCCCTTGGCCAGGGGACAGGAGTGTCCCAAGCACTGCTGCAGTAAATCAGTGTGGGTGCCAATTGACTTCAAACAAGTTCTATTCCATTGCATTAAACTACCCCCAACACACTTTGTTTTCCTCCTGTGCCTGGAGCTCTTTCCTGTGCTGGAAAATGAGTTTTTTGAATGACCCCCTCAGAGCATTTGAAATGCACTTTGTTTTAAAGGCAGCAGCATTTGAGCACTCTTGAAAGTGCTTGCCTGTTTCTTGATAAACACAAAATGTCAGTGCTGTCACCTTTGAAAGCCCCACAAATGGCTCTTTCCCTGCACCATGTTCAGTACAGCTGGAAGTCATTGAAAGTTGCACACAACATGCTCTTGTTTTGCAAAAAAGATTGCAAGAAAACAGGATTCATAACAAGAGATACATGATACACTATCATACAAAAGCAGTAAAAACTCAGCTTTCAAACAACATTCAAAGATTTGGAAATCTCTCCGGCCTTTTACATCCTGGATTTCATGTCATTTCTCTTGTAAATCTGATATGCTAAATACTTCATGCTCATATTCTGATTTAAGTCTATTACATAGTCAGCTGTGACATTTAAGAACCTTGCATGAGGTGGCTGAGCTTGGAGTAGCTTTATCTCCATTGCTGACAGGTAAAACTATGCAAATATTTGAGCAAAAGAGGCTTGACTATCACACTAGTAACTTCTTTTCAAACATCATTACTGAAGTGTGTGGCATGCTGTGTGTAAAGCAATATGAAATATTCCACACTGAGCCCGGGATGGTGATTTCTTTCTGGAACACATCTGTGCTTATTTATTATTTCTGCCACATAGAGCCCTTCCTGCCCTCCAGAAAGGGATGGTACCAGCCAAAGGGCTCAGGTAGGAGAACTTTATCTTTTTTTGATTAGGCATTTACCTGGGGGAAAGAATGTGATCCCTGAAATAGTGGTGGAAAGTAGGTTCTCTGTACCTGTCACTTTTTCTCCTTTCTGATGCTCTTCAGCTTGGAATGAGAGATCAGACAGCTATTTATTCTTCAAACAGGGCCACAAGTCCCCAAGTAGGTTAGGGGATGGATGCCTGACGTGGCAGGAGCAGGAGAAAGTGAGAGAACTCACCTTTTACTCAGACACAGGTCAGGAGGTGACAATCTGACAAGGTACATGTCAGTTTTCCACTGGAAACTTTTGAAATGATGGGGTTTTTATAAATGCCAGTCATTGCTTTTAGCCAGTTTGGTTTACACTCCTCTAACCTACTTTGCTTAGATTACACATGAGCCTTCTCAGCAGCCCCCAGGTTTTAGTTTCTGCCCAAATTAAAACAATGAGCTTGAAGAGAGAAGTTCAGAGCGCCACATGGACTCCATCCTCACAGTGCCATCCCTCCCTTCCTGGGTGTGCCAGCCTGGGAACATCCTTATGCTGTGTATGCTTTTCAAAAACCTGCAGATCCCACTTTAAGCATATTTTGCCTCTATTCTTTGTACTTACAAACAAAAGCCGTCCTGAGCAGCCCTTTCCCAATCACTGGGAAGAACAGCCATGGGAAGAATCCCCCTTTCCTCCCCTGCTACCCACAGTTACTGCCCAACTCACCCATTCATGTCAACAGACTTCTTACCTGTCAGAATCTGTACTATTTGCCTCCCTCCTCTATTTATTCAAGACAAGCAATCAAGGGAGGCTCTGAATGATGAGATTTAATTAAGCTGCAACTCCATTAACCCAGATCCCCCAGGAATTACCCAGCCATCCTTCACCTGCAGCAGGCCATGCCATCCTCCTTCTGATGTTTCCACAGTGAGAGGAGCATCCACTGATCCCTCAACTCAGCTTGAGCTTCATCTTTCCATTGGTTTATTTGTTGCTGCAGCAAATTTCTGCCTTCTTTTTATACCTTCTAGAAATGGGATTTATCTTACTTAAATTTAGGGGTTTACAGAGCAGAGGATTTAATGACAACCTTAACTGGCCATACAATCTCTCATTGCTGTCAAAAGAAAGAAAGAAAGAAGCACTCCTGGGGCAAAATGTGCTTTGTTCAGGTGTCTTCAATCTATTCCAGCCCATCTGTTCTCCTCCTGACAAGTAATTAATGTAGGCAGTGACTTGGGGTAGAGTTACAGATAACTGAGGCAAAAAGGACAAATCCCACTTTTAGAGAATCAAATTCCTATTTATAAAATGTTTAACTCCTCACAGAAGAGGCTCAGCCTGAGCACTTGCCACAAGATCATTGTCCTGCAGGCAAAAGGTTCTGAGTTGGGCGAGTTAACAACTGGCTAACATTAGAAATAAATTTATTCACCAGCTGTAGACATGCCTTTCACCTTCCATAACTCCAGGACACAGCATTTAGGGGGTTTGCATCACTTCTACATTTCTTTGGCAGAAAAAAGAAGGACAAGATAATTCAGTCTACCTCTCCTATTGTCTTCTTGACACAAATCAAGCCTGACAGCTCCTTGTGGCCTTGGCTTTGGTTTCAAAGCCTTAGTTCCATTTAGGAGCCTTTCCCTGAAATCACATCACCCCAAATCTGCCTCTGTCCTGATCCTTCCAACCTCAGTCTGCATTCAGTCCTTGTTAAAGCCAACACTCAGTGACCCCTCGCTTTAAAGTTCCTCTTTCAAGCTGAACCAGAACAATTGCAGTCTCAGCTCTAGAAAAGGGAGACCAAACTGGGTGAGCATAAAACCTGGTTGCTCCAAGTCTCCTTTTATTCCAACCAGCAGCAAATCAATTGTCTGGGTAGGTCTCTGCTGTTCAAAAGTATTTACTGAAAAAAAATCCCCCAAATGTAAGTACTGTGGATTCTGCACTTGAAGAGCTTAATGAACACCACGTCGTTGATGAGGTTTTATCTATTATTATGATTCCATGGTGGTGACTGGAATAAAGATTAAGTGAAACTCCTCTTTCTAATGATCATTTAAGCAAACAGGCCACATTTTCCTGATCTTTATAAGCCTTGTTTGGGCTTTGTCTGGAATCAATAAAAATGTTGTGACAAAATCCCTGAGACTCAGTAAAGTTTCAAATGAAGGCAGACTATTTTTTATTACTATTCTCATAATCATGAAACAACTGAGCACTATTGGGGTGCCTCACATTAAGCTGATGGTATAACATGGTTTTTGAATCCAACAAACCCCACCATATCACTGTGCAAACAAGAGCCAAAGCTTTCTGGAAAACACAAAAGGAACCTGTGCAGCTCTTGGGGGTTATTTTCACAGTCCTGGACTGAACCATCCTTGGAAAATAATCTCAGTCATGTCAGCAACACCACTGCAAAAGGCTGATTTTATCAGTGCTGAGATTTGGGACTCATCCCAATCTTTAGGAGATGCCTCATTGCGTAAAGACAAAGTCCATGGCCAAAACTCTTAAAATACAGCATTAAACAAATGAACTTCCTATGCCCAGTTTGATTTGGTTGCATCTGTTATCCTCAAAGCAGCAGGAACAGAATATTCTGTAGATTTTTGCCATATGCATTCAGCCCATAACCTCTTTTGAAAGGCAGATAAAAAGCCCTTATCTCCCCAAAACACAGATAGACAGCCTGGTCAATAAGAGATGATTCATGAAAGCCATTTGCCTTGTGCTGCTCTTCTGAGAGACTTGGAAGGGCAAGAAGGTGCCTCTTCCAGAGATTTATCAAGGTGATAAGGGGAGAAGGGAGAAATCATTCTTTGTCAAAGTTCTAATGGAAATCTAACACTACTTCCTTCACCACTTTGGAATTTCAAGGGAATAATTCTCTGAAATTGTACACACAATACATAGGAGGCACAGGGGACTATTTAAGAGTACCTCTGGCTCAGTGACCCCAGCACGCAACCAGAGGTCTGAAAAATAACCCTAAACAGAGAGGCAGAAAGAGCACTGAGCTTACAGGGTCCCCCTTGAGGCTGAGGATCCTGCTCAGGCTCACACCTTTCAAAACCATTTGCAAGAGGGTTTTCTTGTAGGAAACGGGAGTGTTTGCCCCAAAACAAACCTGAGTAATTTGTGCAGACAGAGGTCACTGGGACCACTCGATGCTTTCCCATGTCTCTCAGTTTTCAGAACCTGTGCCCCTCCCTGGCTGCTTCAACCACGAAAAGGATCGGAATTTTTGCCCTTCCTCACTCTGAATACTGAATTCAACGGTTTGGTTCAGCATAAGTCTCTCAAATGACACTGTTTAGGCTGCAGAAATAAAGAACAGAGAAGCAATTATTCCCTATAAAAACGCAGAGATTACAGGATTGTTCCTGTAGGGGGGGGGTGCCCTTTGGGAAGGATTTGTAACCAGGAGTTAGGACTAGTTTTCCCTTAGGAAGTATTTCCTGTCTAAGAGTATTTTTCTCAAAAATAGTTGGGTGTTTTTCTTTCCCTTCTCCTTTTGCATTGCAGAGGAAGATGCAGCTTCTGTCCTTCTCTGGACTGTGGAAGAGATGAACAGATGTCACAGGCAGGTGCAGTGCAGAGGGTCTGGAGGGAGGACAGAGAAGATGAGCCTGGAGGAGATCAGGAGGGGTGTCTTTCTCCGTTCTTTTTAGTGCTCTTGGCTTTGAAATAAATATTCTTGGATTCTTTCCTCTGCCTTGGCATTTTTGGGGGTACCTGCATGTCTCACTCTACAGTTTCAGTATCTCAAAACTAAAAATGGGCAAGATTCCAAGAGAAATCATTTTGGAGTGTGGACAAAACCCTCATTCCATCAAATGGGGGTCTTAGTGTGAAGGAAGCTGCAAAGCCAGCTCTGTCTTTGAAACCCTGAGTAAACCTACAACCTCCCTCACAGCTTGTCTGGGCACTTCATCTCTTCACACAGCCAGGGGAATCCAAAACACCACCATTACAGCTTCATTACTTCCTGAGGCCAAAATCAATGTAGTGCAGGGCTCAGGAGTTGGGTACAGAGCCACCTCTGCCACTGCAGGGAGTGCAACATGGAACAGAACCTGTGCCAGCACAGCTGCCAGCCCTGGGCAAGCAGGTCCCAGATAGGGCAACTTGGTGGGTTTTTTTCCTTCCAATCAATTTGCTAAAATGACCAGAAAGCAAATCCAACACTGGAATATTTTTGGGAGATTGAAGGCAAAGATGCAGCTGCAGCCCCGTGTAAGCTTAATGGGAAAATAAATGTCATACGAACCAAGGAGTGGATAATTATGTGTTGCCTAAGAAAAAGAAAACTGCTCCCTCCTAGAGCTTATTTCATTTGGAATGTAAGTGCTGCTGGTGAATTTCCATTCAGGAAAAAAGATGGGAACGGAGGAAAACGGGCAGGAGAAGGTCCACAGGAGTTTGTATACAGGAGCAAGAGGATATGCCAAATTAATTTATTAGAATTATTAAATGGTCTGGGTTGGAAAGGACCTTATAGATCATTTAGTTCCAACTCCCTGCTGTGGGCAGGGGATCTGACTTTTTCACGTTAAAACATGGGTATTTTGGACATGGTGAAGTAGTTATTTCATGAAAGAGAAAAAGGGACTTAGTGTTACACATGAGTCAGTGCATTTCTTAAAAGGAAACAAATCAAGTGCTTTAAGGGAAAAGATCCAGCCTGCAGTTCCCTAATCATGTTTCCAAAGATAAATGCATGGATCATAGAAGGCCACAGTGGTCCCTCTAAACTGACAGCAGAATCTGCACAGGGAGATGAGGCAAAACCGCAGGAGGCTACTTAATGGTGCTCGAAACTAAGAGATAAAAAGGCAACAGCAAAACAAAGTGTCTCTCTTAAAAAAATCCATCTGAAAACACGCAGAGATTGGAAAGAATATGCAATTCAGATTCCTCTCAAACTGTGATTGCAGGGACAAAAGGGGTTTTTTTTTCTAGGACATGCTATCCTACTGTCTGCTCTGGAGGGGTCAGAAGTGCATGAGTCAGGCAGAGTCACAGCGAGGACAAAACCAACCTTGAGCTCTGAAAACCCTGAGGTAGCTCAGGGCAAAAAAAAACCTCACAGAAATAGTTCAGCACCAGCCTGGGTGGAAAGCAGAGGAATTTCTTGTCTGAACAAAAAAAATGAGGCAAGACACAAACCCAGGAGAGCCCAGACACAACTTCACAATTAATGAAAGAAATTCTAACGAGGACTGCCGTGTTCATTTTAGGTCATGCATTTTGAATTCACAGAATAAAAGGCTGGTTGGGGTTAGAAGGGACTTCTGGGTGCCATACAGTCCAACCCCCTACTCAAGCAGCTGCCCAGGACCATGTCCAGATAATTTCCCAATCTCTCCAAGGATGGAGAGTCCTCAACCTCTCTGTACAACCTGTGCCAGTGCTCAATCACCCCCAAGTACAAATGCATCTGCCTGTGCATTCCCAGCCCTTGCAGATGGTTTGGCATTGGACAGGTCTTTAATTCCAATGCTCTGAAATATTTCCTTCAACGTGCATTTTTCTGCCAGTCTTCAAACCTGTAAATCTCAACAGCAAGTCCCACATACCTCTTTAAAATGGGGAAGTGAGCAGGACCTGCTGCTTTTAATTCCCTTTTTACTTTTGCTGAGCTGCTTCTTTTAAACTGAAGCCACAGCCACTTAATTTTGCTCTCCAGCATTACCAGTTGGTGGGATTTGATTTTGCTTTGCCTTTTTTATTGTTGAATGGTGGAAGAAAACAGCCACATCACAGCAATGCAGCACAAACCATGGGCACTGGCCCTGAGAGCATCAGTGGGTGCTGACATAGGTGGGCCAGGACGGATTGCAAAGGGACTGGCAATGGCACAGGAGGAGCTGGACCTCTCTCTGCTCCCCCAAATGAGCTTCCTGAAGAGCCACACACGTGCAGCAGGCTGGGAAGTTGCATGTGAGGGTTCATGTCCTCAGAGATGAGGAGCAGCTCCACTGCAGGCTGCTGACCTACATTGCCAGCTGGAGAGGGACAGCTGCCCCACAGGGAATTCCAGCCAACCTCCCAACACACAGGGACAGAGATTCCAATGCCCTGTGCCTTGTAAAGTGACAAACAGAGCTGGAGCAGCCACGTGGGGACAGGGGTTTACATACAGATCAACACTTAATTGCCACAGATTATCTATAATTGACAATACCCTTTATGCTAAGATGAGACAGACAAGTCTGGAAGGGTCTCCAGGGCAATAGTTGTTCCTTAGTGCCCTAACAAAGTTGTTCCTTTCCCAATCCCATTTGAGCAATTCCAGCCCCACTGGTCTCCTGGCTCCCAGCAAATGGATCAGGTACCCCAAGGTACAATTGTTCAGACCCAAAAGAGCTCTGCTCCAGTCACAATTTTAAGGCAAGGTTATTTTCATAAATGCTAGACTTGCCTGTTTGGAGGCTTGATGTGTTACTGACAGCCATACAAGTCAGGTTGTGCAGATGCAAGAGATGCTGCCTTTTTTTAGGTGTAATTAGCATTTCATTTCCTATCAATTTCCCCATCATGTTGAGCATCACCAGGGCAATGGCAACATTCAAAAGAATGCTTCGTTGCAGATTTACACTATTAAAAAAACAAACAAATCACAAACAAAAAAACCTTAAGCAATTTCTGAACTAAAGGGCGGGGGTTGTTTATGTTTTCACTTGGTTGGTTTCGTTTGGGGTGGTTTTGTTGCTGTTGTTATTGTTTGGGGTTTTTTGTGTGTAGTGATTAATTCAGTAATTACTGAATCAATAGCAGGGAGCATATCCAAAGCTTTAGGAAGGCTTGAATTCTATATATTTTCTAGCGTTATTTAATTTCCCCCATGAATTTCAAAGGTTACCTTATTAAAACTTTTCTTGCAAAAAGTAAGTTTTTAGTGAATAACAGAAAGAAGACCAGGAATCTCCTTGGCTTTTGCACACACAACAGGGGATGCTTCCCTGCTGTCCCCAGCTCCTGGCTGCACAGGTACAGCAGCTTCAAAGAGGGCAGCAAAGGGCAGAAGAACCTCCTGTGGGAGCCCTGCCAGGCTGTGTTGGCATTTGGGTGGGCAGCTGAAGGTCAGCAGTGCACCAGGTCACAGCCCCAACCCCCATGGCTGAACCTGTCACACCTTAAGAGGATTATTGTTGGCAACTCTTTGTCGCTTCTCCCAGCTTGGAGAAGCTTTCCAAGGGAATTCACATCAAAATGGATGCATCTCCCTAAATTTGGGGTTTAGTAAGAGGGGTTTTTCTCCAGCTTCCCCACTGACCCCTCTGCTGTGAGCTGAGACCCCCAGTCTCTGGCTGGAGAGCAGACAGGGGATGAAACCATGTCATAAAACAACAATTATTATGGTGCTTTCCTGATTACTCGGGGCCAACTGAGGACATCAAAAACCAAACAGGACTTCTCAGCACAGAGAGAGAGACCAACACCTGACAGAGCCATTTGCAAAGCTTCTCCCTGACAGGTTTGCCACCGACATCAGCCTCTGCTTTAATAGCCCTGACATGTTGTTTGTGCTGTTCTTGCCTCCCCCACGATTGCAGCAAATCACAGACAATATTCCTTTGGCTGTTTGGTGACAGGAGGAGAATGTCCCAACCACTCTGGCTGGGGACAGCCTAGTCATGGACATAAAGACACCCAGAAAAGCAGCCTGAAGGTTTAGAGTCTGTACCAGAGGCATTTGATGCTTCCCAGGGGCACTACAGGGTGCTCACAGTGCCATAAGAGACAGGTGCCAGTGTAAAACCCACGGGTAATTCCTGTGCTAAAACAAAGCTTTATGAAGTCTTTGTGCAACCTTGACCATCCTTCACGGAGCAACTGTGCACAACAAAAGGAACAAATGGTTATGGCCTCGAGGCATATTATTTTTTTACCTTTACAATACATTAACTGCTTTGTAATTTAGATTTTTCTGGTCAGGCTTTGATTAGAATGGAGCTGAGGGGCAGCTGTCCCCTGACAAACAGAAATGTCCACAACAGGACAGTTTTTAATACCCTGCACATATTGAATGACAAACTGCAAGGAGTGAGCTGGACTTACTGTCCCTTAGCAGAAAGAGGCCTTAAAAGGTTTGCAGAGTAACCAGTGTCTTTCTACTTTAATGATATTATTGACTGGTCTTTTGCTATTATGGGTTCTCAGGCACATGGTGTGATTTTTGGGGAGGTCCTGAGTGTTCCTTCCAGCTCAGAACATTCTGTGATTTGTGTGTCAACCTGGGGATCACTGGAGAGACATTTGAAAGAGGCAATTTAATAATACTTAAGGAACAAGAGCTCATAGTATATTATTTTAAATTGAAAAATGAACTGTGAAAGGTTCTAACAGTAGGGGTTTGATTTTCATGGTAATTGGATGTACACAGGAGAATTCCACTTGGTTAAGAAATCATCCATAGGATTGTGGTTTCTGTGTCAGATACACCCCTGAGACTCCTGTAGCCATCCCTAAGACAAAGGGCAAAAAAAACCTCAGAGGATTTTCATGCTTACCTGTCACCTTGAGATAAATACCCAAATTCAACTCATTCCAAAGGGAGCCTGACTGCCTGAAAAAGGCAGCAAGAAAATAAGAAGTATTGAGGAAGCACCGTATTTATTGAAAGAACAAAAGACTAATTTTCTCTATAATAAAATCCACACATAAGCGTTTGTTTCTACTATTGTATTCCAACAAAAGTAAATTAAATGGTGTCAGAATTGATGGCTTTTCCTCGTGAAACAGATAACAGCCACAAGTGAGGCTGTGGCAATGAACTAAACCAAGAATTGGGTTCATAATGTTTAAAGAGAGCAGGAAAAAACCAACAACCACTTAAAAACAGACTCTGTGACTAACTTTGCTTCGCTCCTTTTACACTATAAATGCTTTATTTATCTTCTTTACTTTTTGTGGGTTTTTTTAATCTTAGAAGATCAGCAATGATAATGTAAGCCAGTGGCAGACAAAGGAAAGAGAAAAGATCTCCGGTGATGGGGAAGTTTCAAACACTCCCAAACCTCTGTCAGCTCCACGTCTGCAGCATCTCCAGTGCAGGCTGCTCCTTCGTGCTGCTCTGCCTGATGAGTCACAGAGATGGATGGAGGAGTCTGCAGAGCAGCAGACATGAAATCTGCTCCTTATTACAAACCAACAGAGGAAATTGCAGACAGAACAACTATATTTAAATACAGACAGCACAGAGCTGTGGGAATTCTGCCCTCTCACTGCAGCCTCCCCAGCACAGACATCCCCTCACTCCTCCCAGCACGGGAACACCCTCTGGGGCTCCACTCCCAGGCACTGAATCCTGGGGGGGGCTTTGCTTTTCTCTTTTCATTTCTGCCCTTGTCACTATTCAGCCTGTACATGAAGGGAGACAGTGGCCTCGTGCAAGGGTGCCTGGGCTTGCACAGGGTATGGCTTCATCTTGAGGCTTTTACTAAATGTGTTGCTTGACTTTGCAACCCAATGCTCTCAAACTGGAAGTTACCCATTCCTGCACCAGGTTTTCCAAAGAGAAAAGGACTTAAACTTGTTAGCATGTGTGATCCAGGCAGCTATCCACTGGCTCCATGAGAAAAGATGGAGTCCCAGCTCTTCTCAAATAAGCAAGAGACCCCTCCTGACTTTCTTAGGTCAGGCTTTACTTTGGACTGCAGTTCAAGGTCCCCCAGTGCAGGAGGGTTGAGGAGGAGGTGACAGCACCGATCTGGATCTCACATAAACACTATTTGCTGTCCAGGGAAGCAGCAGCAGCACACTCAGAGGCTCCTGCAGCTCTGCACTGCAGGTCAGAGCAGTGTGAAGCCCCTTTTCTCTCTGGGTTGAGGGCAGAGATGGTGCCCTCTAGAGCTGGCACCACACACCTGCCCAGATCCTTGGAACATGGGAAGAGGGACACTTTTGTGGGACCAGGAGACCAAGGACTTCAGCCAAAGCAATGTACTTCCTTCAGCCTGTGAAAATTCAGGGACCTGCCTGCAGAAGAGCCCAGACTTCCCAGAAAATTCTGTTCTAAGTATCTGCCCTCGATATTTGGCTCAGAAAAATGTCCTGCAAAGCGCTCAGAGGGAGCAGTTGGCAGTGGAAGAGCAAGGTCTGATTGAACCCCTGGCTGAGGGATGAAAGCCCAGAGCTCTGGTCACCTCTGCCAGCCCCTGGCAAGGTCACTTAGCCAGGTATTCTGAGATCTTAGAACAAAACAGAAAATATCTGGATTATTGCTCTTCTTTTCAGAGGGCTTGGCCCTGGGGCAGGTGAGCTGAGCTAATGGAAAGCACAGGGCCAGGTCATGTTTCTGAGCTCTCAGCTCTCTCAAACACCATCAGAGAGCTGCTACAAGGGCACTGCTTGGATTTGGAACACAAAACACCTCCAAAATTACCCTTTTGGGGCAGCCTTTACTATTTAGAAATACATCAGCATTCATTTTCCCCTTCCAAGGCCTGTAGTACAGAAGAAATTCTGACAACTGTGCTAGTTGTCAGACAGCAGCAAGAGCTGAAATCAGGAGCCAAGTAAGAACCAATATTTTTATGCAATGCCAAGATGCTTGTTTGTATTTTGTTGCCAAACAACTCGCAGCAAATTACTTGCGAGAGAAGGATCCAAAGTATTTTTGCTCCCCGACAAAAGTTAATGAATGGAACAGCCACACTAAGTAATAAAGAGAAAATATTTCTAATTTATGGAATGTTGCAAAAGCTATATTCATCAATTTACTCTGGAGAAATGGACTGTAATAATAGCTCTCATTAAATATAGCAAGGAAGGAAATTAAAGCTGACTTAGTATAGAAAGCTTCCCGATATAAACATTGCTGAATGACAATGTCCAGATCCCAAAAAAAATGTCCAGGGCCCTGGGAGGCAAATGTGAGAGTGACTCAGGCAGAGTGCTCTGCCCCACAAAGGAGGAAAGTACCCACACTGACTCCAAATTGTGTAAATTAATAATAACAGACACTTAAGGGAGTTTTGGGAACCTCAAAGAGTAACTAGACATGTATTTTCCTGTCCATCAAGCGAGGCAGCACGCTGTACATTTGAACTAGCAACTGGTAAATTAATCTAGTTAATTAATTGTTATTTTTCTAAACTATCATAATGTCCTCTATGGATTCTTCTACTGATGTTTTCCACCCACTGTTTCAATCCCAGTATAGCTCAACCCCAAAATTCCCATCCTCTTCCCAAGTCTTTCCTCTCACTGCAGACAACAGTCACCCAGTCCTACTTCTCAGATAATACCTTCAATTCTCCTTCTAGGTCACAGATTTTTATGCATCTTAACTCCAAAATTAAAGGTTTTCCAAAAAAATAAAGCTCAATCCCTAGAGTTCACCAGCTAAAAATCAGGGGTCTATCTCCAGAGGCAAAGGTCTGGAAGCCCAGCCATCTAGGACACCTCTAATTCCTATATTTAATCCTTTAGATTTAAGCACAAAACTACACATTTGTCACTGGATTCCAAAACAAGCCCTTAGTATTTACAAAACCACACACAAAATACTAACCATGGCAATCCCTTTAATTTCCCAACCAGTTATTATTTCCACACTTCACTATGAGATGTTTTAAGTGAATAAGAGTTTTGCTTCATCTCCCTGGGTCTCGTTAGTAGGTCTGAATCTCCTCACAAAGCTCCAGGGACATGATTCACTTTATAAGAAAAGAAGTAATAATACAAGCAATGCAACCACTAATGAGAAAAAGGGAACATTGTAATTACTGTTAACAATATAGGGGTTCTTCACACACTGCAGTCTTCTCAACTTCCCCACGTGGAGAGCTAATTTTTATACTCTGCTATAGAGAAAATATCAAATCAATTACAGAAATGTAACATTCAGGGTTTGCATCTCCTTGTTGGGATTTTGAAGAGATGGAAAGAAAAGAGAGGCCCAGCCACTCCTGGGAAAAAGCACAGCTTGAGGGCTGATTTTTTAAAATATATCATCAAAAAGATTATGGTAACAAATGGGAGGGCAAAGGGGACAGTGACAAGCAGCAAATGCTGCCCACAAATCCTGACTTGTCTGGAATTTTAAGAGATCTGATGTTTGGTACAGACAGACTCCTCATGTGACTTCTCCAACCATGTCCCTAGCAGAGAATTTCACTGAATATTGAAGATTTGCTTGTATTTACCAGTGGAATCTCTTGGTACCACTATGCTGTTACTCCTACCAGTGATGATCTCTCAGTCTCCCACTTCTCCATCCTGCCTCCCACACAGACATTCCCAAAACAAGCTAATAAGTGTGACAGAGAAGATCACATCCCCCCTCCGTGTCTGTGGGTTTTTCTGATGGCACCCAGCAGAATTTTTAGCCCCAAGGCTCGGGGATTTCATAATCACCACGCTCGTTCTGTTGGGTGCACAAGGAATTTCTCACTTGAAGCACACAGAGCCTGCACAACTGTGTCAAACTGAGTCCCTGCACAGTGTGGGGGTGGGAAAAGCCCTGCAAACCATTTATCCTACAAGTGCTGCCCCATTCTCTGGACAGGGGGACCCACTGCAAGGGGCTGCCCTGGCAGGGGAGTGAATATTTTGGGAAGGAGCCAGTTGTTATTCAAACAGATTGCACCTGGAAACACACCAGCCAGCCCCAACAACTGGATTGTTCATTCAAATGGTCTGAGAGCGAGCATTTATCTTTGTGCTCCCAACAAAAGAGAGAAAGAAAGAAGAGCTGCTTTTGCCAGTCCTTTGTAGCATCATCTCTTTCCATCAGACCCTGCTTCTTGCACGGAGGTTTTACCGTGATTGGTTTCTTTGACATGTGTTTCTATTGCTTTTCATCTGAAAGGACAAGGTGGCTAAAAATTAAGTGAATTGTTCATTAAATAGTGCCCCTTGCTTTGAGAAAAGGTCACCCTTTCCCTGAATTCTTTGATGCAGCGTTAACGATGCCTTTCCTTCCACAGGCTCTGTGCATAAAAGACAAGCTCTTGGAGAAAAAAATTAGAAAATAAACCTTCTCCCCTCCATCCTTCCCGTGCTGGTAATTTAAGAGATAACTGTTTTGGAGATAAAGTTGATTTCTGATAACAAAAGGCCCACTGTTTAAAAGTGGAGTCTGCAACTCTTAACAGGTGATTGACAAGAAAGACAGTCCAGCAGGAGGAGTGACCACAGAGGCTGATAGGGACTGGCAACAATGAGGAATAAAGCAGCAATCCTCAATCAAAATTACTCCACTGAACTCTTTCTGGGACAGAAGCATATTTTCTTTTGTTTGTATTTTTGGTTTAACTATTGATGCATTTAGACCCAGCAGGAAGATGGGTCATCTCCCAGGAAATTGCATCCTAACAGGAGAAACACTCAGCCAGCTCCTTGCTTTGCCCATCCTCTGTGTGTCTGTAGTGCAGACATTCTGAGCTCTGGGGATGGCAACTTGGGTGGGTTTCCCCTCTTCTCTTTCATGTTTTACTGCTAATACAAGCAAGGTTATTTGTTCTTAGAGAAATTAGGGGTACAAAAAGAAATAAAAAAGGTGCTGTCCCTTGCACTGGTTACACCCAAACTGTGTTTGCTTCTTTTATTAAGAAATGCATGTCTGGCTGACTTCACAGTAGGCTCCAAAAGAAGCCTTGCCTTCTGAAATATGAAGGAATATCTTCCTTTTAGGAGCTAAAATCACCTCTTGATGCATTTAACCCCCAGAAAATTGCCCTCAAAAATAATTCTGGGTAAAAGTAGAAGTGGACTGAAGAATTATATCACTTTTGAGACCTCCAGCTTGCATTGGTGGTGACCAGAGTACTGGATGTGTTTTGGCTTCTATGGACAGTGTGGAGAAAAGCCACTCCTTTGGCAGAGCAGAACCTTCCCATGGGCTCCAAGGACAGAAGGGCAGCAGGAGCTGGAGCCAACACCAGGGCAAACTCCTGGAATTTCGTATCCTGGCCACTGCTCCACAAGTATTTCTGAGGCTCAGGGACATCTGGAGGGCACATCTGTTGCAGAAGACACACACAGCTGTGTGGCCTCAGCATTTTGGAGCAAGGGGACCCCCAGAGGCCTCAATTACGTGGTGAAAAGCAGACCAGAAGGTTCAATACTCGTGGGGATCCATATGCCAGAGTCACAAGGGACAGGGGCAGATGTTCCTCGTGCTCCTCTGGGGTCTCCCAGTCCTCCTCTCTCCCTTCCTCCCAAAATCCTGACACTGTTGGAGAGGCAGGAATCTACAGCTCCACATTGTCCTGAGGTTCTGTGGACTGGACAGTCAGCATTTATTAACTTTCCTCCAACTTTCCTTTATTCTGGCCACCCTTTCCTCTAGTTATATGCTACCAGAGGTGCTGACACTGTCAGCATTGTCCAGAAGACAATAATCATTCCTGACCACTTGATAGCCCTCAAAGTTTCCTAAAGAAGAGGATCCACGTGGAAATCCACCCTGAGCTGTGAGCTCAGCCACCACACACATTTCTGCACGGAGGAACTCCAGAAAGGCCTGAAAAACTAAAGCTTCAAAGGAAACCTGAAAAATAAATCTGAGCTTGCAGGAAAAATCAGCAAAGATGAAAGTTTGTAAACGATGACCTCTTTTTGTAAACAGAAATAAGATCATAAAATCATGGGAGCAAAATGCAGCAGAAGGAAGATACAGCTAAATGGTACACCAGGTGGGACCAACAGGCACAGGAAACCCAGAACCTCATCCATGGCTCTTTTGTGCTGTGATCTGCAAACCAGAGAGAAGGTGAAACGTAGAAACTCAGCTCACGTTGCAATTTGTTCTCCTTTCCAGAAGTTGAGTTACTTCTGTTGGATTTTTAGTCTGTTTCTTACACCAGAAAGCTTTATAAGCCACCCTCACTATGGTTTGAAATTCCCAGTCCTTACTCCTCCCCCTGGCTCTCCTGACACGGTTCAAGGTGGGTGAGACTGAAAGTTCAGTTTCTCCCAGCTCTGTCCCTGTCCAACCTCATTCCACAGTGGGATGAGCTCAGCTATGGATATCCCTGATCCCCCTGGGAGAGACTGAGGGGGAAAAAGGAGCTGCTGCAGCTCAAAATGCTGGTTATTTATGGTGAGAAAGTCCAGGGGCAGCCTTGGTTATGAAGAGCTGCATCCACTCCAGTGCCTTGCTCTGCAATCACATTCTCTTCATAAAAATGTGCCTTAATAAAATCTTTTTCTTATGCTATCATGGCCTAAGCAGTACAACTAAATAATGTTAACAAAATGCACATAAAAACAAAAGAAGGAAACAGTAAAAGAGGTTTCTGATTCTTGCAAAGTAGGAGCTAAGCTGAGACCGTGCTCTGCCCAGAGGTTTGGTACATGAACCTCAGGAATGGAGAAGAGCAGGAAAAGACCCCCATGTGGTGAAATGTCTGAGGAAACAGAGACAAGGCAGGAATCTGGCTCACATCATCCAGAGAGCAGGAAAATAACACTGTATTTGGGGATACAGAGAGGAGTGTGCCTTGGCAGAGCCCAGAAATAACCAGTCCATTTCGCCCAGTCCTAACCAGGAGTCAGAGGATGGGCTGCACTTGTTCCCCCCTTATTGTTTCATTTTTCTCAGCCCTTTAAAATTCAAATGAAAAGGGGGAATGGGTGTAGGTGCAGCAAACATGACCTACAGCAGCATTTGAAGTAATTGAAGTCATCTAGCCTGGAATTGTAAGAGACTTGAAGGGAAAAAATAACAACTTCCAGATAAAGAAAACAAATTATACATCATGACACGCTCCACAGTCATAATATATGTGTTGTTCTGACAAACATTTGTTCCCTGTCTGATTACAGTGACTTTTATTAAAAGAAGAAAACCAACATTTTGGAAGGGAAGAGAGGAGGAAATTGATGAACTGTATCTCATAGTCTCCTAAATATCTGGATTTAGGAATCAGAAGCTGAACACACCCCAGGGATGGCACATTTGTGCAGGAATCATTTCACAATGGCTCATCCCCCCTCAGGTGGGGAAGGGGCAGGTTCTGCCACTTCACTGGATGTGAGAAACATCCCCCAAAAAAGCTGCAAAGATGTAAGGGAAGCAACAGAATGTTGAGAAGGGAAGGGAGTAAATTGGAAAAGCCCAGAGCTGATTGTGAGCCCTGTCCTGCTAATGGTACCTCTTTTAAAGGGAGGAAAACATCCCTAACCTAAGAATGGAGTCAGGTCTATCACTCAACATATCACTTTTTTTTGTTATCTACTAAGTTGGCATCACTTTTAGAAAGGCCCTGCAACAGGAAAGCAAAAAAGGAGACCAAAATTCAATGTATTCACTGTTAATCTGTATCTCATGCACAGCTGAGGCATCTTCACCTCCATATAAAGTTATATTTTTAGCACATTGTTTGCCATTCTAAGGAATCATAGCAGAATATATATCATTAATCAACTGAAGAGACACCTTCCATCTCAGATAGACACACAACAAGCCTTCTTCAAGCCAATCCATCTTACTTTATCACACTAAAGTACTTCTTTATTCCTGCAAGGTTTTGAAACCATTCTATTTCCTAGCAGTTTGTTTCCAAATAGTCTTTCAAGCAATAAATCTAACACAACAAATCTTAGATAGAGAAGACAGCTTACTGCCAGGGAAACTGTGAGCATGGCTTGGTTGGTTAAAATCACACCCTGAAACAGGATTTGGAAACCAAGCCATGTTATTATCAACACTGCAACCACAGAAATATTTACCAGCTTTGCACTCACACTTGTAAAAAAATGATGGGACAAAGGAACTGGAAGTGAACCACAACTTTTACCATCAGAAATAGAAAAATGAGGGAGTTACCTTGAAAACAAAGTGCATCCTTGGACGTGTCAGTCACGCTCCTAAAGTTTGGAACAAGAAAAAGCCACTCATATCTTCAAAACCCTTGCAAAGAAAAGCAAGGGTAATATTCCATTTCTGTGAAATCAGCAGCATTTCACTCAGCTAGAAAACACTAACAGAGCTAAAGACAGATATATAATAGTTGAGGGGGAAATGAGAAATAGCTGGGTTCTGCCCACCCTATTTGCTAATTAAGATGAAGATCAATCAGAATAGGGAGGGGATTCATTTATCTTCAACCAGGAACCCCTGGCAGGAGCAATCAGACTCCTCCTTGACTTCCATCAGCCTGTCAATATAGAAAACCATTGTTGGGTGGGAAGGCTCCCCAATTTCCTCTGAAGCTTCAAGGGAATGGGGAACACAAATGACTTTTTATCTTTAAAAAGAGTCTCACACCAAACATACCAAGCTGAACATCCCTAAATACAAGGATCTGGAGGTATCTGCTGTGTTCCAGCCAAGAGCCAAGGCTTAGGGGGCTGCAAAGCAGCTGCCAGGGCTGTGATTTCCCTGCTGCTTGTGCTGCAGTGTTGGGGTAGAGGGAAGGAGCAGGAATAGCCAGCACATCCACTCCGTAGCCCGAGGTGGACTGTGTTTTCATAACTGATTAGTATGGCTGTGCCATTGCATTTCTCATTAAAATCCCTTTCTTGAAGGTAGGCACAACTTGCACCATGTTTTCCACTTGTTTGAGCTTCAAGCTGTCGCTCAAAAAATTAATTTTAGCTGGGTTCATCTTTCCATCACAATTTTTTTTTGTCACGGTGGTTGATTAATTCCATGGCATTGTTTGCTCTTTTACAAGATTAATTGCAGGATGGGAGAATAGATGACTTTCTGGTGAGGGAAAATATGAAGTTATTGTAATTCCTCAATGCCAGAAAACAACTTTTTTTTTTCCCCATCTAACTTCAGGCAGCAAGAAAATGATGTAGTGAAACTGCTTTGGTCCTTTACAGGATCAATTGTGTTTAACCAAGGCAGGGTCTGTAGTTTGGTTAAGGTTTGCCACCACAATTCTCCTTCCCTACAGCTGCTTTGAAAGTTAAAGATTTATGGAAGGAAGGACCAAGAAGGGGCTTTGGGATGCTTTTTTCAGTCTGTATTGGCATAAAACAGTCATTATTTTGTATTCAGTCAACCTTTCCTTGGCTTCCTTTGGTGTACTTTCATTTCCCCCCAGAGCTGCTTGGCAGAGCACATTGATGCTGCACGATGCCCTCATAGAGTTCTTTTCTATACAAACCTTATTTATTCAGCTTTTATTCCATTTTTTTTTCTGCTTACTGATTGTTTGCAAGAAATACTATCCACTTGTCAGACAACTGAATTGATATCTCTGCACCAGTTTTTCATTTAAGCTTAAACATCATCTCTCTGGTTCTCATCTGCCCTGTTGTACAGAAAATAAAAGCTTTTCCAGAAATGTCTGTGCTCCCCTGAGCCATAACACTGCAGCAGCTTGTCCCTTCTTGCACTGAAGGCAAGGAGAATATTCCTCCAATTTCCATGAGAGCAAGTTTGGGCACTGCTTGTATAAATTAAATTCATGAATAACAGAGAAAGAATTGCTTTGCATCATAATAAATGAAGGCATCCCACCCCAAAATTCATATTCCTGCATAATGGCAAGAATATTGTCCATAACCTGTGAGATTTTTACTGTTTGACATCAATCAATAAAGGCAGATTGAAAGGAAGTTTTTGGTATTTGACTCTCATTGAAACAGATCACGGGCACTGAAAACACCTCCCTCTCTACAAGGAGATAAATCCAGTTTCACTCATATTAATGTTACTTTTGACTGATTTGAACCACAGTTTTTAAAAAAAATAAATTCTTTTAAACAGCTGTGCTATTTTTTCCTGAAAAAGACCCCCATTGTAGTTTATCCAAGAAAAATCTGCTCCAACCTTGGAAGTGTTGCCTCCTAATTTGGGAGTAGGGGATGATGCCCAAGAGCAAAACCCCAGCTCCTTGTCCAGTTTATTCTGTTGACTGTTTTCAATATTCAGACTTTTCCAATGTGTCATATCACATCTAGTGAGACAAATCTGCCCCCAAAGCTCAGCCCACAGAGGAAAGAAAACTTGATTTGGCTTTTCCAGGTATGAAAAAGATGCTGTGTGGGGAACTGATGTGCCCAACTGAGTGAAATCGTTATTGATGTTACAGCATCGAGCCCGTGGTTTTGAAAGGCACCCAATGGCTTTGGGGACTTAGCTCATAATCTAACAGGAGCTCCATGACTCAACCCCATCAGGAAAATCCCACGAGCAACTTCCAAATTTCAGGATTAAAACTGAAATTCACTGAATTATTATGAGAACAAACTGTGCTCCTCATGTCCGGGGAGCAAGGGTGAAATCATGTCCTGTGTGGAAGAGGCAAAAGAAACACGTCAGATGTTGGAATTTACAAAGAATAGAATTTCTAGGGCTGTTTTCCCCCAGGAATATTTAATAGATCCCTTTCCATCACGATTTCCTTGATGCTGCACTGCAATGCTTGAGGAGGCTGAGTAATTTCTCCAATTCCTCTGCAGCCTCAGCTCTTTCAGCCTTCCCAGTAACATCTCTGGGGGAGAATTCACAATTTCTTGTCACAAGGCGGCATCTGATCATCCAAATGTCATCTGAGCTGTAGTCTGCAAGGAAGGAGAGGAATTAGTGAGCTAAAATATATTCATAGAGGGAAAAAAAAGTGGTTTTAAAAAACTCGTGGCTTTCTCCTTCAGCCAAAAGCTTTGCTGAAGTATTTATGAAGGCATTGGGATCTTAAGGAATTACTCAGATGTTTAAAGCTTGTTATTTGTTTAAATCTCTCATAGCACGAGGAAACTAAAGTGAAGGAGCAAATTTCCCTCGTTCACAATATGTCACTTTTTTTTCCTAGTCTTGGGACTCTTGTGTCTTGAAGAATGTTAGAAAGTATTAATAATTAGGCAGAATTGCACCCAGAAAGCACATCTGGGTATATGTACATGGATTTTACAGGATTTTCCCCTCCCTCCAGGCCCTGCTGCTCATTTAGGAAAAATGCAAAAGGGAAACAAACATCAGCAAATGGGAGAAGCCTCAAACCCATTTATTTTTACCTACCTCTAAGGAAGCAGGACAATTTTAGGGGCTGTTTCAGGTAGCACATCAATAACTGCAGCTCCAACTGCCTCAATTTCTGCAACTTGTCAAAGAGCTTAATAGAGAGATTTATGAGAACTTCAAGCTTTGGGTTTCAAATCCTTAATATCTGTCAAGCTACAGTCTTAATACCAAATTTCCCATCCCCAAACCAGGCTGGAAATTCAAAATGAAGCTAAAAAGTATTGTTGAAGGGATTTATTTGGCATCTTAAATTCTAGTTGCATGTTCTGCTCGATGTATTTTGTTGCTGGGAAGCCCTTTGTGCTTTGAAGTAACATGTTGTTAATTAATTTATTAATTTTGGGGGGCAGCAGAATGATGCTGACACTTCATGGGTTTGTTTCATGTCAGGAACAGGCATGACTGGATTATTTGCCTCATGGAAAGGGCTGGTAGGAGACTTTGATGCCTATTTTGGCTCTTTCACCAGGAGAGGCAGCACCTGCTCTGGATTGCAGGACTGTGATCCCACACCAGGGGACTGAGGATGTTTGGAACAGGGTTTGGTAGGAGAGAACAAACTCCTGTCCTTGAGTTACCACTGGAATTACATTTTTTTTTTTTTGCTGGAAAAAGTCACCACTGTTTGCTTACTAAAAGGATTCCCAACTGGAATTATTGCTCAGATAATTTATGGGTAAGTGCAGGAAGGAAAGACTTAAGAGGAAACTAAAACTAAAAGGGGATCTAAATCCTTTCTGCACAGGTTTTAAATTTTAAAGTTTTGGTTGGTTGGCTCGGTGCCAAATTTCATCCTTTCTTCATTTTGTGATCAAACCAAGACAATGTGATGTAAAATTTATATTAATAAATTATGCTAATAATGATTTTATACTGAATTTTAGTCGCTCAAAATTAATATCAGATTTATTAATGGATAATAAAATTCACAGAAAAAAGACCATGGAGCTTCTGGAGAGAGTCCACCAAGGGTTACAAAGATGATGAGGGACTGAAACATCTTTCTAGTGAAGAAAGGCTGAGGGACCTGGGCCTGTTCAGCCTGGAGAAGAGAGGAGTGAGAGGGGACCTCAGCCAAGTCCATCAGAGGAAACCTCACCATGTCCATCAGAGGGGACCTCAGCCATGTCCATCAGAGGAAACCTCACCATGTCCATCAGAGGGGACCTCAGCCATGTCCATCAGAGGAGACCTCAGCCACGTCCATCAGAGGAAACCTCAGCCACATCCATCAGAGGGGACCTCAGCCAAGTCCATCAGAGGGGACCTCAGCCAAGTCCATCAGAGATCTCAGCCATGTCCATCAGAGGGGACCTCAGCCAAGTCCATCAGAGATCTCAGCCATGTCCATCAGAGGGGACCTCAGCCATGTCCATAAGAGGAAACCTCAGCCATGTCCATCAGAGGGGACCTCACCATGTCCATCAGAAGAGACCTCAGCCATGTCCATCAGAGGGGACCTCAGCCATGTCCATCAGAGGAAACCTCAGCCATGTCCATCAGAGGGGACCTCACCATGTCCATCAGAAGAGACCTCAGCCATGTCCATCAAAGGGGACCTCAGCCACGTCCATCAGAGGAGACCTCAGCCAAGTCCATCAAATGGAACCTCAGCCACATCACTCAGAATCTTCAGGGAAAGAAAAGGACACAGAATATCATGGATTGAAACGTGCTCTCCATGATTTGTTTTAGAAATCCTTCTAAGCAGGAACTGCTTTACATACATTAGTAAAACACACATCTTGGTGTCCCCACCTTCCTTGAATGCCATATTTCAGTTTTCCCAGAAGATGGTTTTTCCCTACAGCCTTCCTAAGAACATCCTCAGGCTGCACCTTCTTCCTGTGGAGGAAATAAGAGCACTGGACTCCTCTAAATCAGGAGCTGCTTTCGCCCTGCAAACACCTGCAGGGAGCACTAATTGGTAGTCATGAGTTGGGGTTCCTGGAAAAATTCCAACTCAAACAGCTCTTTATCCAGGCTGGTAAGAGCAGGGTGGGTTTTTTTCCCTCTCCCAACCTTTTGGTTTTTTCCTACCTGGGTGTAATTATGCCCACACTCCACTCCATTTATTACCCCGTGCATAAGCACATTCACTCTGGTTTTCCTCTCCCTCAGGACCTTTACATTAAGATGACGACTCAGACTGCTCAAATTGCCCAATTGCAAATGCACTTTGATCAAATGATGACTCAAGGAGACTCGGAGATTATTTCTGCAGGGAAAGACAAGGCAAATTGATCATTGCTGTCACTGGCGAGCAGCAGCTCCTGAAGGACTAGATTTAAAATGCATTATCTCTAATGTAATCAAAGGAACATTTCATTTAATTTTAAGCCGCCTTGCAATATTTGTTAGTGCTATCATCTCAGAGTGTTACAGGGACAAAAGTTAATCACACTGACTAGACAAACACTAATTTATTTAATTAAGGATATCCTACTTTCTTTGTGTAATATTTCCCTAATGTGGTGTACACATAGATTATTTCAGAACTAGTAGGGGCATAGATGTAAATAATCTTTTAGGGTGGAGGTGCTGGGTCTAAAGAGGTGAGAGGGGATGGTTTAGGAGACCAAAGAATAGAAGGATGTTTTCTCACCAACTTATCATACATTTTAGATTTAAATGAGGAGAAGGTCTCCAAGGCAAAGCCCTTCCCTCCCTGAGGAGCAAGAGCATGTGCTGACAGAGGGAGCTGAAAGCCCTGAACCCCCAAATGCTCACCTGGCAGGTGGCACATGGGGACAGAGCTGGCACCAGACACACAAACTGGGACTTGCTTTTAGCAGGCTGGTCCAGGACTGAACCAAACCCACCTATTTCCCCTATTTTTAGGTATTCCCATAGGGTGTATACAGCAAGAGAACATCCATTCTGGCTCTTCTGTAGCAGTGACTCATTATCCTTCTGCTTTATCCACTCTGAGATGATGATGATGGCTTTAAAGGGAAAGAGAAGTTTATGAACCAGTGAAAAGTGGACAGCTGGATTTAAATAGCTAAGAGATACAGCAGGAGAGAGAAGGAAAATACAGAGAGGATGTCTTGAAAAAGTGAAAGGCAGTGAGTAAGATTAATGGTATTTTTAGGGATCCTCCAGTGGTTGTCCCTTATGGAACAACCCACTGGCACAAAGTGAAACTTTACCATCTGAAACCTTTAAAAGGGGAAGAGATGAATCTCAAGAGCTTCTGCACATCCCAGATATCCCAGGACATTAGAAATCAGGAACCAACCTCAACTCTAAAATACCTGGGGAAAAGATAACAATAATTACAGGTGAAGACCAGGCTTGCACCAAAGGAAGTCAGAATGGAACAGAGAGCCCTGCCTAGTGAAGCCAGGCCAGTTGGCTCTGAACCAGGACACACCTTCCCTGGCCATCCTGAGGTGTGTTGTGCCCTGGAAAATTCATTTGCCTCTCTATTCTGTTCCTCCTTGCCAGATCATGGTGCCCCCTGGGCAGGTCCAAAACCAGAACAAACACTTGCAGGGTGCTTTTAGAGTTAGAGCTGCTATAAAAGAGAAAAAGCAGCGGGGTTTTTCTCCACCCAGATTTTTCAGGTGTGCTCTCTTGTTTCAGGAATTTATTTGTGGTATTCTGAGTTTAACTGAGTTCTGCAGCAAGAAGGTTTTGTATGGAGCCAGCCTTTCCTCTTTTCTTATTTGCCTCCTGTGAAATCTACACTGCACCCCCAAAAACCAGACTTAAATATGGCAAATTTTAATGAAAAAATGCCTGTTAAATAAAGGACTTATTCACCTGCATAATAATATCAAACCAGGGATAAAAAATCCTAAATCAGGGATTTAGGAGACCAATATAATAATTTTCTGTGTTCATATCTCTGTGTATCCATCACAGTGCTTTGTTTGAAAGTTTTCTCTTCAGTTCCGTGGGCAAAGAAGTTCTTTTTCCGAGATGTCACTCCTTGTTCCACCACACTCACCTTCACACCACTCATCCCCTCAGCCAAGCAGAAAAGTGAAAATGGAAGCAGCACTTCGAGTCAAGAAGATAACAAAAAGAAAGCTGCTCTGAACGTGACAACTGGGCTAAAAGCATTTTCTGTGCATCCTGCCTCTTTGTTGCAGGAACAAGCCAAGAGGCCCCATCTGATCTGCTGTTCCTTCACAGCTCCAGCTGCAGGAGCTGCTCCCAGAGCAGTATTTGCACAGGGTGAGAGCAGCAAGGGGAGCATTTGGAGAGGAGTTCCTGAAAATGCAGCATCACACCCTGCACAGCACCAGTGCCCAGCTCTAGTCGACTTCCCCAAGTTGGGGGTTCTGATCAATGGCAAACCACCCAGAGGATCGAAGAAGAGCTTGGTGGAAAGAACTGATGGGTGGAGTTGTGTTCCACGGGTGGGATGCAGGTGGTTTCTGTCCCTCCCCGTGGGCTCCTGCTGAAGGTACAAACTGCTGAGCCCATCTTTGATTAGCACTCACATCATCTCTATTGCCCTACCCTTTGATGCAGCTGAATGCTCTGCTTTGCTATGGGGGTAACTCATGAAAACCTTTCCAAAAATAAAGATACATACAAATCTTCCATGTAGAATATTATTAAACTACTATTTTATCACCCAGAGTCCTTCCTACAAAGGCATGACTTCTAGCTCAGATTTATGGCATTCAAATAACAAACCCCAATAATTCCTTTCTGCTTCCCTGGGCACTGCAAAAAAACAATAAAAAGGGAAAATATCAGCTCTTTTTTTTGCTCTTCGTGCAGGACCAAACCAAGTGTTGCAGAGCATTTCAAGCACTGGTTTATTCATCTATTCAGCTTATTGTATGTGAGCTGCCACTAATTTTCCTGAGGTAACGAGCACAAAAAATGCATTTGAGAAAATGCAATTACAGAATTAAACTGACCATGGTCCGTCTGACTAAGTCAATCCTTCAGGCATAGGCAAACGAGTTTTAGGATGGGATTAATCTCAGAGGGGCTTTGGGGAGGCTGCTGGAGAGGGCACAGTTTTTCTGCATAATTATTGCTTTTAGGAGAAAGCTGAGCTGAGTGAGGTACATCAGGCAGAAAACTACAAACAGATCCTTCAAATGCTGCTAAATGACTATTTAACCTACACAAAGAATAATTATCTGAGCATAAGGAGCCAAACAAACTGTTATTTCTAATATCTACGGTAATATCTTACTTCAGTGGCCAATTGCCCTGCCCACCACATGAATCCCTGCCATTTATTGGAAAAAGCCATTTCCTGAGGTGGCTGTTTAGTTTTTAATCATATGAGCAAAGCCTGGGGGGAAATTGTAATATAAGTTGTAATTCACTCATTTACTTTCCGCTCTAGAACTTATTCTGATTCAAGATTGGCCAAGACAACTCCCATTTCATCCTTATAACTTTGTATTTCCGCTACTGTGGAGCAAAGAAACGTTTTTTATTGCTCTTGTTCGAGTTATTATTCCTGTGTTAAGATCAAAATTGCAAACACAAAGGGAATGGTTTCATTTAGAATGAAAGAAACATAAAAAATAATATTCCTATGAATGATGATGTTTGAAATGTGTGTTTGTTCTCTCAGAAGCACAGTTTATTATACAGGAGGAAGCAGTAAGACTCTGAATAGGCAGAGTTTTCAGCAGAGCCCTAAAGGCCAAATCCTGCAGCTTTGCCACGTAGCTGCTGAATTAAAAAAATAAAGAGGCAAAAAGAGAAAAAAAAAATAATTAAAAAAAAAAGGGAGTGCTGCAGTTCCATCAGGAAAAAGGAGAAGGGATTACCGGGCTCTTGTGCACTAAACTCACAGCCAGGAAGGTCAAGTTCTTGCTCAGGGGAACTCCTTCAGCTCTGGCTTTGGGAAAGAGCTGTCAGCTGATAAATTCAATGTGCACATGTGAGAGCCCTCATCATGGCAGAGGAGGTATGTATCTCAATGGGAAAAGTAACCTCAGTGTGACCAGATTTCCCTACTCTAAAAGAAAAAAAGAGGTCCTCAAGAAGTTATTGCTGTCTATCAGACTCAAGCAGTTTTTCCCATCTTTACTTTCCCCTTGCCCTCACTTTTTCATTTGGCATCTGAGCCGACACATCTGCAGAGCCCTGGGAGGGAGGGAGTGCAAAGGGAGATGGATGAGGAGGACAAAACACGACAAAGAAATCCCATCACTTTCATCAGGGACAAAAACTGATGTCAGGGGGGTAACAAATATAACCAGTAATAAATCCCTGTCCATCTTATCAGCTCTAAAGCAATTCCTAAACCATCCTAAATTTCCTAAAACGATTCCTAAAACATCCACTGCCGTTGCCCCACTGTAGTGCAGGACTCAGGACAGCCAGGCAATGGGAGGGTTAAACTGCAGTAAAATCACAGCACCCTCACGTAGCTCATTTTATGCATAATTTGGAAGAAAACTTAATGAAGGGCTTTCCATCAACACCGAAGACCAGGAGGTACTTTCAGGAGTGCTCTTCATTTCCCAGCCTGTGCACTGAGCTCTAACCACCATTTCAGCTCAGTACCACTCACTAAGCTTTTCCTTTTGAAGGACCAGAATTTTGACAAGATTAGCACTAAGCAATTATACTTATCTCCATCTTAATGGCATCACTGATGTGACTGGAGCTGTTTGTCAATCATCAGTGGGCCAGGGCTCCAGAGTGTGTCCCCCCAGAGGGACCCTGGCTCTGGGGACAGTGTGACACGCTGCCTCTCCCTGGCTGCACTGAGGAGCCTCTGCCCTTCCCATCTGCTCTCCCCCTGCTCCAGCAGCAGTGGAAAATTCCCTTTGGTCTGGGAGGTGAACTGCATGCTAAATGTGGATGGAGGGATGAGGAAACCTCTGAAACCAAATTAGCAAGAAAGCAAAGCAGAGCCAACAAGTTCTAAATCGCATTAGCCATCCTATGTGTCCCTCTGGCCTCAACTCTTGCTCTTTGCTTTCAGTTCTTGGATACACTGTAAGGATCTTTACTGGTCTTGAAGCTCAAAAAGTGCCCCAATTACCAAAAACTGGGGTTTGAGAAGGTGAGCTGACCTTGGAGTGACAGCTGGACCATGTGCAGCTCTGGGAGAGGGGAAGCTCTTGGTGTGGATCAGAGGGAGGAGCTGGGAAGATGCACTGAGAGACCAAACCACTGAAACAAGATCTCCTAAAAGCACAAAATGACTCTGCTCAGCACTGTTGATAAGGAACTTTGTCCACAAGAAACATGTTTGCTCCTGGTTCAACCTCCCCATCTCCCCAGTTCAGCTGAGCCTGGTGACTGGGCTGAATCGGTCTCCTTATGGGTTTGCCTTTCTCTTGTGAAAACTGCTTTGGAATTTCATGTTTAAAACAAGATTTCTCTTTTCAGAAACACCCACCCACTCGGCACACGCGGAGTTTGCCAACAATTAACCAGCCAATCTGTCTGGAAAATAATTAAATATGTTTGAAAGAAAAAGAAATCTATTTAAATGAAGAAAATCACAGACTAAACAGCGTGATTTTTTGCCATGCACCACTTTTTTGAAGACAACATGACCTGTGTCTTGTGTGTACCAATTCCAAGAATGATGTGGTTGAGGCTCAACAGCAAAGCCCTTGATCTCACTGTCCCTCTTCCAGCTCTCAGAAGGCAACATTCTTTTCAAAAATGCTTAGCAAGGTTAACAACTTCTGCCAACAGCAGCCTGAGACCTGGGAGCTTCCAATGATGGACCTGTGGCTTTTTCATTCAGTCCATTCACTGTGCTGTGAATCTCCCAAATATTTAACTTCAAGGACTTCAGTTCTGTCTCACTCATCAGCCACCACACAGATTGAGCCAAGACACTGCCCTAAATACTCTCTGCACCGTGGATTTCCTGCAACCCACCCATGGAGAAAGCAGCTTGTGGAGCCACAGCAGCTTCCAGGAGGGATCACCCCACAGGCTGCTGTTTGCAGAATATCTTTGACTGTAAACTTGTTGCCATTTCTTTAGGGTTCTTCTTGGATTTACTTTCTGCCACTTCTCTTTTTTTTTGACATTTGTGCTTCTTGAAACTATGCCTGAATAAATCTTCATGCCCTTTCCAGTTGCTAGAACTAATCACCTTCTTGGAAATCTGCAGAAGAGAGCTTGAAAGTGTTAAAAAAACCTTCCAAATGAGACATTTTGAGAATACCAAAAGTGGTCTGAAAAAAAAGCAACAAACCAAAACCCTCAGAGTTGAGCATGTTTGCAATTCTGTGTTGCAGATATCCCTGGGATGAAGGGTTTGGTCCTTCAAGGTGTAGCTGGCTATAAATCAGAATTTCATAGCCTTAGGGCTCAGCAGATAAACAGTCACAGAGTTCAATCCCACTTGTTCCCACACAGGAGCTGGGATGGATTGGAAGGAGATGACAAGATCATGATGTGTTTCAGCAGGACCTGCTGAAATTATTGCTAAAGAGAGCACAAAGCAGCTCTTGTATTTGCAACAGCAAGGAAGTCATCCTAAACTTCCCAGCATACAAAGTGCATCGTTGCACAGCTTGGACACCTCCAAATTGCTTCAATTAAAATCAATTCCTCTGTTTATCTCAATTCCTGAGTTATTGACAACTCATAATCTAAGGATTTGTTCCTTCTCCAACAGCATATGTGCCCAAGCCTGCAAGGCAGACGGAGCCTGCAACACTGCCAAGCACAACCTCTGCTGGTGCAGCATTTCTTATCCTGGTGAACTCAAAGGTACTGCTTGGAGAGAGGAACAGAGCCAGCTCCAACCTGCAGGACAACATCACATCATCCCTGAATGATCTGTAGCATCAGACCACAAATGCTTCATTCCTCTTCTTCCTCCCTCCTCATGGTGGTTGTCTGGCTAAAAAAACCGAAAAATTAAAGAATAAAACAGTGCAAACCAAGGGGAGAGCTGTAGCTTTGACAAACTGTCATGACCTTGAGATTCACACACAAACAATTCCAAGAATTTTTCATTTGATTGAGAAAACGGATTCACATTTTACCAGGAAATAAAACCTTTCTGGAAAACATGACCCCAAAGAAAGGAAAGAAAAAGACCAAACCACTATTACAATTATATAATCCAAATGATGTTTGGAATGAAATTTTCGGTTCTATACTTGACCTTTCTTGAAAGTCATGTCATGACTGACTCTCTTTTCTGTCATTGCTGCAAACCCTTCAATGAGACACCCGAGCCAGCAGAGTTGGATGTTCTCAGATGTTCAGGTGTGTCGTGTCAGACCCGTGGGAAGGGAGAATTCCACTTGGCTCTGGCTGCACTGTGGGATCTCTGGAGGCCTCAGGAAAGTGAGGAGATGCCAGGGATGCCTACACAGATCCAGGATTCCTGCTTGGAGGGACAGCAGAGCTGCACTAACTGTGTGTGGCATCCACCAAACCCACCCAGGGATCTCCTTCACGGCACCCAACCCTTCTCCAGACACTGCTGGAATCACACACTACAAAGCCTTTGCTCTACACGAGTGCCAGCTTCCCAATAGCCCCATTTCCCAGAGGCCCCAGTGCCTGAAAGCAGAATATTTTCCTTCTCTGTGAAAGATAAAGGATTTTTTAGGCTAAGAGGTTCACAGCTGTTGCAAACCAGAGCAATCCCACCGAAGCCAGGGTGGATACACGTGGCCTCACATCATCTCCAGTGCTGCCAAGGCACCTGCAGATCCTCCACCAAGCACTGCCCTGCTGCTCATTAACTGCTGCCCTACATCTCAAATAATCCTTGTTTTGGTCTTTTTTTTGTGTTTGTTTTTAAAAGGCAATGCTCCTGGCTAAGTCCCTCCATCCTTATGCCTGAAGAGGTTCAAATTCTCTCAACGAGGTGCAAAACACCCTGTTCTGCTCTGTTTGGGCCAGTTCCATCCTACCACCACCAGTGCCAAGCACGTGGGAAGGAGAAAGCTCTGCTGGAGGAATGACAAAACTTCCACACTGATTTGATGAGTCTCACAATAATTCTCAAATAGGTTGCTCATCACTTGGCTTTTCCTTGGACACCCAGATGCTTTAAAACTTCCACAGTCTCGATTTATTTGCATCCTAATTGCTTTCTCAAGTTCTGAGGAAGAAACCTACAGTTTGATGCGTTTTATTCTCAAGAGCTTTGACAAATTCGGAGTGCCTTGATTTCCTCTGCCTTTGCTGTCAGTGGGAGCCAAAATCCTTAATGGGCTTCAGCAGCCAGAACAGCTGGATTTCTGCAGAGCACACCCCACTAAGGTGCCCATCCCACAGGCTGAGCAGTGAAACTTCATTACCATCCCTGCACGTGGCTTTGGGAACACGAGGTGGAAGTGCCTTTGATCAAAAATGTAGTCAGAGCAGGATTTTCCAAATATTCAGCTCCTCCTGAAATCCAAACTCTGCCCACTGGCTTTAAAGAAAACAGATCTTAGGCCAGAACTGAACACTTTGGAAAATTCAAAGCAGAAGCAGAATGACTCTGTGTGGTCACCACTTGCTAAAGGAAAAATCAAGTGTGACTAACTGTAGAACTACTGGAATTTCTCTAAACCCATACTTGAACCTTTGCTGAGCTCTGAACAGTTCATTTACAATTAATTTGTGATTTTTCCTTACCTCCCAAACGATGAGTTCTGGGAGCAGCTGGGAGCTGGACTGCCACAAATGTTGTTTCCATGGCATTTCCAGGCTGACTGGAAGCCAAAAACATTAGAAAGCTCATGAGGCAGCCTGTTTTCAAAAGTTCTCAAGCAAATTTTGGCTGATGCAGTATGTTTGGATGACTTCAGAGGAGCATCCAAACTGAGGCATGTCTCATAGTCCATCCTTCTCCCAGTGAGAGCCAAGTCAAAAATCCTCACTCAGGCTTTGTATCTGGAATTCCCGTTTTCATTCCCATTTTCATTCCCATTATGGTGTGTGCCCTACTTTTCAGAGCCCCCAGATTGCCTCCTTTCCTAAAGGGAGAGGTCTCCTTCCCAAACAGAAAGCATCAGCTTCAAACACTGACCTTTCTGTAGCTGCTGCTCCATAAGCAGAGGGGGAGAAGCTACAAACAAATAAAACATTGAATGCATTAATTCCCCCGGCTCTCAACGAAGCGCTGAGTTCAAAATTTCCTGCAAATCCGAGAGAGGATGAATGCCAAGTGTGATTCCAACTTCTCAGTGCAGCTATAACAAACTATTGCCTGGCTCCCAATCCCAGCCAGCCACCATGCAAGAAAATACATATGCATGGCAGGAGTTCTCATTTGATCAGCACCAAGACTGCTTCCACTTTATATTTCAAAAAGAAACTGAGAAACTGCAATTTTAAAACTCCCTGCAAAGCCCAGATTCAGTTATAACACCAAACTCACAGCTGATTGCATTCTTCATGGTCACTGCAGAGAATTCAGGGCACCAACTGGGTGAGTTGCCTTTCCAGAGAGCAGACAGAGCCCAGTTCCAGGTCTTGAGCTTTATCAGCTGCACCACTGACCCCCGAGAGACCTCAGCTCCCTTTGGGTTCCTTTCTGCTGCATGGGTTGCTTCAGTCTGCATTTCCATCTCTTATTGCAAATTCAGCAAGGTGGCCCTCACTCCTGAAGGGACCTCAGAGCTGGACACAGGACAACACAGAAATGTGCTGATTTCGAGAGCCCAACTGCAGTTGGGAAGAACATTTGAGTGGAGAGCAATATCTCCTGCTCCAAGCAGGGACAGGAACTCTGCTCAGTCGAATGTGTGGTCACCCATCCCAAGGTGTACCTGCAAATCCCACCCAGCAGGACTCCTTTGTCAGAACACCCCTCTCTGTGGGAACTTGGAGTTCTTTGGCATCTCAGCCCAGTTCCCTCAGCTCACAGCTCATTTTTGGCTCTCAGGGCTAAGCAGGTTTGCTCTGGAATGGCCCAAGGAGACCATGCTCTGTCCATTGTTTGGTCTTAACTGCCAAGCTTGGGATGAGGCTTCTGAAAGAAAAACCCTTCATGTTCTGAGTTCGTGTAATGATCCCACTCCTTCCCTTGTTTGTCACAGCCCTGAGTGTTTTGCACTGTTGTCTTTCTTTTCTTTGAGGCCTGGGCTGGTCTTAAGTGAGACAGACAGTCTGTTTGCAGGGCTGTGGCATGTGGCTGTTTATGAATAATGAGTGTCACAGACAGACTGATTAAAAGCCATTTTCTGTGTGGCAGGAGGACAGGAAAGGGGACATTGTGTGGAATATTTATTAGTGAAATAGTCAGCACCACGCTAGGTAAGGACTGTGGGGGAAAGCAAAAGAATGACATCAAGGGAAAACTGTGCCCAAAAGCTCCAGGGAGAAGGGGAATGGCCACGCAGAACAGCCCAAAAGGAGGAGGGACACGAATGGGAGGCAGGGAGAAGTGAGCAAGGCTCACATCAACTTAATCCATGAGCCCAGAGCACTCTGTTTGATCCTCCAAAGCAGGTAAATAAAGAGGGGCTCAGAGCAGCACCTCACTGCAAATGGGAATAGATATTTTACCCAGAGCTGAACCGAGGAGCACACTGAGGTGGATCTGTGGCACTGGAGCCGTAGCTGAGTCTCGTTCAGGCTTCAATCTACCCCTCAAACCTTCCATTGCAGCTCTCAGCTGAAGGATCTGCCAAAGGGAGCACCTGCTGGGATTTCCCTGCCAGAATGTCCCAGGCTCAATTCCCTGTCCCAGACACACCAGACAGCACCTCCAATAACTGGAGCTGGAGACCATATACTGGTTTCTTACATAAATTTGTAGCTTACCAGCAGCAACCTTTTCCATGAATTGAGCCATTCCTGCAAAAGACAATGCCTGACATATTCAAGACTCAGAATAACCCCAAGACAAACATGTTTGCATCAGCTGGCACTGTTTAACAAACAGAGCATGCAGTGCTTCACCTCTGGTGACAAACACTTGTCATGGACATGCTCTAGTCATCCATTAATAGCATCTGAAATCCTCAGTAAAGCAAAGGAAAGGTCCTGGAAAAGGGGAGAAAATTACCATGCGTGTGGTAAAACAACTTGGAGAGTCATTCTAAATAGGGAGCAAGAAAAGAATGAAAACATCTCTCCACCCACACACAAGGCATCCTATTGCCTGCAGAAGTTGTACAGTGGTCCCTCAGCTAAACAAACAAAAATATTGACACATAATTAAATAAATAAAAGCTGATTTTGTTTTTCCTGGTAGTGTTTATTTCCCCTCTGTAGCTTTTCAGACGTGGTAGAATTAACCTTGGGGTTCTTTGCTTTTAAAACAAGGAGATGCCGTGTGTGTGTGCACATCCCTGGCCAGGATTGCTCATCACTGACCTTTCTCCCCACAGAGCATTGGCACCCTCCAAAGTGGCTGGAAATTAATCTGAAACAGGGTTATGTAATACCTAAGTTTTAACAATCCTCTCTTTTCCTCTCCCCTGAACATAACAACTCTGCTGTGAAACAAGAGAATCCCCTGTGAATGCCCACTGTGCCAGGCAGAGACTCAGAGCCAGCAGGAGACCTTCAGCTCCTATTCCCAGTCACAGGGAATTTTAAAGTCCCTTCCTTTTCCTTATCTCTTAGGAAAAGAGTAGGTTAAAAAATCAGCATTAATTGCAATCCTGTTTTATTGTGCTCTTCTCAAAACCCCAGTTCTCCTCACTGATGGTACGACTGCCTGGTGGGTATGAAGGGAACCTGCTCCTGGTGCTTCTGTCCACTTTGGACCACTCCTTTCCTCCTCTGGCCTTTTCTTGCCATTCATTTCACCATGTATGGAAAGTGAAACCTGATAAAAGTCAGTTGTTTGAAGAACAAAAAGCTGTTAACGCTATGGATTGGGTGGGTTTTATTTGAGTTTATTTGTGAGCACAAACTGGTGCCTGTGAGAAAGGAGGGTGTGGATTAATAGGATGGGTGAGAAAGGAGTGTGTGGATTAATAGGATGGCACGTCCATTAGAAGAACAAAACCTTCTCACAAACATGGGGTATTTATTGTTTGCATTTTACAGACGTAGCAAAATCATAAAACAACTCCATTCTGGTCTTTTTACCATTTCTTATATTTCTGCCCATTTCAAATTTATATTTTTGCTCCATAAAATGGAAAAGCTTCTGCAAATTGCTTGGAAAGGGGCCATATTACAAATAAAACCCATCACAAAACAAGATGAGCTGTATTTCTTTTTAACAGCTCATCATCAGTCCTCTCAAGAGAATCCTTGTGTCTCTGAAAAGAAAACCACTTCAGCTGAAATAATTCCTCAGGTTTTTAATTAGTACATTCCTCTTCAGGAGTCACTTTTAACAGCTAATTCCTTCACCTGCCCCTCTCTCTTCATTCTTGAAAACAATCCTCTCAGCAGTTCCAGCGGGGATGTGCTTTGCACAGTGACATTTAAAGACACAGCAGAGAGGGAAGAATAAAAGTGACCAGCTCAGGGATTCATTATAGAGTGAGTATTGGAAAAGCCCCAGCTAATTGTTAGCTCTGATTTTATTTAATTCAATTCAGACAAGAATAGACACAGTATGTCCTGGCTACAGTCATGGAATGGTTTGGGTGGGAAGGGACCTTGAAGAGCAGCTGGTTCCATGGGCAGGACCACCTTCCACCACACCAGGTTGCTCCAGGTCCCATCTAAACCAGCCTTGAACCCTTCCAGCTGAACATGGGCTTAGCCTGGGCAGCAGGAAGAGACACCAGGCACTCCTGAGCTCCTCTGCTTCTTGAGGAACACCTTCCACCACAGACTGAGGGGTTTCCAGGACACTCTTTGTGTCACTGATTGCTCCCTCTCAAGAATCTCTTCCCCTCCTCACCAGGCCCCATGACAAAGCCTTGGTGTCCCCCTGCAAACATCCTGTGGCCCTGCCAGCAGCAGGGAGGTGGCTGCACACTCACCACACATCATGACTTCCCCCTGTCCTTTGAAGGCACCATCCCGAAACCTGAGAAAATTAAGTCAGAACAATATTGATATTTTATCTCTGGTAATGATTCCAGTTCAGCACTGGAGATCTCATGATCACTCTGCCCAGTGTGCCTTGAAAACTGCAAGCAAAACAGTAAAGGGCCCCACTCACTTTTTACATGAAAAACATCCACCAATGGTGTTCAGGTCAACACACACTCTGCTCTGAAAATGTGGGCACTGTAGGGAGCAGGGAAAAGCAATGACTTGGAGAAAAAATACATATTCCTCTTTTAAACTGCTGCATAGGCTGGTTCACTGAAAGACCTAAAATAGGAAAGCAACTGATTTCTCATTTCTGCCCAATATGCAGCCTGGCCTACTGCTGCTCAAGGATTGTTTTCAGGTGAACTTCAGGAGTCTCTGCTCAATTTTAAAAGACAGATTTGATTTTCTCCTTCTCACAGGAGTTTGTTCTCTCAGCAGCAACTGCATTTGTCTCATTGCTGGTCTGGCTGAACTCAAACAAGGCTCTTTCCTCCCCTGCAATCCCAGTGCCAAGAACAACAAACCCCGACCCCAAAGGGGCTCTGGGCACTGCCAGTCGGGGGGTTGTGCTCAGGCTGTGGGAGAACAATGAGAAACCTTCCAAAGTTGAACTGTGCCCAAAAGAAGCGCCCCTAAGTGTCCAAAATAAGTGCTTAAGTGCCCAACTTAAGTGCTCGAAAGTGTCCACAAGAAGTGCCCCAACGTGTCCAAAATAAGCGCTTAAGTGTGCAACTTAAGTGCTCGAAAGTGTCCAAGATGCACACTTTAGTGTCCAAAATTAGCACCCCTAAGTGTCCAAAATAAGCACTTCAGTGTGTAACTTAAGTGCTCTAAAGTGTCCAAGATCCACAATTCAGTGTCCACAAGAGGTGCCCCAAAGTGTCCAAAATAAGCTCCCCAGCTCCCTGAGAGAAGAGCTGAAGCCCCCGAGAGCTGATGCGCTCCAGGCACACGAGAGGGAGAGAGAGAGAGAGCAAACAATCCTGCTAACTTTAGATCCCCTAATTATGGGATGGAATGGTGGGCAACACTGCCTTAGGTAGGACCTGGGTACCAAGGAAGGCCCAAACCAAACCCAAGAAACCAAACCACGACACTGCCCCAACTCTGGGAGTGTCCCAGGCCAGGTTGGACGGGGCTTGGAGCAACCTGGGACAGTGCAAGGTGTCCCTGCCCATGGCAGGGGGTGGCACTGCATGATTTTTAAGGCTCCCTCCAGCCCAAACCATCCTGTGACTCTCTAATTTCCCCTCTGTGGAATGAGAACAAGACAAGGATGTTAAACCTCAGATGCCAGAAGAGCACTGAGAGTTCTCCAAGCCCCCTTCCCTGCAGGACCACGATGACTTTATTGCCTTCCCCCCTCTTCAGCCGGGGCACAGAATCAGATCTCCAAAAATGTGGCTCCTCAGCCTGATTTAATGGTACAGAAGGACTTTCAAGCATCGTAAGCCAGAGTGATTCATCCCAGGGCCTGATTCCCAGGGCTCTGCTGCGGGAGAGGCTGCGCTGGGGAAGTGCCAGATGAGAGCAGGCAGCAGAAAATAGCAGGAATAGTCAGCAAGCAGCCTTTTCTTTTTGAAACCACCAATAAACACAATAAATATTTATGTAAAAATAGTGTTCCAGCAGCTGCTGAAAAATGAGGGAAAGCACAGTGTTGGGTAACAGCTGACTGCTTCAAATCCAGCACAGCTGAGCAAGCAGAGTTGATGGAGCTGAGGAAAACTGTAAAGATTGATCTCAAAGTCACACAAAGATAAAGAAGAGAAAGAGAAAGAGAAAGAGAAAGAGAAAGAGAAAGAGAAAGAGAAAGAGAAAGAGAAAGAGAAAGAGAGAAAGAGAAAGAAATTTGAGGTAGAAAATAAGTCAGGCATCGATTTTCAACTGCCTGGGATGTTTTCAGTCCTGCAGGTGTATTTTTAATGTTGTGGAGAAATGGAGTTATTTGTTTGTCTAAGTCTTTATTCTTGTTTGTCTGAGACTTCCTGAATATTTGTTCTTAATTTAAGCTGAGGTTTCTAACATGAGGATTTGGAAATACCTAATCATGGTTACATGCACAAAGCCTAGAGATTACTGCAGCATTTTCATACACTATAACGAAGGACTAAACCCTGCTAAGGAGAAGTTGTTTTATTGAAAATTGCCTTTTTGCTCTGCTTCTGCTGCTTGAAATGGAACCAAAGAGCTCAGTGCCCAATAAAATAGAATCTCTGTAGGTGAATAATGTCAAAGTAGCTAAAAAAATTAAAATATTAGTACAGAGTTTTTGTATCTCTGCTTTTGCAAGTAAAGCTTTTACATTAATTAGTGTCTCCACATGCTTGTAGATTTGGAGATGTCCCAGAAAAGTGTTTCTAGGGATTGGAAGCAAAATATAATAGCTCAGAGTGGAAAGACCAGTTATTTATTCACTTTCCTATCCAACCCCTTGTGAAAAGATTAAATGGCTGCTGTAAATGAATATTAAATCTTTTATATTCTAGACCTGTCTTTATTTAAAATAAAAAAATAAAAAAAATTAAAAAATAGTGTTTGTCTGAAGGGGATTTGGAACCTTTTGCTCCAACTAAAGTGGGTTTCCTGCCATATTTGTATGAAGATTTAAAATCCTGGCTTGCTACCATCCACCGTACCCCATGTGGAAATGGAAACCATGAAACAACCAAGGGCATGGAGACCAGTCATCAGAAATGAAAAAACATCCTGCACCAGAGCAAAGAGCCCAATGAAAGCAATTAAAGAAACAGCAATCAGCGCTTGCCTCAGTTAATAAAGCTTTTCAAAATGCACACAGTCCTGTCCCTGAGTGATGACATTTCTGTGTGCTGTGGTGTTTTATCCATTTCCTCTCCAGCTCCTCTTTGATCAGGCAGGGAACAGCCTTTGAGCACAAATATTGCTGTAATGCACTTTTTACTCCATTACAAGTCAGACAAAGGTATTGCCGAGGTGAATTTGGGTCAAGAGAATAAATCAGAGTCATGTTCCTCCACCTGCCACCTTTCTTGGTAATAATTTGACAGGTTTGTTACTAAACCCATAAATCTGGGGGAGTTCATCACAAAGCAAAGTTACTGCACTCTCAGCTTCACATCATTTTTAATTTAGGTGCAGAGATTCCTGCCCAGGAACAGGGTAGGGTTTCTCACTTGTCCTTGCCCCAGGGTAAATGCCACCTTTGCCCCTTGCAGGAGCAGCCCAGGATGACAGCCTAGGTGCAATCCCAGTGGAGAAAATCCCTGGAAACTCTAAAAACGAGCCTCATTTGGGCTATATCCAGTTTTCCCCTTTGCTTCTCCACACAGAAGCAAAACCAGAGCTTGGATGGGGGTTGTTTACACCTTATTGTAGGACTTTTACCCAACAGGACAGCAGGAAAACACTGGCTCTGCAGGGTCCCTGTGGCCTTTGTGCCCTCCAGGTGCCACTGAGCTTTACTGCCCTAGCCCCACTGCAAGGGCACAGGGGGAAAAGCCCACCCCTCAACCCCCTGCCTTGCTTCACTAAGGGAGGAAAGGGAAATCAGCATGAAAGGCTCCAAACGTGCCATAAACTCAGTGGGAAAAACCTTTCTGATGATTTCCCATGAGGCACGGAAAGGTTAATGCAATTATTCTCTTCTATGCTTTTATTGCAGCTCCTCGTCCTCCTCCTGGCTCTCCACCAAAAACCAAAAAACCAACCACCAAACCTACAACAAAATCCTTCACATCACACCCCCCTTTTCCAGAGGAGTTACTTAATTATAAGGGACAGAGTCAGGCAGCCTTAATTAGACAACAGAATCCTTAAGCACATGCTTAATTAAAACATTAAGTATTGGGTGTTAAATATATCTTTAAATACCTTGTCGAGTGGGGCCATAAAGGGGAATGGCACTTCCCAGCCCCAATTTCAGCCATAATTCTCTCCTCCACAGCTCCCTGAGAGGTCTCCAGCCTTAAAGCACATCAGGACTTGCTTCCCTGCCAGCACCAGCTGCAGAACAGGCTGCTGCAGTTTGGACAATAAACCCACCTCCCCTGCCAGCCTCTCAATGGCTTTTCCTGCCCCAGGACCCTCTTCCCCCCAGGAAATGTAAAATTACAGGTGCACATTTTCTCTCTCAGCCTTAAGGGACAGTGGTGTTTCAGTTTTGGAGTAACCATTGTCAACACAGAGATGCTGCCATATGAAATGTTGCATCCAGGAGTTTTCCAAGTTAAACAGGGTGATTTTTATTATCAATTTAGATGTTTTAATATTTATTTGTAGAGTTTCCCTCCAAGTACCAACACTGCTGCAGATCAGTGGGGGTTTAATCAGCTCCCAAAGCACCAGTGGCCTGTCCTGTGTTCCTCAACTCCAGTGCTTGGGAATGGCAGGAGTGAACTCTTGCATGCCCACTGGTTTTTACTTTTTTCCTTTGAAAGATCACATTCCTTTTCCAAAAGACCTCCTCTGCCCCATCCTTGTGGTCTGACAAACCTCCTGGAGCCTCAGCATGAGCAGCCTAAGGAGCACAGAGATGTGTTTTACACACACCACAGGTACTGCCAAGGGGTTGTTTCAGTGCCAGCTCCCAAGACACTTCTCAACACTTTAATAAAGGTATCCCACTTAAAAGCACACACAGCTTTTAAGGATTTCCATTAAAAACACACACAGCTTTTAAGGATTTCCATAAGAAACATACACACAGCTTTTAAGGATTTCCATTAAAAGCACACACAGCTTTTAAGGGTTTCCATTAAAAGCACACACAGCTTTTAAGGATTTCCATGCAGCTCATCTGGCAGGGAACAATCTACAAAACCCCAGCTTGTTCACAGGGAAAATGAAAACCAAACCAAACCCAACACACATATATGTATCAGAAAGCAAAAAGGGGGTGGGATGGGTGAAGGAGAAAACCAAACCAACCAACCAAAAAAAAAATCTAAAAAAAAAAATAAGAGAAGACCATTAATTGGCCTTCAGCTGATGAGGAGCCACCTGTGGGTAATTTGGCAAGGCGGGTGCCCCTGGGAGGAGCCCCTGTGGGCCTTTTTAAGGTGAGCAAGCCAAGGTTGGTGGGGATTCTTTTTGCTTTGAACACGGTGAGCTTGCTCTGCTTGAGAAGTGACTTATCCTGATTTGTGTTCTAATGAAGTCTCAATTTAATTTGGGAATTGTGCTCTTTGCAGGCAGTGGCTGCAGCAGGATGGGCTGGCCTGGACTCCTCTCTCGTCAGGGAGCAGTGGCTGAGTGAGTGTTGCTTTTAAACTAAAAATCTTTTAAACTTGGTTTAAAATGTTGTGTGGAGACAGTCAGTAATTTGGTCCTGTTATTTGGCAAGTTTTTAATGCTAAATACTGAGTTTTCTTAGCTGTTCTCATGGGAGTTTAAGTGTTGTGTGTTGTAGGCCCTCAGCGTTTCTGAGTTATTGGAAGTGCCAACAGGCACAAAAATAATTACACAAAAGTCATTTTCAGGCACAGAAAAAAAAGGTTTTACTCTCTTGCTCGGTTGCTGCTTCACTCTGCTTGAAAATGCTAATATTGCTGAAAATTGCCACAACTTCATGTGTAAAACTACCGTGAAAACTTCATTTTCAAGGTAGAAATGTGTCTTTAACAAGGAATGTTGGGCAGTGATTAAAAAGCAGGTTTATCAGCTTTTATTACATGTAGTCCATTTGAATGGTCAGGTTTCTTCAGGGAGTGAAGGAAGCAATGGGAAACTGGCTTTATTTCAGGCTTTCACTGTGGAAATGCAATTTTAAAGAAGCAAACATTGGGTTGGGTTAAGAGGAATGTGCTGCCTTGGCCCTCTGGGTCATGGCAGGGTTCTGCTGCACCCCACGGTGTCTTGTTGGGCACCTCAAGGTAACTTGGGGTTTTTAGGAAGAACAAACAGGTTTTGGGGAATGAGGTTCTGTAATCAGGCTCTCCAACAGGAATTTTAATGCAAGCTAGAAGCAAGAACACAAGGTTGGCTGCTGAGGCTTCAATTCCAAGCCCCTGGAGGTGCCACTCAGCCCTGTGTTCCCAGGTGCAGGGGACACAGCAGGCATAAAATTAAAGAGAATAACACTCTTATATTTGCCCACATTAAAAGGTTTCTGGAAAAGGAGAGCTATGAAAGGCATTTTTAGCTTTCTTTTTTCACTAACCTTCTGGGTGCAGTGTGGGAATTATTCACAGTCATAGATTAGCTTATTAAATCCTCAGAGTAATATGTTCCAGCATCCACTGATGATGCTCAGTGAGTAAGTAAATCAGGGGCTTAACAGCCTGGCAAGTGTTACAGCCCTTGCAATGCAGAGCTGGCTCTAAAAGCTCCTTCCAGAGCAGCTGGTGCTGCTACAGGGATGCTGCACAAGAGAAAGATTGTTATCCTGCTGTCAGCTGCCTTACATGTTTTCATCCATCAAGTGTTTTAGAGGGGCACCTTCCTACCTTGCTGTAATTTAGGCCTCATATCTGTGACATCCTAGGTCCATTTTATGCAAATATGAATTATCTGTGTGCCAAACTCCCTCCTGATCTCCCCAGTGTGATCTTGAAAATGGAAGGATTCAATAGATCTTTCTATCCCTGCTCTACAGATAGACACAGAAAAGCATTTCTTGGCCAAAGAGTTCCCCTGAGTAGGAAACATCTTCCTTTCTTTTTTAGCTTTTTGTTCCTTGCTTCAGCTTTTATGATTTTTATCACAGTTCTTGCAGTAAATCACGTGTGCATTTCCAGCAATAGCTCTGCAGAGAGATTGGTTGCTCTTTCCTTCCCAGCTATTCCAATAATCAGGATTAGATTGCTCATAGTTAAGAGTAAGACTACAGACACATGAAAAATGCATTTTTCCCCTCCTGTTGCTGTCCTTAAGAAGTCTTCATGTTGTCCTTTCTCAAAGTTGACCTGTAAAAGGCATGCATTTAAGACTATATATGTACTTTTCTTAATATTATTTGTAGTTAAACACAAATCTGGGAGTCTGAACAAATCATACTCTAAAAACTCAAAAAGTGTGTTTTATCTCTCATAGTTTGTGATGTTCAGTCAAATACGGTTCTGAGCCAGTTTCCAGTGACTCTGGCAATTGTCTTTAGCTGTATTTAAATATTTAGATGATTCAATATGTGTAGTCTAACAACCATAACATCACAGTGAGGCTTGCCAGGCATTCATGAAGTAGTGGCAACTTGAATTTGTGTTTTAAGATGAAACTTGGTTCTAAGGTTCCTTTCAGTGTTGTATTTGATTTTGGGGAACTGTGTCTGTTTGCTGACACAGCCTGGTGCAAGGAATGTCAGTCTGTCTCTGTTTTGCTGTTCATTATTTTCTAGATCTCTACTGCTAGTCACAAATCCAATGTCACTTTTCTAATGTCTCCTTTCCACCCAGTCAGGGCTTCCCAGGTCCTCTTGCCACTTACCTGGAAGTACTTTTGGCAGGAATGGCAGAGATGCCTGAGGAAGAGCTGCTGTCTGGAGGAGAGTGTTCAGATAACTTGTAAAGCTGAAATTAATAAGTAGATGAGTTTCTGATGATGCTCTTGAATGAAGGGGCTAATCAATAAAGTTTAACAAAAACACTCATTCCTTAGGAGTGCAGGGACTCATCTGTGGCTAGAAGAGAAAAAATGTGTGAGGAACTTGCTTTTGTGATGTTAGTAGGATTTACAGTTCAAGTTTTAATGCAATTATTTATTTTTTGAGAACACGCTGGGAGTCTTGTATTTAGAACAAGCAAATTAGGTAGGGGTGTTTATAGGATGTGTTGCTGGAGAAATGCCTCTTCTCCAATACTGGTGTGGGGTATTTTTATGCCTTGTTTTCTTCTTTTATGCAAAACAGCCTAAAGGGCCACAACTGCCACCAATTTACCAATTGGGCAGGCTGGCATTAGGAAGGGCAGTGCTACAAGAACTTTTCTTTTAATTATTATTACCTTTATTGTATTTTTCTGGTTCTGCTCTCAGTGCCACGTTTGGGACCCTCAAACTCTCTCTCTCTCCATGTGGGTAATGGAGGTTTCCCTACACTCTTCCCACCAGTGAAAAATGTGACTTTTTAAGCTTTCATTGAGTGCAGTGGATGCAGGTCTGTGCAGGCTGGGCTATAACTCTTAAATGCCATCCTGTAATCTGTTTCTCCCTTAGGATTTATAATCTAATGGCTTTATCCCTTGCAGCCAAGTAAGGCAGGTTGCTTGTCATTCCAAAGCTATCAACAAGCTAACCCCTTCTGTGCATTTATCCTTCAGTCTGCCTGTCCTGGGTTTTTCTTTGCAGTGAGAGAGATTGGGTTTCTTTTCATCCTGTTGGCTTTGAGGTTCAAACCCTGAGCTCCAAAATTATTGATAGATGCTCACTATAAAATTATCCTCTTGAGCAGCTGCAAGCAAAGTGCTTTCCACTGCTTGCCTGTGGGACATGCTGCTCTCCCCATGGTGTTTTCCTGGTAGCCAGGGGAAGTCCTTGCATTTAAATTATGGCAGTTTCCTTGCTAGTTAGAATTGGAAAAGAACTCTAAAAGCACTGAATCCAGCTGGTAATGTAATGCTGCCCAGCCTGCCACTAAACCATGTCCCCAAGCACCACATTCATATGGGTTTTGAACCCCTCCAGGGGTGGTGATCCCACCACTGCTCTGGGGGGCTTATTCCAGTGTTTTCAGTGAAGAAACTTTTCCCAATATCCAATCTAAACCTCCCCTGGCACAATTTGAGGCCCTGCACTCTTCCACCAACACCAAGTTGTTTAACCATATTTCTATTAAACTGCAAGGGTAAATCCTGCAGAGTCCATTGCTTGTGTTGTTCAGTCAAGGTAACTTCTACCAGGGAACACATTCTCCAGGTTTGCTTTAATTCCATATCCTTCCTGGAATGGACTCTTCATGGATCATGGAGGTTCTGTGCCAAGAGCTTCCAAATGGGAGTTTATGGACAGCTTTATCTAACTACATATTTCTCTTAGCAAAGCAAGGATGTTTGGGCTTTGGAGGAGAAGGGATGTGGTTTTCCATTTCTGATTTTCCTGTGTAATCAATATTATGCCCTGCAGTTCTGAAATCAGCATTCCCAGGCAGGAATTCTCCTCAGTGAGGCATCTGGTGGTTTTTATCTGCAAGCAGGAGGCTGGCCAAGCTCATAAAGCATCTGCCTTGTTAGCCCTGTTCCTCTGCCTCCATGCTTAGTTTTATAGTTGCATGCTGCCTTTCCAGATTGGTTTAAATTTAAATTATACCATGGAACACGTTTCAAAACAAGATTAAAATGACAGTCTGCTTTGGACTCCGTCCTGAAAATACTTGTTTTTCAGTGTTTCTCAAGGACACACACTCCTCTCTCATTTGTGGGCTGCCCTGGGTTTTGGATTCAGGCTGGGCATGAGAAAACCTCGTGTGGCCCCAATCCAGCAGCAGGAGCTCCCTTTGGGCTGGGATGATGTGGCCCCCCAGTGCCATGAGGCAGTGCAGAACCCATGGTGGGATTCCTTTTGTCATAATGGGTGTTTTGCTGTGCCTTTTGTTTGAGCCATGAAATGGCAACAACAGTCTGATGGGGGAAGCAGCTGAGCCTTTTGGACTTGTTTTCTCCCTGGCCCTTCCCAATCACTAAGGAATATTCTTCAAGGAGCTTTTATTCCTGTGGACAATATGTAGTTACTCATGTAAGACTTGGAGATAAAATGAAAAAGGGAAAGAAGTGTAAAAACTTGTCCAAACTTAAAAAGGTTTTCTTCAGTGCCTCAGTGGAACAATGTATGTGTTTGAGTCACCTTGTTTTTCCTTAATATTAAGGCAGTGGATCCCTGCAACAACAGATTTTTCCCGTGGAAATGACCCATTGGGAAAATCAGCTCTGTGTAGCCCCAGTAAATTTTGAAGCAAGGGGAAAAAAGTGGTAACAGCAGGGTCAGGTGGCAGAACCCTCATTGTTTCAGTAGGATCAATATTTCAGTAGGTGGTTCTGATTCTCCCTAGAATGAGGCAGGAGGGAAAATACTCCTGTGAGAGAAGCAGGATGATCATCCTGGGATGTACATACAGAGTATAGGTGGTACTTGGCAAACTGACTTCAAGTTTCTGATGAGGATATTCCAGTTTCCAAAAGTCTTGCTGAAAAAGGGAGGCTTTGCAGGAATTTTCTGGGGTTTACTGTGTGTTTTAATTGGGCTTTATCAGAAGATGGAGTTTCTAGTATTTTTCAAGGTGTGTGGGAGCATAAGCTGGGCAAATCTGTACGACTTTAATGACTGTTATGTGCTGAAAATTGGAGATTTGGATTTATTACTGTTATTTCAGTGTTTGGATGCATTTAAAAAAAAAAGAAATCTCAGGCTCCCTTGTATGGGTTATTTAAAGTGATTGTGCTGGTTTTGCTCCTAAGGCTGAGAGGGAGGAGACCTGTGGATGTGGAGCAGTCAAGCCTGGCTCTGTGTACTTGCATCCTGAGCCCCTGCTGGAAGAGGGAACATGTTTTCCCTTTGCAGTGGCTGGAATAACTTTTCTCAGCCTTGCTGTAAGAGGAGCAGGCTTTTATCACATCTCCTCTTGACCCTGCACATCCCCACAGGGATGCAGCTTCTTCTCATGGCTGTCTGCTACACAGAGCTCTAAAATCACACACTGCCACCAGGGCAATGTGTGTTCCCACCGTGGGATGCACTTAGGAGAGACTGGCAAAGTGGCATTTCTAGTGAATCACACCCCTTGCTTAAACCGAGCATGTTCCCAATGTCAGAAGTTAATGTGTGTTTGCTGAGCTGAGAAATACCATGGTCTTCAAAGTGCAGATGAATGTAAGGTGTTTGCAGAGCCCCTTCTACAGCAGGTAAAGTGAATATTTGTAGGGAACATTCCCTTGCCCCTCCTGCATGGGATTGAGGGCAGGCAGGCTCCAATCACCCCTGCATTGCCAGCAGCAACTCATGGCTGGGCTCTGGCTGGGTTTCCTTAATTGCCAAAAGGACAGTTTCATGGTTATTGATTCTGCTCTTAACTCCACCAGTCATTTAAAGGAGTGTGGAAGGGAACTCTCCAGTGCTGCACTGCCAAGTAATCGTTTCCATACAGTAATTGTGCTCTGTGTCTTTAGCAGGCATCCCCACTGCATTTTTCTCCCTGGGAGTTCAGGACAGGCAGAGGTTTGGAATGGCTGTGCTTATTAACCTTCTGCCTTTCCAGTCTATTATTTTCTGAACACTGTTTTATAACAGACTTTATGTAATTAGTGCAGATCCTCTTACAATGGCAGCTCTCCTTGCAGCCAGGTAATCTGAGCTGGAAGAGGCAATTTGTGTGTTGTTTTCCTGAGACACTATTCCCAGGATGAGGAAGCTGCTGGATTTGGGTCCAGCTGAAGCTGATAGGAGCTGGCAGCTGACAAACAGCCCTCGAGGTGCATCTCCAGGGGCTTCATTTCTCTTCCTTTTTTCCTTCCTAAGAACTATTTTATTTTATCTCCAGGGTTTGAGGCATCTGACTACACCTGGTGTCTCTGCATCCTGTGCCAACAGTCAGGTCTGCCACTGTAAAAAGCACAAATTTGCAGGATCTGTGTGAAGGCCAAACCTTTCACACCAATAGAAAAACCTTCTCTACTTGCCTGGTGATGTGTGGCAAAGAATATTGAAATAATATAGATGAGACTTCAAAGAATAAAGCTGCTGGGGCAGAAAGGTCCTGAAAACATTGGCAGAAATCCACCCTGCAATGGGTCACAGTGCACTTGGGGAGCTTTTATTGTGCAGAGAGGCAAACAGAGGCTCTGTTGTTCAGAGAGCTGCTTAGATGATGCAGGGAATGTGTGTATATATGTCCACAGATATGTATTTATAAGCTTATGGATTTATTTTTGCAAAGAAATGTCCCTTGAATACACCTCCTGTGAGTTTAACTGGACTGCTGAAAGTCTTTCAGTCCAGGGAACCTTGAATTCCTATTCCAGAGGTGGAATTGGGTGGTCTGTCACATCCAGGAGTTATTTGCCCTTCTGTTTGAGGTGCTTGTTTTGCTCTGGGTGATGGTTGTATTTTGGAGGCTGCTCTGAAGGGCATGAGAGGGCAGGAATGAGCTTTACAAGCATTCCAGTGCCAGAAAACAAAGGCTGACCCAAACCCTTCCTGACCTTATACATTTGGCACAACTCCTGAGACAGTCTGTAGGTATTTTCAGTAGAAAGGTGTTTTCTGTGTATCTGTGTGGAATGAAAGGACATCACCCTTGGCTCAGGCTGGGCTGGGAACAGCAAAAAGGCAAGTGGTTGTTTACTCATTAAAACTCCTGGCAGGGATTTGAAGTCCAAAGATTCCATCCCTTGTGCCTCCGTCTTTAAAAGAGTGTTAAATTAAATGTCTCAAAAATGTCATTGCAGTTTCTAAACTGGGCTAGTTTTTAGGTCTCTTTAAGATCAGAAGGATGCAAAGAAGTACCTAAAATGTTAATTTTCCTATTACCTGGGGCACTGCACCAAGGCCACTTCAGGTGATGTGTTATTTAAGTGAATCAGAGATTCCTTATGAGCAATTTTCATTGATTTTTTTTAGCTACATATTCAAATATATTAAAATTACTGTCCTGACCTGCCTTGCTGTATTTTACTGGCTTAACTTTGTACACAGTCTGAAACACGGTTTCTTCCTGCCCTACATCTTTTCCCCTGTAATTACAGGAGATAGGACTCATGTTTTTCCTACTTTTCAGACAACCTACAGGGTAATAATCTGGCATTTATTTTGTGAACAATATATATTTGAATGTTAGAAGAAAGCCAAATCTTGTGTTTCTTTAATCACGTTGTAGAAATGGATTTTAGGAAAGCTGAACAAGTATCAGTGTAAGCTTTGTTATCAAAGTTTCCTCCACCTCATGGGACTAACTTATCTATTCATCCAGGTTTTTGCCTGAGGAGGGAAGATTAGAAGACAAGAAAATTTAGTAGGAACTAGTCTCCTTTGATCACACATTTTATGATGTATCATAGATGCTACAGCATTTTAATGCCAGAACTTTGCTAAAGTTTGCAGGTGGAAAAGACCACTGAACTGAGAGCATGGTCATAGTCTGAAACGTAACAGAGGCACCAAAAATTAATTCTTAATTATGGCAGGCTTTCCATGAATATAAGGTAGTGTCCAAAGGCTGATTTTAATAATAAAATTGGAGGTGCCCTGACCTGCAGAGTTAAGTCCAACAGGTATAAATGCCTGTGGCAGTCACTCCAGATGGCTGGGTTGGCTTGTAAGAAATGGGTTTATAGCCTGGCACAAGCTCCTCCTGGTGGCCCTTTGCTCCCCTGGGACTGCTCTGCTGGCTGGGGACCATTCCTGGGAAAGCTCTGCCCTTCAGGGCTGAGATTTGCTGTTATGGCTGAAATTCTGCTGGGACTGAGAAGCAAGTGTCCCTTGGAGCTTTAGGCAGTCTTGTCTTATGTGCTCTAGACCCAGTCCAGAGGCATCTGCAAGATAAGGATTCAGACACTAATTTTAATGTAATAATTTAGTGGGCAGCCAGCCATGGAGGAGAGAGGAGTCACTACAGCCTTTGGTGGTGAGGAGATCTTTGATTGCACCTGCACTTACAGAAATACTGTATTTCCTCCTCTTCCCTGAGAAAATTGTATAATAGAAGAGGATTGGTTTTCTGTTTGCTGCTGGCAAAATTTTACTTGTACTACTTAAAGCTGTTTTCCTGCTGGTGTGATATTTGGGGTTTGGGAGGGTAATTACATCTTATGGTTCATTAAAGTCTCCTTCTGTCATATGCATTAGTCTCCATGGCATTTTGAGTGAGCTTTGAAGAGAAGGGGTTCAGGGCCAGGTTAGGTGTGGCTTGGAGGAAGCTGGTCTAGTGGAAGTTGTCCCTGCCCATGGCAGGGGGTGGAATGAGATGGGCTTGAAGGTCCCTTTGAACCCAAACCATTCCATGGTTCTATGGCATGATTACACTGAGATGTTCAGCGAGCTTTAGGCTGTTCTTGGTTGGTGGTGTTCAGTTGAGCCACTTCTGCTGTGCTCTGACAGCTCAGCCCTGAGGCAGGGGCTTGGCTGGTGGCCATGGGGGTCCCTGCCATGTGTGCCCACACTGTGGTGGGTCCATCAGCATGGCAAGAGGGTCAACCCAGCAGTGTTCTGAAATCTACAAAATTCACAAAAAATCTAAGGCAAAAACCACCTGGATGCTGAAAAATCCTGATGTTCCCCTCTGAACTCCCCAAGTTCACAAAGAAGTCTTGCAGATTTGTGTGTGTATATTTATAAAGAGTAGGGGAAAATATGTATATAGGCACCTTCTGGCATGCTGGCAGTGTGTGCTGTGTGCCAGCAGAGCCCTGATGGGCTGGCAAGGTGCCTGGGAGGAGCAGGCAGTGCTCCTGCAGGGGCTGTGCCTGGAGCAGAACCTCAGCTGCTCTGGCACCACAAAACAGCAGCTGAGGCACAAGTCATGCTTGAAAAATAGTTTGCTGTTGAATTCTAGTTCATCTCAATAAAGCCCAGCTGATCTTCGCTTGTCCCTGCTAGTGTGGGAAGGGGAGAGGATGGTGTGGCTGGGAGTGCTGCTCTGCACAGCTCAGGATAAAGGCTGTGGAATGTGTCCCTCTTCCTGAAGTTTGGATCATCTTACTCTTTGTTGCACCTGTATCACTTGAGAGATTTACTGCCCTAAGTTTGGTATAAACTAAAGCACATGCTTATTTAATTTTCATTATCTGAATTTCTAGCACTATTACTCTGGAGACTCTTTGGACAGACAAAACAGTGATTTAAAACATAAAGCAGCATTTATGGCCTATTTTCCACTACTTATGAAATTTAGTAACCATACATGCACGATGAATCATGATAGTGTCTTCTGCAGGCAAAGCTCCTGGAATGAGTGCTGGATGCACAGTCGAGCAGAGCTATGTTTATGCAAAGCAGAAAACACAGATACAAGGTTTTCTCTCTTCAATGGTAATCCTGAGCTAAGGCATTTTGTTAGTTTTTAACAGCAGGAGGGAGAAAAGAGGATTTTTAAGAAACACGAGGCATTTGTAATCAGGCTTTTTGTTTATATTCAACAACATTGATTGTAGATTTTGGGGCTGGGAAAAGGCTTGTCTCCCAAAATGAGCCTGAATAAATGCTGTGTACAGAGCTGTAATAACACCTGAAATAACCCTGGGTGTTGCTCCAGCAGCCTGCCTTGGAGGGTACAGGGATTTTCTGAGCTTATTTATTGGAATATTCCTGCCCAGCATCACTCCCACTGCTGGCTGGACTCAGGAGATACCAGCAGTATCTGAGCTGCAAACATGACCTCCAGAGAGATTCACCCTTTCCAAAGTGATTTTGGGCATCAAACCAGCCCCTCTTCCACTTGGAATTCTTGCATGGTGCTTTTATATAAGATATATACACTATCTTGTTGCTCATTTGAAAGGCTGGTTGTTCCAGTCATAAAGGTTCCTTCTGTAAGGAAAGAATTGTGGGGAGGCTGGTGAAATAATTCACACTGGGAAGAATGTTTTAATGTAGTCTGCCACCTAAACCAGTTGCCTGGATGTTTGTTTATCCTTCACCCAGAGAAATAGTAGCAGGGTCTGGGTTTTTCCCTTCTGGCCATTGACTTATTTCTCTGCAGCAACAGGATCTGGACTACAAGCTACTCAGAAATTGATCTGAACCTTCTCTTTTGTGTAAGAAAAGTTTCCCTGGAAGTTCAGCTACTATTTCAGCTCAGTCAGCAAGCTGCAGGAGTGAATTGAATCCTTTTATCCTAATTAAAAATGAAATTCAGGCTAAGGTAGGGATGATCCCATAAAAGGAAACAGTTTGGGTCTTAGAAATCTGCTGCTCCAGTGCTGTGGGTTGTCTGGCCTTTGAAGTAAAACAGGTGCATACTAAACCTCTAATATGTATTATATATATTTATGGGTTATATACACAAGTATAGTATCTAACATATACTAGATATGTATAAATATATTTTAAAAAATCTAAACTCTAACATTTCTAAAGCATGACTGCAACTCCTATTTGTACTGATTGATGTTTAGCTGGTCTTGCTCAGTTTGGGCAACTAAGCCAGGCTGGTTTGGACTGCCTTGAACCAATACAATGGAGAGTTATGTATTCTGAGGTCCAAGAGAAAACAGAAAAATTAGTTATAAATCTTTCTGGTCCTTTTTTCCTACTGCTGCAGGTACAACACTCTCCATTAAATTAAAACTGTCAGTAATAAATTCCTACTTAGATTTTTAGGGTGCCAGAGGACAGATCTGACACAAATACCAAGAAGGAAAACAGTGCCCATGTCAGTAAAATCCATAATGAAGTTGGAACACCCTGATGGAGGTGCTGCCAGGATGGTCCCTCAGGGCTGGGAAAGCACCTTTGTGGTGAGAGGCTTGTGCTGCATAACATCCCAAGGCTGCAAGTCCCAGGCTGTGCTATTTTCATGAGAGGAAGGGTTTTTAGCCCTGTACAGAAATCTGTGGTATTTCCTCTCACAGAAATGCTCCTTGGTGCCTTGCAGTGATGTGTGGAGTGAGGCAGCAGCAATTCATCAGGGCGAGGGACTGCCTGTGGGACACAGTTGTCACTGTTTTCCCAGCTCTTAATAACATGTTTTGGGGGTTGGTTTTTGTTTTTTTAATGATGATTGATGCAAGCTGTCAAATCAAGGTGATGTAAAAGCAGGTATTTTGCCTACCATGCTGTTCAGTTAGTGAATGTTAATAGAGCCCCTTTGTTTCCCTAGTCTGGACTTTCTCTCCTTGCAGCACATCTCGTGCCTGTGCTGGGCCAGCCTTGCACACCCCAGTGACACAGTCAGGAGCTCACAGTTTGGCAATGGTTCTAAATCTGAGTTAACAAACACCTGAGGGGTAAAAGCCATGAGCTATTGAGTTAATCTTTCATTGCCAAGCTTCAGGAGGTTCCGAGTGCAGCCACCAAGTAGGTGGCACATCCCAGTGCTGCCCTGAGGAGGGTTTGAAAAGCCCTCTTGGGTGCTCCCAAATTTGCCCATCCCTATAAGCTTCTTGGAGGGAATTGCCATATGAACAGCAATGTGCCAGCAAAGCTTTTAGGTGTTTTTAGGAGAAGGAGGTTTTTTGTAGCTCAACTGTGTAAGATAAAGGTTTGTTGGCACCCTCACAAATACACACTTAGCTCTGTTTATACATGTGCCAATTTATAACATGCATGCTTCAAAAGTGTGGTGCGCAGAACAGCCCATTTCTACTAGAAGCCTTTTCCTATGAAATTTCCCTTGATTTCTTTAAGGGAGGAGGGAATCAAAACATGATCAACACGGTTCCTAAATATAACTAACTCTCAGAATGCACAGTTGTGCCTCTGGTTTGTAATAGCAAGGAAAAGAACTATGTCAGCCTCCAGAGCTGAAAATTATTGCAGTAATTTAAGTAAGCAAGCTGGTTTTTTCATTATGGAAGGTTTCCTTGCTGAGCTGGATGTACAATATATTTATTTCTTCATGAATATAAATGTCTACTACTGATGGAAAGAGTCAGCTGTCACTACAGTACAAATGCAAATTGCAAACTGATGGTTGAACAATTAAGATCTAGTGCACAGAGCTTATTGCCACTGGAGGACCGTAATTGAATTCCTATTGCTGTCAGACAGGTTGAAAATTACTGTAATGAAGAGCATCAGTTTTCTACTTTACATCTCATTGTTTTCCAGCCAAGGAGCTTTGCTCTTGCAGAGGTTTCCACAAATACATCACTGAAAAAAAGGGTAGCAAGTGACAGAGGAATGTTACCTGTCCTTAAAGGGGGAAATAATTAATGCTCTTTAGCTTGACTCCTGCATGAAATTCAGGGATGTAGAGGCAGGGCTCTTCCTCCAGGATCCCTGGTGTTGGTGTGATCACACAGCAGTGTGCCCAAACACTGTGTAATAATACTGCAAATAACTGGCTAACTTGATCATTCACAACATAACAGACAGTTCTACTCTCTACTCCAATAAATTTTTAATCAATCTTTGGTTCTATATGTGAAAGTAAATATTTATTGTACTACTACCTGCTTTAAAATACTCCAGGTGTGCATATACACGTGTGCATGACATCTTAATTACCAGAGCTCTGAATAACCTCTAGAATGAGCAGATTTTGAGATACATGCTGAAGGATACAAACAAGGAAAGATTAAATCCTTACTTGCAAAATACATTAGTTGGTGCTAACTACTTCTTATATAGCTATTCCTCCTTCTATTATTGTAGAAAAAGGCATGGAATAGGGAGTTGTCTAATATTTGGTTTTTGAGTTTCTTTTTTGAGGAGGTCATAGCCCATAATAGGAGCAAGTCTGTGTTCTGTGGCTCTGCAGGAGAAGTGTCCATGTCACCTCAAATCTGACATCAGCTTCGTAGCCACTCAAGAGACTGGGATGCTCTATAGGAAGGGCATTCCAACTTTTTCAGCATCTAAGATGCACTGGGGAGCCTGTTGAAGGGGATGAGGTTTATTGGTGAAGCATTTTGGTGTGAAATCTCTCTGGCCAGGGTTGGCCCTGGTGTAGCAGCAGGTTGGGGATGGGCCAGTACAGGTGTGGGTCCAGCAGCACAGAGAGAAAGCACCTGCTTCATCTAAGCAGCTGCAAACCCTTTTGTTAGGCTAGGCTGGAAATGCCGTGGGTTATGAAATTTATTTGAATATAAAATATTTCTGTTGTGAGGAATTCTGTCTGTTTAATTTTCAATTACCCTGCTCAGCGTGATTGTGCATGTGTTCCAGTATATTAAATGTGAAAGGAGAAGGAACGTTCTGGAATATGAATAAGCAACGTGTTGCAGTTGTCTGAATAGTCATTTTACAGTTTAAAATAGCACAGTGGAGAAATAAAATTGAGGGTGTTGTGCACAGCTTTTGGGTTGATTTTCTAATCCCCAGAGGTCCTGCATTTTTCCACACATGGGTGTATATACCCTACCCAAAAATGAAGAGACAATGACAATTTTTGGGAGTCACCTAGCTCAGGTGATGATGAAGGAAAAGGCAGTCCAACAGATATTCCTGATTTTCAGTTATTTTCAGTCTTGTGTAATATGAATTTCTTGCTCTTGTGATCACCAGAGCTCATTAGTAACCTGGCTGAAAACGAATCCATTTACTTTGCACCAGCAGTGAATTCTCAACAGGAAATTTCCTGTTGGACTGATTAGGTTTGCAGGCTGGAAGTGTAAATCCATCTGGGTGCTGCACGATCCTTCTAGTGTCACACTGAATATTTAGTACCCCTCAACAGAATTTAATGCAATATTTATTGCTTCTGTAGATCCCAGCAGCTGATGGGACTATCCAGCTCTTAGTGCTTCAAGAACCATTAGATCAAAGCAGAGGAGCAGCGCTTGAAAACAGATGTAGTTTTCTTTCAGGCACTCCAGCGCTACAAACTTTGTGCTGATGCAGAGGTGGTGATGACAAACAGCTTCCTTTTGGCAAAAGCAAACCAATTACAATCTAATAAGTGCTACACCCCAGCAGCTAAATAATTCATGGTATTGGCAGAAGGCTTCTGTTCCATAAGTCTTCTCAGTCCAATCCAGTGAGATGTAAATAGATCAGAGGAGTGAGATCCATCTCCTCCCTTATTAAGAGATGGTTGTATATTAATAGGAAAATGCTCCCAGATACAGGGCTTTCCAGTGCATCGTGTGATGTGCTTGAAAAGCCACATAATCAAGTGCCTCAAATTAAAATGCTCTTACTTTCAGGGGATGGTTTCATCCTTGATGAATGCTAGAAGCCCAAGCTTTGCTTCAAGTAACAAAGACCATTTTCTGTAGGATGATGAACGATGTACTCAGAGCGGGTCATTTAACAACAAGCTACACACAGACTGTACACTTTCCAGGCTAATAGTTTTATAACCAGTAATTGTGTGATTTTGGCACCTGACATCTCTCATTGAAAAGCTCTTTGCTCATGATGAAAGAATAGCAGGATATCTGGAAAGCTCAGCTCTTTCTGGGGCCCTTTCAGCTGTGCAGTGCATTCCAGGCTGGCAATGGTTGGGGAATTCAAAGGCTGTACCTCCCTTGGGAGGACTCAGCCCATTTGCTAAAGGCAAGTGATCTTGTGATCCTGAACTTGGAAAAGTGGGATTCTATGCAGAGTAAGTGGAAAGGAATTTGGCTCCATTCTAGGAGAGTCTGCTGTAACTGTAGGGAAGAGGCAACAGCAAAATGTTACAAACTGGATTTGAAATCCAGAGGCAGGAGCTCAGGGTAACTTCTTTGCTGCTGAAGCCTATTCCAGGTTGGATTTATGAGCATGGCTTCTTGAAATGATGTTTTGTTCTTGTTATCTGGTTCTATGCCAGTATATGCCACACTGTGGTGACAGTATTTCTTTCCAGGTAAAGAAAATTGCAGTATCTAATATAAAAGTTGAGTGTTATATCAGAAGGTCCAGCATGGATTTACAGTGGTCAGAAATAATACAGTGTCAAGCTCTGAATGTCAAACACTGACTCAGTATCATCGTGCCTGGGTCTGAAAGGCTGGAATTGTAGGGAATCTTAGCAATACAATAAATTCTGAGATAAATGGCAGAGATGGTTCCCTTCACTTTCATGTCATAGAGCCTTTTAATTTAACAATAAATAGTTGAGAATTTTTGAAAACATAATAACATACTGATCAAATAGGTGAGTTGTTTATTGTGTATCATAAATCTAGACTTCTCTCTCCTCTAATACCTGCCAATTCCGCACTTCCCTTACTCCAAGTCTTACCTGAGCTTTTCCAAAACTAGTTGACTGCCTCTATGGATTCATTCCACAATAATCTTTAAGTTTTACAAAAAACTCAGTGTCTGGTTCTGTCTCACATAGTCTGATTGTCCCGCTGGCCTCACAGTTGCTAAACAAACCTGTTGTACACAGGTCATGTTTGCTATTGAGATAAAAAGTGGTATCATCCCATGGAACTTTATCTCCTGGATGGTCCAAAATTCTCCCAGGGAGACTCTGAATGAAGAGGGTTCCTACAGATGATTTCATGTTAATTGTTTCCCTGGCTGAGGTGGCATTAAACTTGCAACTGTTGAATGAATTATACAGAGGGTATTACATCTTTATTCTGATCTACTTTTAAGTGCAAAGCCTTTGAAAGTCCTCCCTGCAGGGTGCTCAGTCAGCTCTGCTCCCTCCTGGATGTTTCAAAGCCTTTCCCAGCAGTGACAGTGGGGGGAGCACAGCAGTGACCTCCGGTGGGGTCAGAAGTGAAAGGGCACCGGTTCCTAAAGTTTTCTGGGGGTGAGAAAGCCACACCAGAGAGCAGACCCTGTGAGTGACAGGAAAATAATGATAATTGTAAGAGCCTGGCTCCTCCCATCCCAACTCAAGTGCCAGGGGCTGCAGAGCATTACTGTTCCTGTTACTTGGCTGGCACAAAGTGCCCAAGTGTTTCAAAGGCACAAATGTGTAGGAATTCCTTCCAACAATCCTGCCCCCCCATCCTTCCCTAGAGGGGAGCAGGGTGTGTGCCATGTGCAGGCTCCTCTGTGCCAGTTGTCATGTGCCAAAAGCATGGCCATCCTTTGGGGGGGATATTGGGGTGGGATGTGTTTTCCAGCTGCTAATCTGTGTCTGCCCTGCCAGTCTGAGTTAGATGCTGCCCCTGCCAGTGGGCAGTCCTGTTTCTCTGCCCCAGCAATAACTATAAAATTAACTTTCAGATACCCAAAACAGCTTGCAGGGATTTAGCCATGTAATTTCTTCTGACATTAGTGGAGGGTACATGATTAAAACTTAGCTCAGTGGCCTGAAATTGTCCCTGCTGGGGCTGTGTTTTCACCTTCTCCTGGCACCACAATGCCTCAGTGTGGCCAGGGCTGTCGGAGCAGATGGGCTTGAGGGCAAGGAAGAGACCTGCAACTTCTGCCCATTCCAGACATTTCCCATCCTGCTGCCTCTGGACACACTGAGCAGGAGCATCTCCTTTGCTAAAGGATAATTAATGAAGCAGGATAATTAATGAAGTGTAGGAAGGTGGAGGAGGAAGGACTGGCAGAGCCTGAGCTTTGGTTCCTCGATATTGTTCTGTCCCACCTCAGTTCTGCCCTCTCTAGTGCCAATTTCCAATGAATTGCAGCACACTCTGTGGTCACCTCCCCAAATGACTCTGGTTTGCCAGGGGAAAGCTATGCAATTTCTAAAGCTTTAACATTTCATCTGCATTCTCCATAAAAAGAAATACAGACAGAGCAGTCAACAGGGAATTCAGAAACACCAGAACAACTCTTAGGAAAGATTTTAAAAAGAAGTGTTCCAAACCAACTCACAACTCTGCTCCTGTTCCCACTCACATGAAATGTGTTTCTATAGTTGTGTGAGGGGAAATAAGACAATTTCAGGTACTGCCTGTTCCTGGCAAAGATGTGCTGCTGCTGCCCCAGGGGTTGTTCCCAGCAGTTGCCTGTCACTGCAAATAACAGGCAACACAACTCAGGGAGGATGGATCATCCTTGCTGTCTAGATGGAAAAAAATCCAAGACTTTGGAAATACCTCATTCCCAAGAAGCATTTTAATTTAAAATTTGGCCTTTTGATGTAATTCAGATTTCAGCAAGGAATTCTTTCTCAGAAAGAACATTGGACAAAACCCAGCAAGTATTCTTTTTCTCTTCACTCAGTAATAAGTGTTATCATTGTTTCTCATTTTGAGGCGGAATTATAAATCCTTAGTTATATGATGTTGCAAGCATTATTGACTGTGTGTGACAGACACAATCTATATTATATTTTTGCAATGCAGTCCCTTTGCTCCCATCCCATTATCATAGCAAAAGTGATTTCAGAGTTAATGTTGGTGGCTCTAGGAGAATGAGGAACTTCCCTCATGGCTTCTAACCCTCCACCACACCTTCCTGGAGAACACTCCTGGTGCTTGGGGCAGCTCAGCAAGGGTCAGCCAAGATGAGTTCAAGAATGGGGTCTGGTTTGTCCCCCTCTGGGGAGGATTCAGCTGCCCCCTGCCTTGTGGTGTGTGTGACAATTGTCCATGTGTCCTGAGGACACAGAATGCCCTTGTCCTCCCCCTCTGCCCTGTCACCTCTTGCTCCCACCTGCCACCACTAAGGGCTCTCACATTCCTCTCTGTTCCAGCTTGGCCATGTTGGCTCAAACTGAAGGAAGAGAGGAGTGCAATTTGTATTGCAAAGAGAGGCATTCACTTCTAGAATAATGCTTCAGAATGTTTTTGGTCGATCAATTGTTCTATTCTTCTTCTGCAAAATCCTTCAATAGAGCCATGTTGACTTATCAGGGAGCCAATGAAAAGCAGTAAAAATTCATATGAAGAAAAAGAGAGAAAACACAAAGAACTGAATCATCATCATAATCTAAGGACACAATAGATTTCATCAATTAGAGACAAACTTTTTGTCAGAATATCTTGCTGGCATTTTTCCCTGAATACAATAGAATATTGGTGTTTAATTATCTGTGGTGATAAGTGAGACATCATGAGATTTTGCATCTACCCAGTAAGGAGATAATGATACCAATTTCATGTTTGAGTTCCAGTTTTGTAACTGCTTCTCACTAGAACAGTCACCCAGCAGGGCTTCAGAATCTTCCTTTGGCTTTACACCCTCCACTGTTTCGTGCTAAATGAGCAATCACTTCCAGTGCTAATGAGTTATCCAGCATAGAGCACTGGAGTTGTGCCTGGTTAAACAAAGGACAGGTGAAGATGTTGGAGTGGAAGAATACATTGAAAATGTGTTCACAGCATGGTAACTCTCATGGAATGATAACTATTCATGATGGCTTCACTTGCAGGAATCCCTTCTTGCTTCTCTCTCACAGCATGCAACCTGATTTTTCTCATTGTGTGGTGCTCCCCCAGGCAGCACTTTGGCAGCTCTGGGCCATAATTAGTTGGTTCTTTCACCTGAAATTTAAAAAATAACAAATCACTTACTGCCTGGGTGTGCAGAGGGTGGAACTGATGCTTTGGAGAGTTTGGCCTCCCTGTTCCAGGTGGACTGGCAGCTGTCCAAGGCTGGGGTCTCACCTGTGCTCCTTGTTCCAGCACAGGCAGTGTTTGGGGTGTTTGGGGCAGGGCAGTGAGCTCAGCCCTGCTCCTGGAGCTGAGCTGTGTCCTCAGGCTGGGTTATTTCACTGCTTAAGGCACATCCACAGCTACTCCCTGCAATGTCATTCCCTAAACTGTGAAGTAAACTCTCACAGTTTGGGTTCCTCCTCCCCTTACAAACACAACACATATTGTATTAGCTCAGGCGTGAGTCACAGGCTCAGTGTTTATGAGCATCTTGTGAATGTGTTTTACTGAAACAAGCCTTGGCACTTGCTAAAGATTTGCAGTGGTAATAATACATTCTGGGTGATTCAGGCTGTGCCCAGGCTTATCAGAGCAGGAGAGCAAAGTGTGTATCTTGACATAACCTCAGCAAGAGGTGCTTCCTCTGAAGAAACAAGTCAGGCTGCTAGAACTTATTTTAGAGAAATACCCAAACAATTAATATAAAAAAGGAAAATAGGAAAAAAAACCAAACAAACACGTAAGGAAGAAAGAAAAGAAGGGAGAAAGGAAAAGAAAGGAAGTCAGAATGGTTCAGGGCATCACTGTAAAGACCAGAAATGAATCATAATGGGGAAAGATCTTACACTTAAATGGTTGGACTTGGTGGTCTGAAAGGTCTCTTCTACCTTAATTATTCTTGATTCTATAATGTCCATTTATTGCCATAATTCCCACAGGAGAGAACCCCAAGGTTTTTTATTTGACTGAGTTCCCATTCTCTTCCACGTGGAAGTGATAAACTCAAACCTGAAGGATGGGGTTAAACACTTCTCAGTTGTGGTTTGGAGACCTGTCCAGGCAAAAGGCTTTTGGGCTATTACAGGGACTTATTTTCATGTATCCACTTTCTCTTTCTGTCAGGTACTTCTGTATTTTCTCCCACTATATTTGTGTGTGACCACAGGAGGAGCAGCCCAGGCCACCTTAAATGCAGCCTCAGCTCCACATTTAATTTTAATAGCAAAACGTGAAGGCATCATAATTAATGTAATTGTGTGTTTACATTTGGATATGTAAAATTTACAGCAGTGCATAAACTACTTCTATTGTTAATTATGGCCCCAACACCCTTCCTGGAGAGCTGGTGTCCTTCTTTCCTGATTTTAAACTTGGAGATGTTTGGAGAAATGAGTTTTCTCACTGTGACATTGTGTGTCCCCAAGTATGACACAGACACCAGAGTTCTACTTTGTGCTAAAAGTGAGAAGGCAGTGATGGTTTGGAAGGATTGGAAGGGTAACAGCATTTCTTCTCATGCCTTTCCCACCACCCTGGGAATTTCTCATGGCCACTCATTGCTCTGGTTTTCCTGTGAGCCTTGCTGACAGAGGGTTGCATGGTTGGACTTTGCTCTGCCCCAGCCACTCTGGCTTTGCAGATCCCCCCAGAGTTGGAAGCTGTAGATCCAAGCAGGATAAGTCAACTCTAAAGAATGAATCAATTTGGAGAAAAATTATTTCAGGTGTGTGAATTCAAGTTTGAAATTTAGCGGTGCCCTCTCAGCACCTTGAACATCTTACACATCATGGATAAGAAATTCCTTTAGCATAAATTGGTAAGTCAATCAGCTGGACTTGTGGGTTTGTGCTGTGAATTTCCCCCTGTACAGGACCTTGCAGTTGTTGGAGGAGAATCTGCTCTAGGAATCAGCTCCCATGGGAGTTTTGCTCTGTAAAGGCTACAAGGAATTCATTAATGCCCCATTAAACTGGTGTCAAGGCATCCCTTTGAAACAAGACTGGAATGGTAGATCACTCATTTGGCTCCAAATGACTTGGTTGCTGTTTTGCTTCATCTAAATCAAAGGTCTGCAGTGAGCTGCATGCACAGATTATACCTAAATATGCACGCAAAGAGCACGTGGTCATTTCTTGTCCACAAGAGGTATGAGGTTTCAAATGCAAGGAGGTTTTATTTCAGGGCTGTGGTTTCACAGCCACTGCCTGTGCTGTTTGAACTGGTGGTAGCAGCTCCCCCCTTGGCATTCCCAGCTGCTATTTCCATATGGTTGCAGGAGCTGTTTGTGTGGTTCTCACCCAAAAACTGCTCAGAGATATTGTGATCTCAGTGGGAAGGGTGGTCATGCTTCACAGGGACTTAAATCTGTGCTTTGGCTGCAGACAGGGAGTTATTTTCATTGCAGTGGCACCTCTGCAAGTCAGGTTTGAAAAGCACTGAGGATTTGAAAGGAGTGGAGAGGGAAGAGCCTCCCCTTCCTGCTTGATGTGAGGATCAGCGGATCCTGGAGCTTTCAGCAATTCAGGCAGGAAAACGAGTGCACTGGTGGTTTGGGGAAGGAGAAGGATCTTCTAGATCAACCCAAACTGGTGACAAGCCCTGCAGAGCTGGGAGGTTGCAGAGCCCTTTCTGGAACAGTAACTCACCTCTTGCTGTGCACAGGGTATTGTTCCCAAAGATCCTTATTCCAGTGGCCAGCCCAAAGTTCTGGGTGCTGTACTGGGATGAGCTTTCACAGAAAAAGGCTTTTGTTGGCAAAATCAATTTTTTCAAGTCTACACATCTGTTATAAACCATCACGCTGAAAAGAATAAAATCCCTTCCAATCCCAAATGCTATTGGATTACTGACAGCCCAAGCTCTTAATTAGCCTGTCACTAAAGAAGAATTTTGCTTCAAGATGAATGTCCTTCACTCCTGTGTATTATTTAACATATGGAAATTGGTACAAAGTTTCAAAAAGAGCTATTCCAAAATCACAGATTAATAGATCTCCAATTCTCTCTGCAGAGCTGCAATTAATGTTCTTTCTGTTCTTGTAAGAGGTTGAGCTCTGCTGGTTTCTGTGGAAAGGGGCATATCCAGGTGATCAGGGTTTAATTTTACCTAACTTGATGTTAATGAGCCGTTACTGCTTTATTGGCAAGGGGGAATAGGAAGTAGAAGAGAGGATAAGAAAAAGTGATACAGCATCCATCCTTCAGCTAAATATAGTGTGGACCTGGTGCTTTGAATGAAAGTGTGCCAACAATTAATACAGACATCCAAAGTACATGACAGCTCCTTTTCTGTGCAGTAGTAACACTGACAACTTTATCCATGCAGCATGTAAAATTGAGTGTTACCAACAAATGACTCACTGAAGCAATGTGTTCTAGAATTAAGGACGGGAGACAAAAGACATTTAAAAATGGGGATTTTCAACAGAGGGGTGTAACAATAGGAGATGTCAGGGAAGAACTGTTGCAGGTGTCCTATATTCTGAAATCACATATACTAGATAATATATTTTTATTTTCATCCACATATCAGAAGGACTAGCAAAAGAAAACACATTTATAGATACATGGGGGAAATGGGACATAAAGTTTAAGCACCAGATTGGGACTATAAACCCTGCCTTGTACTCCTTTGTGTATTTTAATTAAATGCTCATATGGGGACTGAAACACCTGTCACTCTGTACACATTCCTTGGTAAAAATCCTATGAGCTGGTATACATATATATGGCACTCGAGAATGAATAAAGACAGTGTAACCTAGTGGATCTAATAATTAATTCAAATAGGATTAATTGTGTTGTACCATCATCTTAGCTCCAGTTCTAATGACAAGGTTGTGAATGTGCTGTGCTGAGCTCATCAGTCTCTTGTAGAAGCTGAAAGGTCCTCTGTGCTTGCAGGAGACAACTGTTAATGCACAAATCCCAGATCTGCCCTTCTCCTTCCTACCTTATCCTTATCAAACCTGGGACAAACCTTTCCAGCCAAGGGAGCTGCTGGGTGTTTCTGGATTAGCCCTGCCAGACTTAGGAAATCAGAAACTGAGGGGCAGAAAAGCACACCTTTCTTACTCTTTCCATGAGAAGATGCAGAGAACAGGAGAAATGAGGTGGGGGAAGGAGTTCCATAAGGTTTGCTGGCCCCTGATGGTGCAGGTGGGACACCTGCTTTGGCCAGAAATGAGTTGGCTGCACAAACACTGCATGAGCTGGGCTGCTCAGAGGCTTCCACTAAATGCTCAGCAATGCCCCTCTGGTTTTATTCTTGGCCTCCAGGGCTCAGTGACCCTCTTTGTCCCCTGAATTAAGGTGTTCACAGCTCTGGGGAACAGACTGTAGGAGGAAGGATGCAGTTCCTTATCTCAGGAAGGGGCACCTCTCACTCTGCAGTGTCAGTGCTGTGTTTGGGGACTTTGGGGGCTGCCCTTCCTCAGGCAGAGCTGTGACACCAGTGCTGTGCTGCCCTGAAGAGGTGGGGGTCGTGAAGCAGAGAGCTTCACATTTGCACCTTTTTTAGGGGGGTGATACAGGGTGAGGAATACTGTCTTGTTATTTCATTGCAGTGGATCTTCCCCTTCGTTATGTGAGCTTACACAATGTTCTACACTGATTTATAATCCTCCTCTTTGCTTGGCTTTCTCCTGCTGACAATGTCTTTAGTCATAAAAGATAAAAGCTTCTCTGAAACACATTAAACTATTCAAACCTTATTACATATTTTCTTCCCTCTAGCAGAAGGTTTTTAGCACAGAATATACAAAGCATTACCAAATGCAAATCTGCACGCTCTTGCTGGTGGTGAGAATGAACTGAACTATTTTCTTGGTGTAATGAAATCAAAACAGGGTGCCTAAAGGACCAGCCCAGGGTGAGTGTGCTGGGTTGTAGACTGCTGAGTACTTACTGATTTCTGTGGGACCTTGTGTGTAACAAGAACTGATCAATGTGAAAGGATGCTCTGTACCCTGCAGGGATAATATCTGTGCTGAGAGGCTTTTCTGGAGGGTTCCTTGGGTGATTACCAGCCTTGAGACAAGCACACCCTAATGAAAACCCCCTGTATTCCAGATCCAGGACTCACTGAATCACATTGTCATGACCTCCCTGCTGCACACAAGGGGGACTGTCACCCACACAAGCAGGATGTGCACAGGGACATGGGCACCCAGCAAAGAGCCCCACTGGGGATCTGCCTAATGAGTCCTTCTGCTGGCCTAAAAACAAATGGTTCCAGAAGAGTGGTGCAGCCAGGAGAACTTGCCTGGGTGGGAGAACATGCTGTCCAATGTAAATGTGCCAGTACCAGAAAGCTGAGGAAAGAAATGAGCCCAAGGTTTCCAAAGTAGCTGGAAGGAACTCCCTGTCAAAGAGCAGTGCAGCAGAGCCAGTGAGAGCAAGTCCTTTCTGCCCAGATTCAGAAGGAGAAGGGCATGTCTTGAGCAGATCAAAAGCAAATAAAACCCCTCCAAAAAAACCCCCTAACAACTATTCAGCTTTAAGCCTTACCCACACTGCTCAGCAAAGGGAGGAGCAACCCCCTGGCAGTGCCCAGGTCAGTGTGATCCCTTGCCATGCCATATCAGCCTGCTCTCCTGGGATGCTCACATCCCAAAAATCTGCTCTTATTCAGGAAAATGCAATTTTTGCTGAGCTGCTTCTTTATGGTGTAGTTTCTGCTTAGGGGTACCAGCCATTCCTAAGAGAAAACCTCTGTATTTCCCCCCATTTAAGGGGGCATCGTTGTGCTCAGCTATTTAGTGCTCTTTAACCTTTTTTAATGAGCAATGCTTGAAAAGGCTGCTGGCTCTGACCGTGGTGGGAAGCAGTGCCTGGGACTGACATTAACTGAAAAGCTCTTAGTCCAGCTCAGGAGTGATACTGCTGATGTGCCTTTCATGTGAGGTGTTTTATCCCTTCCTACATTCAGATTGATGGATTTACAGGGATTATTCCCTCTGGGCTAATGGCTACAATTTCTTTGTACATAGAGAATTTAAAAGGTGAAGTACATTTGATTGATTTGTTCAGGAACTAGATGTGATTTCTGTGAATACATTTGAAGGGTTAGGTGTTTAAAGCTAATTGCATATTTAACTGCTGAGCTGCACTGGGGTTTAACTTTAGGACTGAGTGCTGGAGGAAGCAGCAGGTTCACCCCCCCTGGCTAAATGCCAGCCAAGAAATACAGCCCTGTCTGCTCAGCTTCCACCTGCTTTTGGTCATGGCTGTGTTTTTGTCATCCTTTGTTTTGGTACACTTGGCATTTGTGGTGGCAAATTGAGGGACCTGTGTGGCTTCTGTGCCACAGGCATGAGGAGGCAAAGGACTCAGGGTTGAGACCTGGCCCTGGATTATGTGGTGTATTTGCTCACCTGTATGTCTGCCACCTTTCCTTGACAGCCTGTCTGTTCACTGCTCTGTCCTCTCAGGGTAATTCATCACTGTTCTTTTTCTCACTTAACTTCTGTGTTAAAGCAAAGACTTGCAAGGAATGATGGAGTATTCTGACTGTGTCTTGGGATAGAGGAATAGACTAGATACCCTTTTAAAAATCCTTTCTTGCCCCATCTTTTATGATTCCACGAGTTTAAGACAAAACAGCATTATTTTCAGTGAGGCTCGTTATGGGTCAGGGACAAAGGGATTGAATTCACCATCTTCCTTTGCAAGAATAAGCTGTGAAATGTCACATGCTTATTAGAATGCAAAGACCACTACTGTCTGTTTAGATATTCTCAAGGAAAGACAGACATGGAGTAATTATTTTTCAGAATGGATACTTGTCACAAAAAAACCCCAACCCTAAACCCAAGAAAGCCTCCAGCAAGTCATTCATTTACCAGTGGCTTTATGTTAAAAACTTCTCAATTATGTTCCAGTAACACTTACCAAATGTGACATACTCTTTGATATGTGATGAAAGTGAGGGAGGCATGGTAAGAAGAGAAGAGGGACCAAAATATTTTAGAGTTTATGCTGCAAATCTGCAGCTGAGGATGATGTATGTGCTACAGACATGTTTTGTCATGTCATTAAAAGATTCCATTGTTCAGCATATCAGGCACTGCCATCTGAATCTGCAGTTATTCCCACTGTTTCATTCAGGCACAGGCCTCAGAGCCCATATTTTGAGCTTTTATATAGTCCATTTAATGTATGTAACACTAGAATAAACTGCCACCTGCAGAGCTGTGCAGAACTGACACCAGGGTAGTTTTCTGTCACTGTCATGTTCCTCTTCTGAACCTTCTTTTCAGGGCTGTACCAGATCAACCTGTCTTGAAGAGTCTGTTTTCTTTGTAATCCTGTTCATAATTGTTAAATATTGGGGTGAATGTGATCAGTACTTTGGGGTAATTGTCCTACAATAGCTTCTCTTAGTGCTTTTTCTAGATTTTTTTTCTCTTTGATTTGCTTTCTGATTTAAAGCCACTTTAAATACCTGCTCTTCAGCTGGTTGTGATTTAGCAGTAGATTCACTCTGGCTTTTACAAATCTTTTTACCTCTCCTTTGAAGCACTTCCCTTCACTTCCAGGCTCCTATAACATCAATCTTTCTCACAAGGCAGCTCCTCTCCCTCTGGAAGAAATGCCTACTTCTCCATCAAAGAATCCTTGTAGGGAGATGAAAAAAAAGGCTCTGGCAGGTTTTTGGCAAGAAATCTCAGGAGCATCCAGCACTCCTGTGCTCTTGGGAGCAGGCAGGTTCCTCTGGCAGGGTTGTGGGCAGGGCAGGAGTTGAGTTGCAGATAATCAGGCACATTCACATCCCTGGTGAAGAGGAAGGAAAGGATGTTTCAAGAATCAATCCTGTCTGCCCACCTACATTTGCTCTCCCCAAATTTCAGGAAACAGATTGATTCAAAACTTGCTGTCAGATTTCAAGAGCAAAGTCAGTGTGATGACACCACACCATGGCACAGGGGGAGCAGGTGCCATCCACCCTTTTATATAACAAGGGCAAGAGTAAAAAAAGCATCTACCCAAATTAAAAAATGTGGAAGAAAAGCCATAGCACACACAAGCTCCTCTGATCCTGGGCCAGCCCACTGCACAGGAGCTGTGGGCAGAGAGGTTTGTCCTCTTGCTGAGCATCCCCACAGCCAAGGGGACAAGAGCAGGGATGGGGAAGGACAGCAGAGCTGCCTGCAGGTGACATTCCATGGGATGAAGAGGTACCAAATGTGACAGGACCAGAGTGCTCCCCTTGCAAGCTGCATCCCCACTGTGCAAGGAGTAACAATTCAGTGCTGGGGTGAGGAATTTTCCCCTCTTTGTATGAGCCAACAATTTTTCTGGTCAGGCAGACTCTGTTCTCAGTCCATCTTCCTGCAGGGGCATCCTGGCCATGGCAAACTGAATTATTGCTGAGCTCATCCAAGTGATCTGGGATTGTTACTCCTTGTTCTCTTGCCTTGTGCTGGCACTTCAACTCGCTGTGCATCTTGGCTGTTTTCTCGGCAATCATCTTGCTAATTATGCACTTCTTTCATGCATATTATACACATTCCTAAACTCCCCAAATAAGACACCTCAGGGATGTGAATAGGAGACACGTAGGTAAGTTCTGCCCTGCATTGTGCTCTTGAATATTTAGAAGGTAATCTGAAAATGAAGAATAAATGCAGCTCGCTGATGAGTTAGAGCTCAATATATGCTCCTGGATATACATTCTGCCTGTTGATCTCGAAGGAAAAAACAGGTCATATGCAGGGAGAATCAGGAGAGTTCTGGGTATAAAGACTTGCTGCCCCATAGAGCAAAACTGGAACGTAAATAAGAGAGGCAATGTTTAACAATACTTATTTGTTTATAAACAAATAGAGGCAAAACTTCTCAGAAATAAACCAAAAACCCCAAACCACCCCCCACATTCCTTTCCCTACTGCAGAGATTTCTTTTTAGTTTCAAGCTTTGGAGATAGACAAAAATAAGAGGGAAGTTTTTGTAGCCATTACTCTCCCCAGGGGAGAGTGGTTCAGAGCACTTTTATCAGAATGAGCTGCTAATGAGGCTTTCTCCTCAAATCCCCTTTCTCCTCTCCTGAGGAGACTTTCTACCCTCCTCCCGAGCCCTGTGAAATGGGACAAAACACAACTGCAAGTAAAAGATAGAAATCGCAGCATTAATAACCAGGGAGCTGCCTCGGTGCTGTGGCAAAGCTCCTGCTGGCTGGTGCAGGGTGACCTGGGTGACGTCTCGTGTTGGAGGGGTGCGTGGGTTGCTCCTTCCTTGTGGAGCCACCAGGAGGGTGACATGGACACTGCCCAGCAGCACGAGCTGTCTGGGCTGCCCTGCCCCTTTGAGGAATTCAGTGCTCCGGAAAACCTCTGGGCACCTTTCACTCTGCATTAGGTTCTTGTCACTGAGTTTGTGGCTTCCTTGAAGTGCAGGATCTCTGCCAGCTGCCCTCCCACACCCTCCTGCCATGGAGCAGCTGAGGTGGCACCTCAGGGCAGGGACTTGTCCTCTCTGACCTCAATGTTGTCATGGAGCAGCACTAGGGACTGGCTGCATTGGGGAGGGGAAGAGGTTCTTATCCACCAACCTTTGGGCCAAAAAGTGTTTTCAGGGGGTGTGTGGGGGTGTTTTTGGAAAAGAAGCAGAGAGAGACATGGTCTAAAAGTGGGCTAAAGGCCACCTCATCCTGTCCCCCCAGCAGCAGAGCCCTGAGCACCAGCTTCCTTTGCTTCTGGAACCTCCAGCAGCTCTGGGAGCATCACAGGGCCAAGCTGTTTTAACACACCAGGGCTTTGGCCTCTGATATTTTCATGGCTCTCTTCTTTCCCTGTAATAGAGAAGTTGGACCCCCTCCCGAAGTTAATAAATAAATAAATTTCTTGTGCACTCTACCTGTGTAGCAGCAGCACTGTGGGAGATGTTATTTACATGAACTTCATTAATATTTATAGTCACATTTATAGCTTTGTTCAGCAGGAGGCTTGATCAAGTCACTAGCATGTCTGGGGATTGGTCTTGGGTATACTACTTTTAATGAGAATAATTTGCATTTAATGAAGTGCCTGAGGTAGCAAGTTTCAATCCAGATTTGATTTTTCTTGATATTTGGGGAAATATTTGGATTAGTGGTTTGATTTCCCATCCATTTTCACTTGCAGTGATGGAATGAAAACAGACATCTGAATCCAAAGCATCAGGCTGACAGGAACAACAGGAATCTCAGAAAATAAAGGGGAAACGTTTCCTTGTAGTTCCTGTATCATGAGTGGTGCAGAATAAGGCTTGGCCTGTGAAAAGCCTTTCTCTTTGTCATAATCCCTGCAGATAACCAGGATGGGCAGCTAGAGAAGCTCAGGGTCCTCTTCTGGTGCATTTTAAGTGAAGTTTACCTGTTAAATCCACCTTTCCCTCCCCACAAATGTATGTGCTCAGACTGCTCTGGTCTCTTCTAATGTCACCTGTGTCTCTTGGTGTGACTTCATGGGGACATTTAGACCAAGGCAGTTTGCAGGACCAGCCCTTCCTTCTGCCACTGCAGAAAAGCATCCCTTTAACTTGGCTGTAACTATTTATAGGCAGAAGCTTCTCCACCAAAAGTTGAAAGGCCAAGGAGTTAAGAGATGCAGAGTGACTTCAGCTGAAGATGGTGAACAGAAATAGATGCAGGATAAAGCACCTCAGGAACCTCTCTCGTTCATCCTGACCTCTGAGCAATCTGGGGAAAGGGATTTATGATCTTTCTGGTTCTCTTCTATTGGCAAACACATATGCTGTATCTAGTCATATTCCCTTCTGTTTCTCATAAGTCTGTACCTTTGTCATTTTAGTCCCAAAATACTTGCAGTTTTTGGCATTTTTTTCCTGCAAAGAACTAGTTTTCTACTGGCAACAGTTTGTTACCTGGGCAGGTGATGTGGCCAGGCTGTGTCTGCAATGGGATCACCCTGGTGGTGGTGGTTGTGTCTCCTCAGGAACATCCCTGTGACCTCTGGAAGTGGCTTTGCTGAGGAATTACCCATCCATGTGTCATCAGAAACACCAAATCCCCCACACCCTGAGTCCTTTATGGCATAGTTGGTCCTTGTGTACCATGGCAATATTGTGGGGCACATTTCACAGAGCTGGGACAGAAAATTCCCACATTTCCAGCCCTTGCTTTGGCTACAGAACTTCATGTCTTTGCCTTTATTCTTACAGCCAGCTGCTCTTCCAGAAAGCAGGGCATGACAAGGGCTTACATGTTTTATTCCACTTAGTGTAAGCCAGAAACATTTGGGTCTACAGCACCTCTGGCCATTCACAGATGGCTTCTGTTGCTATCTCCCAGCATAAATGCTATAATATCTTTACTAAAAAAATTACAGCATGTATGCTTGTTGTTTTAATGTTCTTGATCAGAAAATCAGGAAAATGAGAATTATTTACATCTGTGTTGGTATAACCTGGCCTGTTGCAAGGTGTCTCTGCCCATGGAAGGGGGCTTGGAACTAAATGATCTTGACTTTCCTTCCCACCCAAAGCACTCTGGGATTCTGGGATATTGTGGAGACTAGAATTAGTTTTAAGCAGCTGTTGCAGTTTCTTCTGGATGGGCATTTTCTCTTCAGTTTATTTGTATATTTTGCAATCATTTCGAGAGTGGTTCAGCAAACAATTAACTGAAGGGCTCAGTGAGGGCTGACCTTGCTGAGATGAAAGGAGGAGGAATAAACAGAGGATCTGCCTCTGTAGGTGTTTGCAAACTACTGAAACCTTGGCCAAGGATGATTTAAAGCCTGAGCAGGGTTTATGCAAATGCCACAATTCTTTTGCATTCATACTTCAATGCTTCTTCACTTCCTCGGGAGGATATTGTTGTGTCCCAGGTCATTAATCTCACCACACAGTGTATTATTGCACACAAGATTTGTTAATACATTTGGCAGCCTTGCTTGTTGTTCTTAAGCATATATTGGATATTTACACAGCAGCTATTTGTACAATTCCTGTAACGTGGCAGAACAGCTTCCAGTTAGTGTCAGGAGTTCTCTGACTCTCTGCAAGGATGATCCAAAATACCATTTACAATTTTCTCCTCTCTTGCATTGAAATTTATCCTCTGGCATTTATGTGCACCTATTAATGTACTTATTAAGGATATATCTTCATGACTCAGTTTGTTTTGAAGTTTGGGGTCTGGTAGTTGGGTATATTGTAAAAATTAGGCAATAATTTTAAGGGCTCTTCCTCAGAGCTTGTCCCATTGCATTTGCTTGGGTTTTCTTCTCTGCCTGCCTTTGGTGCTGAAAGGTTGTCCTAAAACACTGATTATGGAAAATCCCAGCAGGAAGGTTATACCCAGTGTGAGTTCAGTGCAGCAGGTAACTAAACCTGCACTGAGGAATCAAAGGCTCCTCACAAAACTATTCTAATGCTGGCAGAAGCTCTGGAGAGAAATATTTCAGCAAGATTCTTTTTGTTCATACCCTTCTAATTATTTACAAGACCTTCATATGACAATAGGTAAATATTTTGGTAGCTAGAATTCTTTTTTGTTGTGTACTGGGACCCAAGTGAAGGGAAATGAGAACTGATCAGTTTGGAAGGATGCAAAGTATGTTGGGAAGGGGAGATACCAATTAATTGCCACTCTCACTATTCTGAGGTATGTCATTGTCATCAGAAGTTTGGCCATATGTTATTTTCTGCTCCTTTAATTATTAGCCCATAAATGTGCCAATCAGAAACAACATCAGTGCAGTTTGGAAGTGGCTCCAGTGGAGTCAGCAGTGCCACAGTGGTTTGCATAAATGCTGAGGAAATGTGGCCCCTGGGGGAGGGTTTTCTCTCACCCTGGGTGTTCTGTGTCTGCCTGGCATGGAGAGGTCACAGCACAAATACATCGAGATACAGCCCCAGAAGTTAAGGGACATTCAAAGTTCCCTGAAGATGAAGCAGCAAAGCTGCAGAGAGGTTTGGGTGAATGTTCCCTGGGATTCTCATCACACACAACTAGCTAACACAAAGGGGTATTTTTATACTCCAGGGTTCAAAGGTGACAGAAAAGAAGCGAGTACAGTCAAAATGGGATCATTTCACCAGTGAAAGATGCACAGGAAACCTTGAAATGCTGCTTGACTTTTATAGGAAGCTGTAAATCAGGCCTGGATTACTTGAAAAGTTCAAGAGCCTTAGAAAATGTTTGAGCTAAATGCAGCTGAGTTTTATGGTTGTGCTTTTATGCATCAAACTCTGAGAATGAGAAGTGCAATAAAGTTATTTAAGCATCTCCCTAAAGCAGAACATTGTTCCTGCCAAAGAGGAAAGCAGGAGCCAGTGCTGTTTCCTTTGTCATCTTGGGAGATGTAGCTGTAAGGTTCACCAGGGTGAATGCATGCAAAAATCAAGCACCACTGTGAGGGCTGTAATTTGTAGCTGTTCCTTGTAAGATTTAAAAAAAAAATAATGGAAAGGATATTTTTCATGGTTTTAATCACAACTGTAGAATTTTTATGTGCCCTGTGTACTGCCTATTACAGAGGGAAGCAGAAAAGATGCAGTGCCCCAGAAATATTGATATGGTTACCTATTTCAAATTCAAGAATGTAATATTAACCATTCTGATGCCAAAAGGGGAGCAGGGGGCTTAGGATCTTACCCTGTATCATAAATGTGCTGCAGTGGTTCCTGGACACTTCCTCTACTTTCTATGGCACAGGAAAAAATGGACTGTTATATGATTTATTTAATTTATCAAGAGGTCTACCATTAGAAAATGCAGGTTACATTTAACAGAGCCCCAGACATGGCCACTAAAGCACAGATTAAATCCCTATGGCACTGCCCTGATTAACCTTTAATACTTTTTCATGCAAATCACCCTGGTTTGGTGGAAAGGACAATTTCCTCTGCTCCTGTCCTATTTAACTCCTCCAAAGGCTTGCAAATCAACTGGCAGCAGAGCTGAGGATCTGAAATATGTCCCTTCCAAGCTGGCAATGTACTTCCCTGGGTTTCAGGAAACTTGAACAGGAATCGATTCGAAGTGCTGAAACATTTAGTGAATTGATACACAGCGGTGGTGCTGCCTGGTAAAGAATGCAGAGGAACAGACAAGAGGTTTCCATGCCAGCAAATGTGTCTTTCGCTGTAGCAGAGAACAAAGTGTACAGACCTTGACTATAATTCATATTTGCCACGAGACCTAGAGATGTCAGCAGACTGAAGGCAGGACAATTCAAACTGAAGGAGCCGTACTGTGCTTCTTTGGCCAGAATGTCTCAGCTGGGAAAAGACAGGTTGAGCACTTCAAAAAGGGGTAAAATTGGGGTTTATTTCACTGACAGCTGTACAGATCGTCTGCAGGAAAATCACCAGCAATGCCTTTGTTAGCTTTATGCATTATTTGAAAAGCCTTCATTTTTGCCACATCATTTATGTCAACAAGGTCCCCCCTTGGCTTGAGCACCTGCTGGAGCTCAGCCAGGACTGGAGACCTGAATGTGGGGACAGCTTTGCATTCAGGGCCAGCCTGGGTGGCACTTCTGATGGGGAGAGCCAAGACCACCAGAGAAGGCTGAGGGGACCTCAGGTCTCTGCAGGGTGTGCTCAGCACCCCAAGCTGGTGCCTGAGGATCAGGTTCCTAGGAGAACTGTGCAGAGCTTTCCAGATACAGCAGCTGGGACAGCCCTCAGGATGAGAAAGACTCTGAGAGGCTGCAGAGTGTCCAGAGCAAGGCAGGGGAGCTGGGGAAGGGTTTGGAGCAGAGGTCTCATGAGGAGTGGCAGAGGGAGCTGAGGAAGCTCAGCTGGAGGAAAGGAGGTTCAGAGGGGACCTTGTAGCTAAAACCACCCAAAAGCCAGGTGGGAGCTGATCTCCCTTCTAAGCCATATGATGAGAGGAAGTGGCCTCAAGCTGTGCCAGGAGAAACTTAGATTGGATATCCTGGAAAATTTCTTCACTCAAATGGTTGTCAAGCACTGGCACAGCTGCCCAGGGTGGTGGTGGAGTCACCATCCCTGAGGGATGTGACAGACACGTGGCCCTTGGGGACATTGGTTAGTGGTGGCCTTGGCAGTGCTGGGGGAATGGTTGGAGCTGAGCTCCAGACATGGGTTGGATTGCAGGACAAAGCTTTAGCACATAAAGTCAAGCTCTGGTTTAACAGGTTAGAGTTGCAATTACTTTTGTGGTAGGGAACGAGAGAGCCTTTCCAGGGAGCCAATCACATAAACAGCACGTGCCTTTCACTGCAATAACTGATTTGATTTACAGATGTGATTCAGGAAACTGCACTGAAAGGCTGGAGTGATGAGGGACAGTCATTATTGACTTTGGCATTAACTTGCTGGGATGTAAAAAAATCACTCTGTAGGAAGTAAATTAAAATCTATGAATGAAATTAATTCAATTTGTACGACCTGACCAGTAGGCTTTATATTCCACTCTAGTGTGTTGTGCTGTGGAGTTTACTTAGAGGTCACTGTTGCCACAGTGGTTTGAAGAAGTGGGGGCAGCAAACAGAGACTGAAGAGTGGAGATGTAGGGATTAATTGGAGTCCCAGCTCAGCCTGGTGCTTCAGCAGAACTCTGGTTTTAAGCAGTTATAGCCACAGGTCAATTGGAGCTTAGAGGAGCTTCTGTTGAGATATGGAATGCCCAGGTATGGAAATAAGGAGTTTGAACTACAGCAGTGATATTCTGGTTTTGAAAGTGTTTCATGGCTGAGCAGAGGGAAGTGCTGAGATCTCCTACTTGTGGAGAACTTCTCCATCACTGAGGTCTTCATGAACCTCTCCCTGGGGTGGTTCAGCAGAGCTGGCCATTATACAGTTCCTGAGGTCTCTTCCACCCCTTATTTTCTTTGATTTTATGGAGAATTTGCCTTTTTAAAGGAAAGCCAGCTACTTCATTCTGCTGGAGACAGACATGCATACCCTGGGGATGAAATGTGATGTCAAATTTGCTGTTCCTCTTGGTGCATGTCGTGCCTGTGTGTCTGCTAAGGCAGACATGAGCCTACTGGGGAAAATCCAATACAATCAGCATGGTGATAATTTCCTTTTCTCCCCCTCACTCTTTGCATGTCTCTTGGTTTTCTTCCAATGCCCTGGCAATTCTCCAGACTAGAAACTTGATGAGAGAGCAGGGATGTGTTCTGAGCATTGGCAAGGTTTCTCATCTTTGCTTCCTTGATCTCTGCCTGCCTACCCTCACATGGGCAATGTAAAACCACATCTCTCTTTTGGGTGCTGAGGGCATGATGCCCTGTCAGAAAAATCATTTGTTACCCAAAGCTTCAGAGCAGAAGAGCATCTCATGAACAAGGAGCACTAAGTGTGTCTCCAGACATCTGAGCCTGCCACAGGAGGAGAGCCCTGGATATCATTATCACCTTCTAGTAATGTGGGAAAATGGAATTATTTGACATAGGATTTAAGCTTGAAGTATGTGGAATAACTCCCCATGACTGCCCACAGTGAAACACCACCTAGAGGGGAACCTTTTACTTCCAGCTCATGCTGTCTGTCCAGGTACACTCCCAAAATGGGGCAGGTGGGCACATCCAGGCAGCAGTGAGGGGCTGAGGGGAGCCCTGGGGGCCAATTGCTCTGTTTTGAAAACAAATAATGCTAAAAGGGAGCTGTGGTCAGGATTTCGTTTAGTTTTGAGCCAGGTGTTTGGATTTTTGTTTTGTGGGCTTTTTTAAACAACTGCTCAGAGATACTGCTGGTTAACTAATGTCAGCAACAACAAAAAGTGATTTGAGAATCACAATGGCAGGAATTACAAATGAGTTTTATAAGAATATAGACCTTCACTTTTATTATTAGAGGGTTGTCTTTTCGATGAATGATGGAGAAATTAGGACAGACTTANACATCCAGGCAGCAGTGAGGGGCTGAGGGGAGCCCTGGGGGCCAATTGCTCTGTTTTGAAAACAAATAATGCTAAAAGGGAGCTGTGGGCAGGATTTCATTTAGTTCTGAGACAGGTGTTTGGATTTTTTGTTTTGTGGGCTTTTTTTAAACAACTGCTCAGAGATACTCCTGGTTAACTAATGTCAGCAACAACAAAGTGATTTGAGAATCACAATGGCAGGAATTACAAATGAGTTTTATAAGAATATAGACCTTCACTTTTATTAATAGAGGGTTGTCTTTTCGATGAATGATGGAGAAATTAGGACAGACTTAAAGATTAATTGTCGTGGCTAGATATGGTTCTTCTTGGAGCAGAACAAGAAAAAAGTAAATGACTCAATTTTTCACATTTTTCTTGGTCTTCATCTCCCTTAAATACCTTGTTCCTCCAAATCCAGTCAGCTTTAACCTTCCTAATTCACAACAGGAGCCAGCCTTGTCCTCAAAAGTTACCAAGAGAAGTGACATGTCACATGATGGGTCTGAAAAGATTTTGGTACCCAAAGTTAGTGTGAGCCTTGAAAATTCTGGAGAAGAAGCCAAATCTCATCAAGAAGGAAACAACAGATGTAGAAATAGAAAGATTTCTCATTTAATATTTATGCTGTGAAGTATTATAACCAGTATATAATAATATTATAAGCAGTGTTGTGATGTCTGTCCAGAAGTTTGTGTGTAACTTTGAGACCCAAGAAGAGGCTGGTTGAATATTATACATTTAAAACTTCAGTGTTATCTATGCAAGATTCTGTATGTTTTCCCTTCAACAGCTAACATCAGGTGATAAGGTTAATATTTTATCCTGGCACTGCTGTTAAAGCTGAAATTCACCTTATTTCACATCCCCACAGTGTGAGTTATAAATAGTTTACTTGCCCCTTTGTAATGTGGCTGACACACAGTTGAGCCATCACTGCAAAATGTGGGAAAGGAATCATTACAACTGAGCAAAAGCAAATATCCCTTACAATCCAGTGAATGTGTGAAGTCCCATGAGGACAAAAAGAAGGAAAAAAGTTAAAGGGTAGCTCAAAGCTAGAATGAAATTTGGAAGAATGAGAAAATGTGTTTAGGTAGGCTTAGAGCTGGGCTGTAAATAGCTTTGCTCTCTACATTTCCAGAAAGCCAAGGGAAGGTGCAGTTACACTTTTCCCTTACTGCCAACTCCAGAGCATTTTGTTACTGTGGAATATACAAAAGGCAGGAAAAAATTATTCTAGTTGGGCCTGTCCTGAAAACAGAGCAAGGGATGAAAAAAGCCAAGCAGTTGTGTTGTCTTGGCTCCATAATCTTCCTTAGTAACAACTGGGGGACCACCAGTTCCATATTCACTGGCAAGAGGAAACAATTAGCTAAAGTACCTCACACAGTTTTGTCACTGCCCCTTCCAGGCCTGAGAGGGGAATGACAATTGTATCCAAAAATGGGAGGATTCACTTGCTAGCAGAATTAGGGTGTGCCAAAAGCCAGGAGAGACAGGAAAATTGATTCAGGGAGATTCTGCCAGGAACTCACTTACACAGGGTTCATAACCAGCTTAAGCTTTAGTCTTAGGCATAATTGTGGAGGTAAAATCATTATCAATACTTTATATATACAGGGGGCTTTTTAACTGCAAGATGGCCATGGGCACTCAGAGAGGCTTTTTTTTGGTTATTGAACAATAATTTTTGTCTGGCTTGAAAGGAGGTTTGTGCATGAAACTGAGGTCAGAACAGGGTAACAGTGTGATCCAGGGGCACAAGCCCAATCATGCCACCAAGTCATCTCTGCCATTACACCTGGATCCTTTAGGAAAGGCAAGAGAGAGCATTTGAGTTGGAGATATTATTTGCAATAAGGAATTAATTTTCCAAACACACATCCAGCACTTACAGGAGTCCTTTTGGTTGCACTCAGGGAAGAGGCTCCAGACGGATGTGCCCTGCCCACTGCAATTAGGATCACAGTGTGACTGCTGGCCATAAAACACCAAATTTTATTTTGGAAACATGTAAAGGGTGTCAGTCACACACTGCCTGGGCAACCAACCTGCTGCTTTGTGTAGAGGAGCATTGAAGAAAACCATTGTGTGTGCTATGAAGTCACAGTGAACCCCAAGGAATAATTTAATGCATTATTAAAAATCCTCACATTCAGAAGGAGAATATTAACTCTGTTTGGTGCCAAACTTGAATATTGAATGAGTAGAGGAAAGCAGAACACTTTTGATTATAATGAAATTTCTTATCTCTTAGTTTCATATACTTCAAAGTAATTTAAATAATTAGGTAAAGGTCACTGTCTCTGCCCTTTCTTCCAGGTGGCAGCAGCATCTGCTTTCAGCTGCTTCTCTGTAAACTGATGACAAGTTCCTGACTGAAACGCAGTTATTTCTTTAGATTAGTGGAAATTCATCAAATCATTAGATTCCTCTTGAAATAACTGGAATCAGTGTCACCTATTTGCCTGTGTATAATTAATACAACTCTACTTTCCCCCCTAAGACAGCACAATAGTTCTCACTGCAATGTGACCAGCACATCTGCATTGTGTCTTTTGAGGAATATTTTCCTGCTCTCTCTGGCACAGAAGGAGGGGGCAGGAATTTCCTGCCTATGGGAGGATGGGAAAGGTGCATGGCTTGGATGATTAACTGTGCAGCACCTCACCCTGAGAAAATTACACACTTCAGGCTCTAAAAGCTCACTGGGAGAGATGGATATTTGGAAAGCAGCAGAGATGCCATCCCAATATCTTGCTCTGAAACCTCCAGAGTTAGGGCTGGGACTGTCTCTGCCCCTGGAGCGTGGGCTCCAGAGAGGGATGGGAGCCCTGGAGGGACTCCCAGTGCTGCTGCTGCTGCCCAGGGCACCATCCTCTGGTGCTCAGAGGGATGTTGGAGGAACAAAGGGCAGGGACTGGCTGCTTTCCACCTCCAGGGAATGCTCTGCTCTGGAAGGTCACCCACTAATGAGATCATTGCCACAGTGACACTGAATAGGATGGCCTGGCTTTCCCTGGACTTGTCTAATTGTCATTTCATTCAGTGCAAGGGAGCTGTTTCTGGTACTTGCCAAAGCACCTTGAATCTTCTCCAGGTGCTCCACGAGTCCACAGCAAGGGGACAGTCATGTCACCACAGGCTGCACAGGCAGAGAGTGCCTGGGTCTGGGGAAAGGACAGGGAAACACAAAGTACCAAGAGCAGCACGGTTGTGTTTTCACATTCACCTCTGTTGCAGGAAAGGGGCAGACTTGATGAAGGGGTTCTTGGGTACAGAAAGCTCAGGACATGGCAAAAGTGGGAATTTGAGAGATGACTGCAATGTCACTTAGCAGGGAAGCACAGCATCTCCCAGTGCCTGTTATGGCCAGGAAGGAACAGAAACAAGTGGTGACAGGTTCCCTGCAGGCCCCTTTTTCAGGTGCTGAAAGATGATCAAATAGACATTTCTGTACCAGTTGCTGCTGTCACTGTTCTGTTCCACTGTGTGTTAGTTATGAAGGGCTTTGAGAATGGGGGGAAATGATTGCCCTGCTGAACAAAGCAAAGCCCAGGCAGAAGGAGCAGTGGGCAGCACCACTTCAAAACCTGCTGGATTTTAAGGACTTGGGCATCTCTGTCTTCCATCCCTCTGACACAACGTGCATCCCAGGCCACTGTCTGTGGGTCAGGAATGTGTAAAGCAGCGTTTTCATGCCAGACAAACTGGAGTTTCAGGGGGTTTCTGCAATACTTCCTCGTCTGCCTCCTGCAAAACACCTCAGCAGGGATTTCTGTTGTGCTCTGTGCTGTCTGGCAGGATGCTGGTGCCCTCTACTGCTCTGCCCACCGCAGCTGCCTCGGAATTCGGAGAGATTTACCTGGAGGCAGCTCTGCCTTGTTAAACCCCACAGGACACGCTCTCCTGGCAGGGAATATTGTCCTTAGTAGTTGAGAAAAGAATTAGCATAACTTAGCTCTTCTGTATTCCTCTGACAAACAACTTGTAAATACTTTGGGAAAAGAAATATCCCTAGTAAATTAAATACCACTGGCTTGCTGGTTGAGATACAGGTGGACAGGCATTACTACTTGTCCAGGCTCCTACAATCACCTCATCATACAATTCCAGATTTGCTTAAGTTGGAAAAACCATCTAAGAACATCGCGTCCAACCCTCAGCACCGCCAATTCCAGCACTAACCCCTGTCCCCAGGTGTCACATCCTACATGTCTTTCAAATCCCTTCAGGGCAGGGACTCCACTACTGCCCTGGGCAGCCTGTTCCAATGCTCCACAAAGACTTTTTCCTCATATCCACTCTAAACCTCCTTTGCTGAAGCTTGAGGCCATTTCTTCTTGTCCTGTTTCTTGTTCTTTCTCCCACCTCCTGTCAGGGAGTTGCAGAGCCAGAAGGTCCCCCCTGAGCCTCCTTTTCTCCAGGCTGAGCCCCCCCAGCTCCCTCTGCTGCTCCAGCCCCTTCCCTTGCTCCGTTCCCTTCCCTGGCACTCTCAGCATGCCAAGGTGTGTCTGCCCCAGTGGCTGTGCCTGCTCACAGCACCAGTTGTGAGTAAGGACAGTACTTGTAAGAGCCTTGGTTGGTCACCTCCAGCTCTGTCTTGCTTCTTCCCGTTGCCACAGGTCACAGAGAAGCTGAGGGTTGTGGCCCAGCTCCAAGCAGCTGGTTCCTCAGAGATGTCCTGGGGCTGTAATACCCCCCTGCAGCCCCTCTGACACTCCCTAGTGCAGTGTCAAAGCCATCTCTGAGAACTCTGTTGAAGGGAGAGATCCTTTGTTGTTTGATTAAGGGGATTCTGCACTGCTCTAGAAAGACACGTGTTTTTTGGGATGTGCCATTAGCTCTGTAATCTTTGCTCAGTATATTTTTATCCCATTGCTGCTTATTTTTAGCCCCACTTCCATTTGCCAGTGACACCCAGTACGATGGCTGTCATTACAGCAGCACTCACGTCTGGCTTTCAGCTCATCGTGCACCGTCCCCTCCACCAGCAGCATTTAATGTCTCATATAATACCTGGAGCTAAAAATAGCCCCCCTCCCACTCACAGTGTGAAAGCTGCTCAGGGCAGAAGCATCAGCACGTTTAACTTTTGTAGTCACTAGATGGGATGTCCTTTGTCAGGTCTGTCACCAGCATTTGATCCCAGTAGCTGCTCCCCAGTGGTGACCAGGAGACAGGTTGCACTGCCCCCCAGACACACTGCTGGCTTGGAGGGATGTTTCAAGAAGAGTTCCAAACAAGACAGAGGACAGCACATCTATGTAAAAAAAAAGCTTTCAAAAATACTTTGCTGCCTGGTTTCTGTTTGTAGGGTAGGAGTTCATAGGGCAGAAAGCAGTGTTTATGTGTAGTGTAATTTTTTGGGGGTAACATTTGTATTAGAAAAGAGAAGGATCAAAAAGTGCTGTATCATGTAGAAGTGGTAGTGACAGTGGATAAAATGCTTTTAGTCAGGCCTAAGTTAAACCTTTTTTTCCTTCTGTCTAGTCGGTGCCAGGGGTACCTTAGATATTGGAGAGATTTCTAACTAAGAGATGAAGCTGAAAAGGATTTACAAAATACTGAAAACTCCAGATGCATCTGTGGTTATAAAACTTCTTTGTTACTGAACTTTGGGTTTCTTCCTTACGCTGTCTTAGATTTTTAGTGCTGTTTGAGACAAAAGCTGGGCTTTGGGGGAGCTGAAAGCACACTCTGGGACTGCCTGATCTCCCCTCCTTTGCTGAAGAGAGATTGGATTTGTTCCTCTAAAGCAAAATCAGTGCAAGAAATCTCTATAATCTGTCATTTGACCTGGCTGTGTCACTTGTTTCGTCCTGAGTTTGCAAACAGATCCCAGGGTTTTGCTAAAGATGTGCTTTGCTTGCTCTTGACAATGAACAACTGTTCTGTGAGAACTGTAATTTGTGCTTTTTCACAAAACTTGAGGCAACAAGACTGTGAGCAGATTAGCAGCACACCTCGCTGGCTCTGGCAGCACAGGAGCCTCCAGCTAATTGCCTGTCAGGCTGCTCCTCTCTGCCCAGCTCCCAGGGCCCTGCACAGCCAGCTGGCCCAGGGGAAAAGGCAATTAACTCTGGTGGGAAGCAGCACATTGAGGCACCGGTGCCCAGAGCTGGAGAAAAGGCAGGTGACAATGTGCCCAAAGCCAACAGGGCAGGGTAGGAGGGACTTCTCCTACTGCCACTCCCTGTGTGAGCACTGAGCTGCCACAGCCAGCTGCCCTTGTGTGCCTCTGTCCAGCCTCTTGGAGGTACAACCTTTAAAATCAAAGTGCTTTTACTCTGATTGTTTGCAGGTTAAATGCTCCACTTGTGTTTTGTAGTGTTTCCTGGATTTTTAGACCATCTGAGCATCCATCACCAAAATGCATTATTACATATTAATCAGTGATCCTTGATGCTGCACTAGCTCTGTGTTGATTTTTCTTATTTCACTTCACACAAGGGAAAAATCCCGAGCTTCCATTTAATTTTGATCTCCAAAACCTCAAGGAAAGATAACTAAGGCCTTTTAATTCTTTTATCTGAAACAATATTTTACCTGTTCAGATGTTTCCTCACTTATCTTTCCTTTCCCTTTATTAACCTGTGCCCTTCCTCAGTCACAGGCAAAGTACTGTTACTATTGCTCCAGGGGTGTGTGAATTTGTGATTATTTCACCCTAAATTTCAGTTGTGCCTATCAAACTTTATTTTCTCTTTTGTACTGTGCATTATCTGGCTGTTTCTGATTATTATTTGTTGGTAGCATCTGTCCTGTCACTGTCCACCAGTTATTCTGCTGGTGTTTCTGTGGTGCTGAGTACACGTGTAGGATCAATGCAGCTGCTGGGCAGTGAAAAGGTTATCTATTGCTGTTGTGATTAATTAAGCTTTGAAAACTTTTAGAGCTAAGGTCTGAGTTACAAACTGAGTCTGGAGAAGTTCTGATTTGTGATACTGAACCTGGAACAAATTCTTGAGTATTTTAGCATTCAATTGGTGTAATTTATCTTTAACTGGAAATTTTTATCTGGGTTAATATGGGCTATAAGTAAGTATGAATGTGATAGACCACGGTCTAGAGATCCAGACAGTCTGATTCCTGTCAGTACCTAATATTAAAAGTAACAATTAGAAAAACTATTTTAGAAAGGGTTTGTTTCCCTCTAGGGCTTAGCGTTGCACACACCCTGCTTTGTAAGCATATGAAGAGGGATAAAATAATGGCAAAACACACAGTTTACAGGCACCAGTTTACAAATACTTGGGTTACCAAAGGAATTCAGCAAGAACCCCGAAGAGGGCACTGTTGGCTGCCTTAAAGCCTTCAAGATGTAAATAGCTCTCTTTATTTATGTCTTTGCCCAAGTTTGCCCCTACAGGGAGACCCTCAATGCATCTGGCCAAGTGGGAGTACTGGGATCCTTCGCTCTCTAGCATTTGCACCCTGCTGTAATGATCAATAAAGGTATTATTGGTAATTCAATTCTAGTCAATGNCTTTTGTACTGTGCATTATCTGGCTGTTTCTGATTATTATTTGTTGGTAGCATCTGTCCTGTCACTGTCCACCAGTTATTCTGCTGGTGTTTCTGTGGTGCTGAGTACACGTGTAGGATCAATGCAGCTGCTGGGCAGTGAAAAGGTTATCTATTGCTGTTGTGATTAATTAAGCTTTGAAAACTTTTAGAGCTAAGGTCTGAGTTACAAACTGAGTCTGGAGAAGTTCTGGTTTGTGATATTGGACCTGGAACCAATTCTGGAGTATTTTAGCATCCAAAACAGCACTTGGTATAATTTATCTTCAGCTGGAAATTTTTATTTGGATTAATATGGGCTATAAATAAGTATGAATGTGATCACAGTCTAGAGCTCCAGATAGTCTGTTTGATATCTGTCAGTACCTAATATTGAAAGCAACAATTAGAAAAACTATTTTAGAAAGGGTTTGTTTCCCTCTAGGGCTTAGCGTTGCACACACCCTGCTTTGTAAGCATATGAAGAGGGATAAAATAATGGCAAAACACACAGTTTACAGGCACCAGTTTACAAATACTTGGGTTACCAAAGGAATTCAGCAAGAACCCCGAAGAGGGCACTGTTGGCTGTCTTAAAGCCTTCAAGATGCAAATAGCTCTCTTTATTCGTGTCTTTGCCGAAGTTTGCCCCTACAGGGAGACCCTCGATGCATCTGGCCAAGTGGGAGTACTGGGATCCTTCGCTCTCTAGCATTTGCACCCTGCTGTAATGATCAATAAAGGTATTATTGGTAATTCAATTCTAGTCAATGATAAATAAATCTGTGTCTTGAATTCGGAGCCATTCAGTCCCCAAACAGTGCTGAGCAAGTGGGAATCCAGGTAATGCTCTGGCTGTCTGAAATGACTAGAAGAGAGTTTCATGTGCCATTTCATAGCACATTTTGTGCCACAAAACTCAGCCAGGGTGGGTGTCCATGATCCCAAGTTTGCTGAGGTATCATCCAGGATTTTCCTCCTCCTCCTTAACCAGTGTCTCCCACAGTAGCCCCAGCAACCACAGGGGAGTTGAGGGCTGCATGATGCACCTTCCACGCTTGATCCTCCTAATTAAATATTTCCCTGTGTCTAAAGGAATCAACAGCCAGGAACCAAAGACAAAACTGAACTCTGCTTCTCCCAGTGAGTTTGTGAGCAAAGATGAAATTTGCTCTCACATGAACCGTTCAAACAGAGGGGTGAGCACATAAGAGAAGTCTGAAAATGAACAGAATTCAAAGCCTTGGCTGGGTCTGTGTCCTAGGAGGTGCCTGTGTGGGCGAGGAGAGGTCAGCAGGAGCCACTGCGAAGGGAAGCAGATCAAAGAGCCGTGCCTTGCTGACAAATCTGGTTGCATAAAGGACAGCCCCTCGCTCCAAAGTTCAGGCTTCTGAAGTTGTCTTTAGATGTGTGAAATCAAAGCCAGCTCATTGATCCTATGCCTTCAGATGGCAGTGCTTTCCGAGCCAGCACCGTAACTGGGAGCAGTGGAGCTGTGAATGGGAGTGTTCCCGTGGGTTTGCCAGGGTGGGGGCACACCCATGCCGGTGGTGGCACCGTGTCACACCCATCCCGGTGGTGGCACGATGTCACAGCCCTGCTGCGATGCTCCTTGGAGCAGCCTGCCCAGTCTCAGACCTTCCTATGCAAATGTTACCTTAAGAAGGGATTAACTCGAGGTTTTACCTTTATCTTGAGATGAACGCCCCCAACCCCTGTTCTATGAAGAGTGTTTAGCCACTCCAGAATTCTCCTACAAACCTCACCTATTCCCTGGTGCTGGTGTCTCCTTTGGTGTGACTGACACAAACATCCTCAGCACAGCAGCTAATAGCTGTTACTACAGAATATATATATAGAATAGACTGTTCCTGCTACCCCTGGGCTGTCTGGGGCTCTCACAGCACCTGGAGTTTCCCAAGTACAGCTGCAGCTCCTTCCCAAGGCCACCCAGATGGGTCAGAGCAGCTGCCTCTTCTATATGGCAGCATCTTCACACCAAGCTCAATGTTCTTGGGATTTTTGTTCATCACTGCTCACAGGTCTCACCAGCCCCTGTCTTGCCCACTGATAGTGGTGTTTGGATCTGTGCCTGGTGAAGGATCTCCCCAGCTCTGAAGGGCCAAAGCCAAGGAGGGAAGCTCCATTTTAGACCTGATGGTCAGTGTCTAGATGCAGAACACACAGATCAAACCACTGCTGAGAGCTGCTCCGTGTCTGTGCAGCCAGAGGAGCACCCACTTCCCCAGACACCTGAACTTTGAAGCCTTTTGGGTGCCTATGAAATAATTTGCAGTCAGATTTCACGTTGCTGGGTGGACACACAAGCTACTGAGGTGTGCAGGGAGTTTGCCACAGCACAGGTAATAGCAGTCATTCCAGTAAGCTGGAAAACCAGTGAATATATGTGATTTGATCCATGATTTTTGCCTGTCTGTACACTTTTCAGCTCTGCAGGGCACTGTGTCCACAGGAAACATCATGTTGTCCTTGTGCTGTAAATATTTGTCCTTCCACTGTATCTTTACTCCTGGGAGATCGGTTGCTTTTGATCCCCTTCCTTCCAGAGTGGATAATTGAGGCTCCTGCATTGGAAAAGCACATAAAAGAACCCTGGCATCTTTGCCTAGGACACAAATAACATATTTCCAGCTTAATTTAGACAGGAAATGAGTGAAGTGTGTGAGGAAAACATTTATGAAAGCTTGGGGATACATGGAGTTTTGAAAGCTAGAGAGCAGCAGTGTTCCAGCAAAAAACAACTGGAAAAAGGGATGTTATGGAGGGGAGTGTTAAATGGGAGCCTGGGAGGGGGGTCTGGAGCCCACTGGACACCTGAGATGAACAAGGCTGAGAACCAATGAGCCAGCAGGGCTGCCCCAGGGAGCAGCAGCCTCTGAACTGCTCCTGTGCTCTCCTGCTCCCCACACCTCATCTCCCACTGACGCTGAACCATCTTGCAAATCTATATTAAATCCACAGAGAGAGCACTTCATGGGCAATGGGTCAGGTCATTCCTCCCGTGAAGCTACAAAAGCCAAATTTCACAGTGCTGAAGTCTGATGCTCCCCAGATGAGATCTTGAGCTAAGTCAACCCAAGCAAAAATCTAGAGAAATGGGTGCTGTGAAGCAAGACAATTATTTGCCATGTTTGCATCCTTCTGTCCTGTGAGTTTTTGATCATTATTACTGTCTGTAGAGGACAAAGAAAGGCCTGAAGCCATTTCAATCTGTTGTGACATTTTATATTCTGTAAAGGATCGGGTCTAGTTGCTTCATTCAAAAACAGAATTACAGCTGTACTCATCACCTGGCATGTTTTAGAGTTGAGCTTCCTAATATCACCAGAATTTTAAATAAATTTTAATATTGGTATAGCTGATAGACAGGTTGTTATGATGCTCTGGTCATTATGAAAACATGCACAGTCATTACAGTGTCCTGTGTGAGCTTCAGGGAGAAGGTTTATCTTTGCTGCTTTAATCCAGTCCATCACTGGCCTTTCTGCCTCCCCAGTGTTTCCTTGTGTGCTCCTTTCTTCCCTTTAGAATGTTGCAAAAAGTTTTCTGAGCTTTTTGAATCATTTGGCTCCATCTTCTTCCTGTCTTCAGCTCTTTAACAATCGGACAAGTCTGGCTTGTAAAGAACCTAATTCAAAGTTGATGCAGCAGGGCTTCAACCCAGGCATGTAGGGAGGATCCAAAGGAGATGCCAAGGTAAAAGATACATCTGAAACAAAGAGAGACAAACACATTTATTGTAGGAGCTCCCTCAGCAGGTACAGACTGGGACAGTTCTCCATGTCTGTAATCAAGGGCTCACTCATGTTGCTCTTTAAGCCATAGAAATGCCATACATTTCTAGTGACTTGAATAGGATAAATAGCAGAAGCTTGTTGCATAATTGTGCTGTGTAAAAATTAAAAAAGCCCTACAACTCCTCTGCTCCACAGCAGGCTCTCCCCAGTTTCCCCCCCTGCCTTCCTCCCCAGCTCCCATTATGCATGTTCTCCAACACACACTGCAGTGATGGAAACTTTTAATCAAGTGAATTCAGGCGATTCCACATTGCTGCCAACAACAGGACAATTTACTGAGAAAGAGAATTATCAAAGCCATCACCAAAGCCTGCCTGATCAAAGCCTCTCCTGAGAAGTGCCCTTTGGTGGGAATGAAAACACAGGCCAGAACCAGGTTTCAAAGTGGTTATTTGCATCTTATTTGCTCTGCTGTTCCACGAGTTCAATAGCACTTGTACTCTCCCCCTCTGGGGACTGTGAGACAAGTAGAGCCCTCTGTTCATGGGTTTCATATAAAACCAGAACAACCATGGTGATAATCTGCTCTATCTGCTGCAGAACTCAGGCCAGGAGTTTTGTCCTGTCTCTCTTTGGAGCTCTCTCCTCCTATCTAAGATGTATCACACAACTATTAATTTAATTTCTGGGTGTGGGTTGAACTTGTTGGGTGATTCTGTAACTCCAGGCTGCTTACTGGGGAGGACTCAAAGAGGGGATTGCTGTGCAATCTCAATAGAAGATGAAATACAGACTTAAAGGAGCTGGGATTTCATCTCCAACCTCAGAAAACCCCACCAATTAATTGCCCTTCACATTTGCTCTTGTTAAAGGTTAGAATAATCCATTCCCTTCCATTGCTGCAACCCAGCACACTGTTATCATTCCTAAAACAGTATTAGGTTTCAAAATATGATTAAGTGGATTCTTGAGGGAAGCCAGGGTGGGGGAAACCAGGGTGGTTTTTTCCTCCTGAAAGGTTAAAATTTTCATTTGAGTATCAAGCCCACAGCTTATAGGAATTCTTCTGTTTTATGGTGGTGTATGATGCCCAGAGGCATTATGCATTAAGAAAACCTATTGATCTCTAGATTTTAATAAACACTAAACTACTGAGCTTTGTGGAAAAACTGTTTTTTAATCAGGAATGATTCCAGCATGGTGAGAGAATTATCCCAGTGTTTTAACCTGCCTGGTTTCCCAAGTGTTCCCAGCACACACACTGGCAGCACTTCTGCCTCATTAGGGATGACAGTCATTCCAAATGGGGTTTTGCTCTGCATCTGCAGAACAGCAGAAAAGGTCAAAATTGCTGAAGGGATACTCGTGGACTTGCATATTTTGCTCCAACAGGAAGGAAATGTTCTACTCAATGACCTTGTTTTGTACCTGTGGGTTTTATTTCCAGAGGAAATGCAGGCTGGGTGGCCCGAGGAGTGCAGTGGGTGGGAGGAGGTGCTGGATCTGGCACTGCTGCTCTGGGAGCGCTCACCTTGGTCACCAGAGGATGTGAAACACAGAGCTGCTGGGCTACACCTGGCTCCTAAGGGCCTAAAGGCTTTTTGCCCGTTTTTAAAATTATTATTAGCATTATTGTTTTTGTATTAGGGTAGTGTTTAGGTTACTGGTGCACCCTGACAGTGTGATATTTGCACAGTCCCAGGCTAAAGATTTACTTGAGGTCGATGTTACTGGGTGGCTTTTTGAGCTGCTTTAAAATCAGAATGAAGATTATTGAGCTGGAGGAAGGAGGAGAAGCTGTTCAACCAGCACCTCTAATCCATTCCCAGGCTGCAAGGCAGCTCCCAGAAAGAGCTCATTTAGTGCCATGGGGCACTGGCTGACAGGACAGGATCAGGACCATTGCTCAGGATATCCAATGCCTGCCTTAAGAGCCAGCTGGCCTCGCTCCAAGAGAGCTGTTTCATCTCAAGGCCAATTTAATGCTCAGAACAAACCTGGGTTTGAAATATTCTCTGAACAAGGGGATTGTGAGAGGACTGAGAGCATCACCTGCACCCTGCTCAGAGGCCCCTTTGAAGGCACAGGGGACAGCCTGGGTGGCTCCTCCAAGATTCCCTCAGGGACAAGATGCTGGTGCAGAAAAACAATGCACTGTGGTACAAGGGAAACAAAGGGGGAAAGAGAGAAAGCAGTTCATGAGATCTCTGCTGTTTGAGCCTTGCTGTGGTACCTGGCTAAATTTCTGGATTGGAAAACACTTGATTTCATATAAGGCAAAATGACACCAATTAAATATTAAGTGCGTAACTTCCATTTCCAGTGCCCTGTATCTGTTCTCACTGATAGGCATGTCCCTTTGCTGCCTTTCCACCAGGCCAGATATTTCATTTCTTAAAATCTTCAGAGTTTGGAGCTGTTCTGTTCTTTACTAAGTTGTTCATTTTGATGTAGATTATGCATCTTCAGAGGGTGCATTTCATCACCTATTTGACACTGTTCTTCTGGCCTATCTGTCTCCTGAGTAAGACATCTGTGACATGGGCTGCCATAAATCATGGATGGGAAAACAGCAGCAGGGACAATTTCCCAAAGGGTAATAACCCTGAAACCCTCCCTGTGCAGGTTTTGAGTGAAAATATATTCCTAAATGAAGGTAAAGTTATATCACTTCTAAAATGCACTGAGATAACTTGGGGGGAATTCAGTCAACATTCATCCCATGACTGAATCCTTTTAACTTTAGCCCCACGCATTTTGTAAGTGTTTTAGGACATCCATGTGGTCATGAGCCAAAAGCTGTGCTGAATTAGGAATCAAAAAAGCTCCAAGTGGTAGATCATTATTAATGTCTAATTCCCCATCTGCAAGGTGTAACAGATAGAGAATCCTGTGTCCAAAAATTGCATCTGACAAGCAGAAGAGAAATACATGTCAGCAGTGGTAATGAGAGAGGGAGGCTGAAAAGGGAAAGGATCTTGCACATGAAAAAGCACGTAAAAATGTTTTGGCAGAATAAATGTGTGTGAAAACTTCTAATGCACCGGTATTGGAAGCAGGAATCTCTGCATTTCAGCTTTATGGAGTGATCTGGATGCCAAAACAAAGTGGCATTTAATATCCACTTTGCATCAGTTTTAATGACTGTACAAGGTTCAAAAAATGGGAAGTATGGTCTATTTGTTTGATCTGGCACAGGATATTGTAGTGCAGTAATTTGCACAGTAAACTGTGCTTCAAGAATGTCAAATTGATCGTTTTGTCACCAAGATGTTGCTGTCTACCAATCTGAGACCCAAAAGGCATAATCAGAGCTGTATCCAAGGAGAAAAAATTCAACATTTTTAAGTCAATACCTGTCAAGTAAATAGGGTTTGAGAAGTGGGACTCTGTCATTGAATCCACTCTTTGCAGTATACATACAGCTGATAGACCAGAAAATACATTGCAGAAGGCTCTTCCTTTTTGGCCCAGCTCTGGGAATCACTGAAGGGTGCTGGTTGTGCTGCCACTGGTGTAACCCATGTGGAAGAGTAGAAGCCTTAAGTTAAACTGCATTTGGGAAAATGACCACAAATAAACCCTCAAATTAATGCTTGGGCAGCCCTGGAAAGGAGCCTTACAGAGAAGCAATCCACGTGTGCAGGTATTGCTGCCCAACTCCTCTGCCAGTGACAATCCTGCACCAATCCCAGGACTCTCCTCTGGGGGAATGGGGAGGATCTCCCTGAAATCCAGCCTTGGAGCCCCTCTCAGTCACCACTGTGGCAGTCCCTAAAGTGGCAAAACAATGGCAAACTTCCCATGGAATTATTGCCTCTTCACACCTGGGCTGCCCTTCCAGGTTTTTTTCCTCCCTGTAATTAATCTTGGGTTTAGCTGCCTTAGCTCAAACAGCAATTGTCCTTTACAAGATGACACTGAAAAATGATGTAACACTGTATTACACTGAGCAAAGGGTGATCCTGAACACAGGCAAGTATGCAAACATTTCACTAGGCAGGTAATCACTGTAGCCAGAAGAGTCTATTTGCCAGAAGTTGTGCAAATATTTAGTATTTAAAGGTTGCTGCTGTTATTTTACAGACTTAGAATGTGTTACCTAATTATACTCTCCTAGCCTGAAAAGTAATTTTTCTTTTTGCACAACTCATGGATGCAAAATTCAGTCAGCTTGGATATGCTGGAGCTCTGCAGTTGAGTGTGGTCTGTTCTGTCAGCAAGCACTTCAAAGCTCTGTAAGGATGATGCAGGACACTGGAGTCCAAGTCAAAAAGGGACTTGAGAAGCTGTAGAACACTCTGGCAACACAAATTCCTCTGTGCTGTGGCATTTATGTAATGACTTTTTCTAAAGAATCTGCTTCTAACCCTTGAAACAGCACCTCTTATAAGACATAATCTTATAATTTCGTGTGACGGGAAAATAAATGGATTATTTCCCTCACTATTTCAGTTCCTGGCCACTTCCTCCTTACATCTGCAGTAATGCCCATGTGCCTTCTCATACAAATCAGACATGCAGCATTCTTCTGCATGCTAGTAACAAAAATCATTATTAATTTCAAATAGATAAATCAGCCTTGGGATTCCTAGCCCCACATCCTCAAATCCTTTTCCAAAATGGGGAGATAGAGGTGTTGAGGCTGGTCCTCTATGTGCAAAGCTGTCCTGCAGCCACATCTTCCTTGAAGGGTGACCAGTTTCAAACCCATTTTTCTCAAAAGGAGCTCAGATCTCACAGAGAGTCACTGCAAAATTTAAAATGAAAGTAGATCCATGACTTCTCCCACTAGAGGGGTTTTTTTTAGCTTTTTCTATTGATTTTTGACAGGGCAGACTCCTCAGCTGCCTCCAACAAACACCTTCTGAAGGTCTGGCAGAGGCTGGAGGCATCACTAGGCTGCCCCAGGTTTAACTTCATGATGTTACAGTGAGCAAAGGCTCTTTCTACAGCCAGGATCCCCAAAGGTGGCATTGCAGGTGGAAGAAAGCTAAAGAGGCAGCTCCTGCTGAGCTGCACTGAGCAAACCAGGACCAGCTCCATTAGTGTTAATAGACTTGCACCAATTGGGGGCTGAAGGGAGGAGAGAATCAGTGTGTGGGTTCTCTCTCTGCCCCTGCCCTTCCATTTGCACTGGCAGAGTTACCATCAGGTCCTCCTAATCACTTGTTTTCCACCAAAGATTAATGCTGAGCAACAGGGTTCGAGGGAAAAGGGTTTTATCCTCTCAGGCCTTGAGTGCTGCTGGAATGTTGTGCTGTCTGCAGGACTCTAGGGGAGGAGAGAGGGATGATTAGCAAGGGCACCGGAATTAGGAACTCTCTTAATGAGGGTGACATCAGTCTCTTGTATAATGGGAAGGTCATTTGAGTTCACTGCCCCTGCTTCTTCTCCAGACTGTCTGTCATGAGGATGCTCCTTGGCTTCTCCCAGTGCAGCATCTGCTGCCTTTATTCTGAATCTCTCTCTTTCTTTTGTCCTCAGGATGATTTAAGCCATACAGAGAATAATTTCTATAATAATTTGAGAATCAAACTCCCCAGAACTACAAGATATTTGGGGATTTTAAAACCCACTTTAAATTAGATTCAATTGGGTTGCCTTTCAGTTTTCTGAGCTATTAGAAGTTACTGGTATGGGGTTCAGGGAATCTAAGCAGTGTAGGAGACAGAAATTTGCATTTAAAAATAATGACAGCTCAGGTTCTCAGGGGAGTTGAGAATCTTTAAAGGAAAGTACTTTGAAGTCTGAGAAATGTTGCAAGAACTGAGAACTTGAAAACTACGTTGTGCTTTTCTGAGAGACTGTGCAAGCTTTCTTTTTCTTTTCTAAAGATAATTCTGTCTCACTCTCAGAGAGCAAACCATGCTCTAAAGTAACTCCTGAGTGTTCCTAAACAGCTGGTTACAATGGGAAATCCTCTTCCACCCCCTCCATGTTTCCTGTACACCACCATTCCCTGTGAGGGGACTCATCCAGCTTGGGACCAACCACCCTGTTCTGCAGCAGAGACATCCAACCAAAGGCAGGCTGGGACAGCTGGGGCTCCTCAGCTCTTCCAGGACCTGAAGAGCTTCCACAGAGATGGAAAAGGGCTTTGGAACAGGGCATTGAGTGACAGGACAGGAGGAATGGCATCCCACTGCCACAGGGCAGGGTTAGATGGGATATTTGGGATAAATTCTTCCCTGGGAGGGTGGGCAGCCCCTGGATCCCTGTAAGTGTCCAAGGCCAGGTTGGACAGGGTTTGGAGCAACCTGGGCTAGTGGAAGGTGTCTCTAAATGATCCTCAAGGTCTCTTCCCACCCAAATCATTCCATGATTCTAAGAAATCAGCCCAAGGCCAGACTGGAGCCTGAGCAACCAGTGACTGCTGGCACTGAGAATTTCCACTCAAGGTTCCTCATTCTCCCAAAGCTCTCTTCCCACTGAGAAGGCTGCTGGGCTTTTATTCTGCATTGTTTCCCAGGTGATTTTTCTAGGACTCTGAAGTCATTAACTGAAAGTTTAGAAGAGCCTTGGTCTCCTAGAAATCAGCTGCAGGTCAACAATGAGTCTTCTTGACTCCTCTCTCTCTGTGCCATCCCTTTCTCGGGCACGGGTATGACTGTGAATGACCAGCATCAACAGCCATCTATTTTCGAGACATGAAAATATGAAATTCCCTGAAAAGGGACCAAACTGTGATTGCTTAGATATGGTCTCTTCTTTTCAATAACAGTAAGGAATTGAAAAAAGAATCAGAGCTGAATGGATGGCTCCAGAAGCTGTTGCATGCTGAGACAAAATACCTTCACATACTGTTCGCTTTGAAATGTGAGGTGGATTTCTTCTCTAAGTAGCAGCAAATAAGTGAAGTGTCATAACTATTCATAGGTGCAGGGAAAGAGGGAGGAGAGCTGAACAGAACACTGGACCTTAGCAGCACAAGGTAAATTAAATGTTAAAATACATCTTTGCAAATTAAATCACTATGTGAGCAAATGGTAAATGAGGAAAAGTTTGTGGTTTTCCATCCACCAGTGGCAGGTGGAATGAAAAGTTTTGATGAGGCATCAAAATTCCAGCTGTGTCAAGAGTGGTTAATGATGGTGTGAGTTTTGCTTCCTTTACCTGAAATTTGGGGAAATTTGTAGGCTGAAAGACCACATTGTTCTTAGGGATGTAAGGAACCCAAGACCTGCAGGGCAGCAGTTGCAGACATTAATTTGGGTTTGTGCAGATCTTGCAAATTCCAGGAGACTCCTCAGTCTCCCCCTGAGTGCAGAGGCATCTCTGTGTGTGTGTGTGTGCATAATCCCTCACTTTAATAGGATGTGCTTTTAGCCAAACACTGCAGTGACCTGGGGAGAGAGAAACTCCTGGGAAGCAGCAAAGTGCTGAGCAGCCTCATTCCCTGTGTTCGGTTTGGCCATCCCACAGGATGCTCTCAGCACTTTTTATCTGATTCTCTCAGTGACTCCCTGAAGACTTCATCAGAAGGGGAAGAAAAAAAGTTCCACTGCTTGTCACACTCACTTTTTTTTTCCCTGAGAGTCTCTGAGGGATAAAGTGTCTCTGCAAAGACAAAAACAGAACTCCTTTGTCAAAAAAAAAGTGGTCCAGAAAGTTAATACCTTTATCTCCACACACAGAGTGCTCGATATCTCAACGAGCTTTGTTTAATTTGTTTTGAAACGGAGCTATGCATTGCCAAAGACTGTCTCTTTGTGTGTGTGCTGAAGGCTCTTTCTCTCCTGGTTGAATTTACCATGCATAACCTTTCTCTCACATAATAAGCTCCCCCAGGAGAACAGGGCTGTGTTTTTGGAACCTTCAGCTGCAGCAGCCAACTGAAGGGTCACCCTGGTCTTGAGGGAGAGAGGGCTCCTTGGTGTGTCCAGCTGTGCCAGTGTGACAGAAGAAGAAAGGACTGGGCAGGCAGGTTCAGTAGGTTGGGTTGTAATGCCACAGAACTCATCCCCTTGGCCACGGAAAAAACCTCAGCAGCATAAACTGTGCAGACTTAAAAAGCAAAAGTAGGTCTTGCTCTAAATTACCCAGAGCGAAATAAAGGTAACTTCTCACTCTCTGCAGTCAGCTGTGCTGTGTCAGTGACTTGGCCAGAGGAAAGGTGTTCCCCCACCCAGCTCAGGTGACACTGGGGGTAAGAGCCATGTCTGAATGTGCATTCCAATTTTACAAAAAGTACCTCCCCTTTTTAATAGATCACTAAAATCTGACATTTAACCACTGTGGTACATCAAGGTCTTGCTACTACTTAGAGGTAGAAGACCCAAGGGTCATGTTACTCTACGCATTGCAGACTAGAAATTTCTCTCTGGGTTTTCAGCTTCCCTTGCTGAGTTCAGTGGGACAGGGTGGCTCAGGGACAAGGATTTAGGGAGCATCCCCCAGAGGGTTTGGACAGACTGAAAAGCACACTGTGCTCTAAGCCACCAGAACGAGTTTCTGGCACAGCCAGTCTTGAGACTGAGCAGATACATCAGCTCTCAGCGAGCTCAGAGAGCTGCCTGATCTCCAGCAGCCTCACACCCTGCTGGTCTCAGGGAGCAAAGGGCTCAGATCACTCCCTGCAGAGATATCCCCAGGGAAATGGATTTTCAGTCCACTGGGAATGAAAAAACCTTCCTAAGTACTTGTGCAAATCCCTGCTAGGCTCCTCTCTTTGCAAATGCAAACACTTCAGTGGTATGATTCCTGGCGTTTGGCTCTCTGTCTCAGTTTGCCTTGGGAGTGGGGAAGTCCTGTCCTCCTCAAACATATTAAAAATAAGGAGCTCAGCCAATGTAATAAAGCAGGGATTGCAGAGGAGTTTGCAAGGGAGAGCATGCCAATACAAATATTACAGCCTGCTTAAGCCCTGATTCAAATAGAATTTTGAATCACAATGTAATATTCGAGAGCAGTAGATGAAGACATACAAAGTTTTCACATGGCTATGACAACATTGCACGAGGCTCCAGTGTCTGTATTGGCATTCTACAAGAAACCTCTAGCAGGCAGTTCTCAGTATTTGCTCCCACAAACAGGGAGATTTAAGTTCCTGAACCTGCTTTCAGGAAGACAGATCAAAAATCCTGAGTGAACTCAAGGCAAATCTGCTGTGCCATTCCTGATCACCCCAGTGTGAGGGATGAAGCAGAAAAACAGATTCCAGCAAGGATGGCCTCGATTTTCCTGCCATCAAGACTTACCCTGCCTGATGCAGAAACACTGAAGTCACTGTGAAATGTCTGATGTCAGTTTTTTAGCTGTTATATCAAATTAGCTTATAAATCACCTGATCAAGATGACTGGACCTCTAGAAATGGCTCATATTTGCAAGAGGGGTGTATTCTGTGGCTCTCCTGGCCAGCACTGGAGTAACTGTGGTGCTCTGGCTGAGACAGAAGACAATCACTGCACTGGAGCTGCTCAGGTCACAAGGCATTTCTCATGGGGCTGAGCGAGCTGCCCTCTCAGGCTGCTGATGGATAGCTGGGATCTGAACTGATCTTTGCAGCTGTCTAATGAGGACAGTGCTCGAGCAGCTCAGAACACCAGGCAGAATTGCTTTCTGCAGAAAATATTAGGTCATGGTGATTCTTTCATCCTGCCCAGAGGACGTGTCTCAGCTGAGATTTCCGAAGCTAGAAAGTTTATGAATTTATTTCTATGACTTAGAAGTTCTTTCCTTCAAAATCAAACAGCTGGAGAGGTATTTGGTATGTTGTGGTTGCCTGTTTGTGAACTAAATTTAAATATATGTATTTGGTATGATATGGACTTGCTTCCCAGTATACAATAAGGGGGGGAGGTTTCTCTGCTCTGTAATTTTAGGCAGGTAATCAATGTTTGGATGGGATTCTCTATGCATTACATGACAGGAGATACCAAGGAGTTATAATTTAACTAATAACTGAGAATGTCCAGGGCTGACCATTCCTCCCAGGATGTGTGCTGGGATACACACAGCCTGCACAGCCACAGCTCGGGGACAAACATCGAATTACACCTTTCACTTTGTTCAAAGAGACAATTAGTGCCCCAAATAGGTGCCCTGGAAGAAGTGGGAAAGCTGGGAGCAAGGCCATGCAGTTATTTGCTGAGGGAATTTAGAGATGTGGGGCATGGACAGCAGTGAAGGGAGCCTTTTGCATCCCCAGGCTGCATCCCACTGGCAAACATCACAGGTGGAGAGGGAAACAGTCCCTGGAAGGAAAGGACTAGAGAGGGCTGGATTTGGGACCATCCAGCTCTGCAAACCTTAGTGCATGACCACGACTCTGATCAGGACAAGATAAGGATTTGTGCACCCCAGCAGTTTGCTTTGCTCCAGGGTGTCCCTTGGCTGAGCAGCTCCAAGGAATCCCTGCAGGGCAGGTTGCACCTGGACAAAGCCAGAGTGGGAAAGGACCTGGTGTGGTTTCCCCTTCAGGCTACGAGCACATATGTAGTTTTACAGCTTCCTAGCTCGAGTTTATTCACACAAATTTCTGTATCTGTTGTACCTTCCTCTGGCTTCCCAACAGGATGCCCCTTTCAGTCACAAGCAGAGATGTGCATCTCTAAACTCAGCCCTGGAACGAGGGCTGTGGGATGACCTCTCTCTAACTGGGTCATTTCTTGGGGTATTTTCTGCAGATTGCAGCAGGTAGCAAATAGTTTTAGGCAAAGCTTTCAAAAACTGTAATTTGATGTTCCAGATGGTGCCGTGTATGAGGTTATTTTGACTTTGCTCTTAGACTATTTTATGCTTTTTTAAAAAACTAAGTACATAATGTGACCAAAACACTTTCATTAAATTATTCAAATATTTTCTTATGAGGTTATAATATAGATAAAAAGTAGAATGAAAAGAATGGCTGGAGATGCTCTTTTTTTTTACCTGAGAACCATGATTTCCTAATAAACACAATATTCCTTGCTGAAGAAGACATATATTTATTAAAATGAGCCATTGTTTGCTTTTCAAGTAGTGTTTTGGACTTTTGTTTACTTCTTAAGACTGCATGAATAATGTGTATTTGCAGTCACAGTGTATAAAGCCACATTATCTTTCATTACTCCTGCAGCCTTTCTGGGGTGTTAGGTTGTGAAATGTATTGTAATTAAAATCGAGGAGGTAGCTTTAAAAAACACTTATCCGTGGCTCTGCCTGGGAAAGAAACATTATTTCCTTTGTGACAAAAGACTAATAACCCTGGCAGATGGGTTGCTGCAGAGCTGGAAGAAAAGCTCTGTTCGAGTGGGACTGACAAAGCCATCTGTGCCGAGCAGCGAGTCCTGGTGGGGAGGTAATAAAACCACACCATTCCAGTTCAGCTGGCTCCAAATAATCCCTGCTTTACGCTGCCTTTCTGACTTGCCAGGTAAATAACGTGGTGCTAAGATAGTAATGGATTTTCTGGCTGGTTGGAGGGAGCTTGTGGTGTTATCTCAGCCAGGATTGGGGGAGAACTGAGTGGCTTGCCCTGTGCTGGCTCTGCTGGTTTGCTGCCAAGCCAAGGTCCGGGGCAGTCCTGCTGCAGTCGGGGCTGTGACAGCCACAGGGACATCCCACCCACACGGCAGGAGTGGATGAAACCTCCCTGCATTTACTGAGGGAGGCTTTGAGGAGGATTATCTGGAGCAAACTTCTCAAGAGAAACCCAAGGGAATGGTTTCAGTTTGATTTTTGTTGTGTTGACTCTTCAATGTTACCCAATCTCTTCCCCTCTTCGAATAGATAAGTGGATTTCCCACCAATCATTCCTTCTTTTTTTTTTTCTTCTCCTTTGCAGTGATTTTCAGCTACTTTTGCAAGGGAGGAAGGGGTATAGATTTGAGAATTAGTGCCTTCTCTGGCCTGTTATGCAAACTAGACCGATTGGGTCTCCACTATTTGCTCTCTGTATTTTTACATTATTTTTTTGCTAAAAAAATACCTTTTGAAAGAGATGAAGCAGAAAAGCTTCTTTCAAAAGTAATTACTTAGAGATTTTCCAGCCATGGGAAAAGGAACAAAATCTAAAAACCTGAGTTTTCGATGAGGAAATGCAAACCCAACAATAACAAGCCTTACCTTAGAAAGACAGAAAGGTGCAAACCAGAACCCTCAGACCCAAATCCCACAGTTTCTTCTTGAAGAGGCTGATCCCAAATTCCAGACCTAATCAGAATTCCAGTCTTTCAGGACTAGTAAAGTCAGACCAGAACAAACTGGGGCTTTCTGCTTTGGTCTGGACTGCAGCTCCAGTGTTTCGTTGAAAGAGAAAACAACTGTATTTGTTTGATTCCTACTTGGGAGATTTCTGGTACTTAACACATCACTTCCAGGGGAACAATTATTCCTAAAAATGATAATGGGTTCTGTGTAAAAAGGCTGGTGCTTGATTAACTAGGCCCCTTTTTTTTCTGGGTTTGTAAGAAGGAAACAGGAAAGGAAGAGCAATATTTCACAACTTAGTGTCTGTATATACTGCTGAGATCAAAACAGCTCACCAATAATATGAGACTCACTAAGCTGGGTTCAAACTTTTGACCTGCACAAAGGGAACCAATACTTTAGTTCTTTGCTTTCCTCATCTGTTTTCTGAGTCCAAAGTCATGTTTCTTTGCTTTGCTTTATTGACCTCGAAATTAGCAAAGGTAAACAGCCCAATATAAATCACCTTGCCCAGATGAAGCTCTTTCACAGCCCCCCTCATAAAACACCTCTGGGGAGTCACTGCCTGAGTCTTTGTAGTCAGGTAAGTACCAAACAGCCTTGGTTCCATGGATGAACAGAAACCACAGAGTTATTTAATGGTACTAAGCAAGGTTAATTAACAAAGCGAGAGGATTCATTCAGTAAGACACCTCAAGTAAACATGAGAGTTTGAGTTTAATCTGTGGATGTGCATCCACTGCTGAAACTATTGTATTTTGATTGTAATAGGGAAGAGAACACTGAGAACACTGTTTCTGTCAGGAACATGCTGGACTCAGCCAGAAGCAGCCCAGCTGCAAGCTCTTCAGGTGTCTAAGCTGTGCTGTCCATGCTGTAGCAGTCAGAATTACCCTGTTCTCAGAGTTCAGCTCTACAAAGGGCATAAAAAAGAAGTTATAGAAAATTAGATCTGCAGCCCCCTGTTTCCATTACTCTTATCACATCATAGCAGTGAGGAGTGTAAAAACTTAGTCTGAATCAGTGCAAATGACTCCTTCCCAAGCAGAGAACTGGCAAGCTCCAGATGATTCTCTGATTCCAACTGGCTCTCTGATTCCAGCTGCCTGATTCCCTCTGACTGCCTTATTCCAGTTGACTGTGCTACAGGAAGCCACTGGAAGTCCCCAAAGCCTCCCCTGAGCCCACCTGAGATGGGGCAGGGGGTGCAGATGAGACATGGCAGAGGTTGTGCCACGCCAAGGGACAGGTGGTTCTATTGCAAACATCCCAAGAGGCTGCAATGCAGCCAGAACAAGTCCTCTGGTTTTTAACTCCTGTCTCTCAGTAGGGTGAGTTGTTGAAGAACCCATTTCTCTTCACACTGCTCTGTGATTCCCCCACTGACAGTGTAGAAGCAGATATTACTGTTTCAGTGCCTTAATTGTTTGCTGCTTTGAGGCTTGGACCTTTCAGATCTTCCATTGCATTCAACAGGGCATTAATGGCACATGAACTCTCTGCTGACATTTCAGTGTCAGGCATTAGGTGTGACCCAAAGCCCACTGACCCTGACCCAGCCCCAAGCCCCTCATCACCCAGGGACCAGACTGAACACTCCTCCTGCTGCAGTGGCCATAGAGCTTTCTGAGGATAGCAAGCAAAAATTCCCTGAAGATTTGCAAAGTCACATCATTTGGGAGCAAAATAAGAGCTGATTAGCCCCATATAAGTGATGGTGGGAAAGTTTCCATTCGTATGGAGAATGCTGGACAAAACTCACCGTTAACAATTGCCTCTAACTGAGGATTTATTAGTCACTATTGGAGCCTTAAGACTAAATTGGGCTCTTTAAATACAAATGTCTTTATATTTCAGCTCAGGAGCAATGAATTCTTTTACTCTCCTTGAAGGGCAGCTTAGTCACCATTAAGTGTCTCCCATTCCTAGAAGATAAACCAGCTCCTGGAATGCTGTGGCAGGGAGTCACAACCAGGAGGTTGAAGTGACTCTTGCTACTGGGGGAACCAAAAGCAGTCTTTATGCTCAGTGTTAATAGTCCCTCTCTGCCTCTTTAAGAGACCTCCTATAGTAAAACTCATTAAACAGGTGATAACAGCTTTTCAAAAGAGATTGAATTAAATGGTAAAATTTCAAACCGAGTTGAGCTTCCGTTTCCCACAGAAGAAAATTGAGCGGAAGGTGAACAGAAATGTTAAGAAACTACTTAAAAATTACTTTCCTCTGTTAGCAACCAATCTGTGGTTCAGCTCCTCAGAAAGGGGCTATTCCATCCAGAGTAGGGTGGGCGGAAACATCTCAGCACTGGAAGGGCTGCTCGTGAGGGAAGGTTTTTAATTGCCTTTGGCTCAACACTCCTTGCTGTCTTTTGGACCAGGGAAATAATTTTCTCAGTGCCTTCACCTTTGCTGACAGAGAATATAACACCTTCCTTCTGTTCTCCCAAGCACTGTGCATTATTGCAATGGCAAGGAAATTTATAACGTTCCGAGCCCCATAAAGTTAGGCAGGCTGAATCCCAGCCTCTTGCCATCATTCTTTCAGAAATAATACAATTTTAAATAAATGCAATCCCAAGTGTTCCCCTCAGTTATCACCAGGAAACAATGCCTGGGAATGTTGCTGGCTGCAGCTGCCACGAAGACTGATGGGGGCCCATTGCAAAGCCCGCTCGCTTCCTTAAAATGCAAATCCCTGCAGCCCATACCTGCAAACAGCTAATGAGCAATTGCCCTTGGAAACAGAGAAGACAGAAGACATTCCATCCTGTCCCTTTATATATTCACAGGCATGGCTTCTGGGTAATTCACCAGGGCCATAACTCACTGTATGATTCATTAGATGCTAAAAAAAATGTTTGAAGTTGTCATAAGGAAGATGACAAATGTGCAAACTAGAGGTGCAGCTGGGATGAATCTGCAGAAGATGAGCAAAGACTTTCATGCTATTTAGAAAGTTCAGAAAAGGCTTTAAAAATTCCCAAACCACAACACTCCAACACTGGGATGCCCCAGTTTAGCAAAGGCTTTCCTATACTGTTTGTCACAGCAAATGCATCTGTTTCATTCTCAAGTAAATCTTCTGTAGTAAATTGTCAGATCTTGAGACTAAAGACAAAAATAAAAGGAAAACTTCTGAATAATCACACTATCCATCTTAGCTATTCCACCTAAAATGTTGGATCAAGTGAGAGGAGTTTTTCTGGCAACTTCCAAGACTCAGGAATACTTACATGTATTATTAAACTACATTAAAAAGAGAATAATCCTGCTCTACTTGTGAGTAGCCATACAATAAACTTTCAGACACTGCACAGAGGTGGGAGATTCTTTAAAATCCAGGCTGTATCACCCAAAAACTCAGAAAAGTTGGGTTTTGAAGGTTAAAACCCGTGTCTGTGTAAGGCCACTGCAACCCATGGTGTCATTCCTCCTTCTCATTTTGAGAGCTGTGCAGCACTGGGCACCCCACAAAAGGAGATGAAAGCTTGCAAGGGTGTCTGAGGTGGAGGGAAATACGAAAAACTACAAATAAAATTGATCCAAAGACCTACAAACTGGGTCACATCTTAGGAATAAATTTAATTTACTTATCAGACCCTTTCTCTGATTCCTGATCATGTTAGTTCATTGAAAACCAAACGCTTTAGGTTGATATTTTTTACCATTTGCTACATTTTTATAAGAGATTTGAACTGAGATCAAATGATGATCAAACTGATGCTGTTATAATGATGGCCATCAACCTTCAGCTGTCCCTCTAGTCTGTGCTATACTTTTGGGAAGTACACCAAATAATTATAGATAATAAACTCACTTTTTTCTTTCAGCTAGCAAAGGCTCAAGTTCTGTTTCAATGCTGCATTACACCACTGTCTAGAAATGGAGACAAAATAGTTGTGAAACAAAGAAAATGGTCAAAGGAGTGGCGAGTTCTAACCCAGAGCATCTCTTTCTTCTTCTATGCACGTCATCACAGATAAATACTTTTTGCCAGGCAATGTTTCTGCAGAGCTAAAAGGTTTGTAGATTCAACTGAGGTCCACATCATGCCAGGAGATTAAAGGCAATGTGGTCTAAAGATAAAGTACAGGAATGACTTACACACTCCATGAAAGCATTTTGTTTCATATCGTTGTAAAAAGTCTTTTGATTACGGAGAAAGGATCTAATTTCACAAGCCTTTCATGTAAATAATTCAGCTCTGAGAAACCATGCCAGGCCACTTTCCTTTTGATGCCTTGCAATATGTGTGCAACAGCCCCCTCAACAAAGCAAAACTTCTCGTGCTTTTGAAAGATGCTGACGACTCTCCAAGAATATTTATAACTTGCCAAATAGCCTGAGCCTGTTAACTCTGCGTGCACTGCTGAAAGTTTGATTTTCCTAGGTGAGATTTGCACGTTCCTGGGGAATAAGCTCTGTTGGCTTGCAGTGCTGAGGTTTTGTGATTCCCTCTTCTGCTTTCCCAGCAGGTGACAGGCCAATTGTCCCCACGACTCCTCTTTCACAGCACCTTTGCTACCTCATGGGCAGGAATGTTCTGCTTCTTGCCCCAGAGGTGCAAATTCACTGACTCCCATGACCACGACCACAGGTGCTGAGCACANCCATGGGCAGGGATGTTCTGCCTCCTGAAGCAGAGGCACAGGGAGAATGGATGAATAAATTCACTGACTCCCATGGCCACGACCACAGGTGCTGAGCACAAAAGCTACACTGTGAATAAAGATGCCAGGGATTTAATTCTCAGGCTCCTATGGGAAAGTTGAGCCCTATGGGAATTTTTTACTGCATTTTCACACTGTCCAGAGCTGAAATGTTCAGGTTTTGATCAGCAACTAAATGTTTGACACTGCTCTTTTTTCATGATATATCTCCCAGGGCTTTGGTTCCTTTCCTGCTCGCTGTGAAATAAAAGTGTCAAATCTTGAAAGCTGCCATGGAACAGAATGTGAATCCTCCCAGCAGCTTTGCCTGTCATTGACATGATTGTTTCCATGCCACATACAGGTGAAACAAAGCTGAGAGATGAAAGGATACACCTTCCCTCTACATTTTAGTTCAGGCTTTTGCCCTTACTTATCCTCAACTTCATCCCCTTTCACCCTTTGGTTATCATATAATACAGAATCCTCTCATACCATGCCATATCATTTCAGTATGTGGCTTTTAGAGCCAGAGTGGGCCATGGGGTTTGGGTGAGCTGTAGGCTGGGAGTCCCTGCACCTGCAAACCCTCCTAGTAAGCTTAAATCAGAAAATGCTCCTTAAGTGGCGGGTGGTTTAATCTTCCTGGATTGACTTGGAGCTCCAAGAGGAGAAACAGAACAGCTCTCTGATGGGACACCAATTCCAGGTAGGAGGGGAGTCCACAGGGTGTGCTGCTGGAGTGTCCAGGTGGCTCTGCAGGTTTGGACTGGGGAAAGGGGAGCCAGGAGAGCCATGAAAGCCCAATCAGGGCTCAGGTCACAGGCACAGATGCAGCTGAAAAGAAATCAAAGCTAATCTAAAAACTGCCAACTTCTTCCCTGTTGTCCCTCCTATAATCACACCAGCTCTTCTTCGAAGCATCTTGCTGATGTGTGCACTGAGTTATGTGAACAGCAGCTGATGCTTGGAATAAATGACTTGCCTGTATGGCCCTTGGAAGGTGGATTTCCTCTCCTATGTGTTCTCCCTCTTTTCCTGTCACTGATTCCAGTCTCCTGCCTGCTTTTTAGGGATTTGACTTCCCACCTTCCCGTCATTGTCCCATGCCCTCGGGTTTCTACTGAATGTGGACATTTGTGTGTTGGTTTCTAGGCTGTTCCTTAATATATGCAGTGGTTCTGGTGACAGAATTATCCCACTGATATCCCTATTCTTCTGTGCCACTTGTTTCCTCATTCTGTTCTCACAGCTGATTTTTTTCCCAGTGGAATTCTAGTCCAGGGATCTTTTTATTTGAAATTCTCAGAATTGGAATTCTTTTCCCCTGGTGCCGTGTAGTTTGTATTTCCATAAGTTAACTTTAGTGAATGCAGTACTTAAAATTCCAGTGACTGTGTTAGTCTCTTTGTTATATGTATATGAGAGAGAAACTCGGCACAATTTCATGCATAAAGAGACACAAGTACCAAATTGAAGAGTCTTTTTATTGATCTAAACATTGAGATGTACCTGCCTTACAGAAAATATCTTCAGGCACGTTAACTCTGAGATGGCTGTGTGCTCAGAAGTGTAACAGATTATCCCAACATAATCAGGCCATTACGTAGAACTGTTTTAATGATCATGAATGCGAGTGCCTTGTTGTAACAACACGAAATTCTCCACCCAGGAACACCTCGGAGCTGCTGGGTGACTTATGGACACAATTTGCCTGGCACACTGCAGTGACTCTGGGCTGTGTTTTATGGGACTTGGCACAGAAAAGCTATTAAAGGAGCAAACTGGGGAGCCCAGAGGGAGAGGAAAGGAAAGAGCCAACCCTTGCCATGGGTTGTGCAGGTCTTTGTGGTGCTGCTGACTCTGGGCAGTGAGTTCCACTGGGCTCATCCCAGTTATGTTGGGACTGGACAGGGGCATCTGCTCAAGGGAAGGCATTATATATATATGTTCTGGGAGCTCCTGTATGGGGGCAGAGGGGCAAACACTGCTAAAAATGCCTGGAAACACAAATCATAAATCTGAGTGACCAAAATATTTAAGCGAGTCAATTTTTAGTTGTTATTTTTACCAGGGGATTTTAGATGATACCAAAGCTGGTCTTTGCTTTGCTAATGACAAACTGCATAAAGAGAAGAGCAGATTTTAAGACCCAGAGTGCTTGCATGGGGTATCTTGGCCCAAAGGAAAGGTCCTGCTCTCTGTGCCGTGGTGAGGTCTTGGTCAAAATAGAATAGATAATGTGAGATCAGGTTTTTATTTTTCCTCTTTAGAGAAATGGAATTTATTTCTGTGGATCCTGACAATGAAATTTACATTACAATGCATGGCCTTTCTAACCTTCTGCCTTCAGTATTCCAACTTTCCTTGTTCATCATAATGATTAAAAATCTCCCGAGTAGACAGTATTTTTACATGTTAAAAGATTTTTAAAAGACAAGAATCTTAAATTAAAATCTGAAGTTAAGCAGCATATAAGGACAACTACATACACAGGTCCCCCTTCCTTCCATCCTCCTGCTCGGTGTGTTGCTGCAGGTTTCATTCTTGTGATCAAAAGAAGAACACAAAGTTCAGACAGACACAAATAGGTCACCCTCTTGCCTGGCAGTATCAGGATTGTGCAGCTGTAGTTGAGGTTTGCGAGATCTTTAACAAAAGTTCATTTCTCATTCAGAACGCAGACAGATTTGTGTTGCTGAATCCTTTTCACATCCACTCACCACACAAAAAAGCATGTGCTAAATTGAGTTCAGCCCATAGCAACAGTTCTTCTGATAACCTTGGAATGCAGGCTGCATGGACAGAGGACACTTTAAGTCTTTAGAAGGAATACTTATTAAATAAGCCCCTGCTTTTATAATAAAAGCTCAATTTTAATAAAACACTCTCAGACATTCTGTTTAAAGTAACTGCATTTATACAGTCAGGTGCTCCTCTTGCTTTTATCTCACCACTTGTAGCACAATCTCAATTTATGGGTTTAAATTTTTTGCTTTCTGATTTTGCCCATGTCTCTTTATAATTGGGCTTTTCTGTTTAACTCTGTGCTTGCCACCATGAAATGACAAAAATGCAGTTGCCACTGTTGCCATCTCCTAAATGTTCTCCTTGAACAGGAATGTTCTTTTGGTACAGGAGAGTTCCCTCCTGAATGAACTGAAATAACTGCTTTGTGCAATGGTAAGGTCCCAAATCTGAATTCACACAGGGGTGGGGCTGAGCCTTCCAGATAAACTAAAGGCCCTCCCCTACCCAGGGTCTCTGGGGGTTAGCCTGGTCCCTTCTCTTTGAGCCTTGATGAAGACATGGTGACTTGATGAAGAATTACTTAATTCTTCTTCCTTAATGTTAAAGAACCACAGTGGATTTGGACATGATTGAATAAAAGGTTGGTTCTAAATCGCTGTTCTGACAGAAGACAAGTGTGCCAGTATATCTTATGTGATTTATGTGCTAATTAGACACTTTTTCTCATTAGCCAGTCTGAGATTGGAACTGTTTTCTCCAGAAAGGAGTGGAAAGCTTCCTCAATTTCTGTGCAAAATACACCTGATTCTGTTGCTAAATCTGATGTCACACATAGAAAGGAACGCTCAGAAGCACACAAATTACAGGCAGGTTAAAAACTAATGACTAACAACAAAATGTGTGTGATTCTTCATCTGAGAATACCAAAAAATGGGGAAAATACAACAAAATAATGTTAAGTATGGCCTTCACATATTAGAGGAAGGACATTTGATACAGCAACATCAGTGACACCAAAATTCATCAGCTGAAACAGAACATTGTTTTAGGGTTAGGGATGGCAAATACAAACATGAAATGTATAATTAAAGGTCATAGCAGCATTTCCTAGTTTCACAGATTGATTTTTTTGTCATCCTAACTCAACTAGTCAGATACACCTTAAGGAACTTTTATCTAGGAGAACAATCACATTGGTTTTGAAACTGCTTTTCAGATTTATATTTGATGAGTGATAACGACCAAAAAGAGTATAAGCAATTACTTCAGTGAGGCTGTTTTCACAGGTAGGATTGCACCTTGTAAAGATGAATCTTAGAATGAGGCCTGGCTGGCAATTTTTGTGAATGCACAGTGCTGCCCATGATGACATTCAGTGTTTTGACCCATGTTTATTAAATTTATCATCTGGAGCTTCTTCCCAGCAATTAGGCTGGAATAGGAGCTGGTGAGTGCTGAGCTGTGCAGCACAGCTGAATTCTGAAGGCAGGAATGGTCTTTAGGCAGATGTTGATTCCCCAGAACAGCTTTGCCATTCAAGGAGCCTCCCATTATAGACCAAGTCAGCTTTCCACTTCATTTGGGACAAGATACAAGGAAAATGTACCCTAAACAAGAACTCCAGTGGAAGACAAATGTCTGAAGTCACAGGGAATTAATGCAGCTTACTGAAAAAAACAAACAAACAAAAAAACACAAAACAAAATTGAACAGAAAATAAATGCTGTCCATGGTTTGTCAATCAAGAAAAGTGCACAAAAACCAGGCTGGCAGGTTTTCTTCTGCTTGTCTGAGCCCTGAGCAGTCCGAGCATCCAATCTTTGGGGGGAAGGTTCGTCTGAAGGTCTTCACTGAATTTCTGAGCCTGAACCAGCCACCATTTCAGCTGTGCAGCAGAACCTGGGAGAAGGAAGTCACTAATGGCTGGGCTGAGACACTGTATCAAGCTTCTCTGATATTCAACCTTAGCAAAATATTTTCACAATAAAAAGGCAAATAATTCCCCCTCCTGCTAAGGAACAAAGTTGCTGCAAAGCTGGACGATGGTTATGTCTCCTGAGCTGCTTTTACTGCTGTGCTTCTCTTCAATGCCCTGCCATGGCTGCAGAGGAAAACCTTTAAAGAGGGAAAAAAACAACAGGGAAAGAAAAACATGCAAGAGAGAAATACCAAAGTTGCCTATAAATTTACTCACAAGGTCATAACTATGTTTAAGCACTTTGCTGAAATAACTTCTGCTCTTAGGGCTCAGCCAAGGACTGCCTCATATTTTATGTATGAATTCTGAACCCCCTGGTTGATGTTAGAATATAAACAGCAGTAATTATTTTTAATATTCTAGCTGAGGGTAGCAGTCGGCTACTGGACCCCATTGCTCTACAAGAACAGACTAAGAGACTGCCCTTGTCCTGAAAAGTTTACAGTGTAATTACTAGTTGAAAGCAACCTGAGGATCAACAGTCACACACTTACAAACATATATATTTTTCTCCTCAGTTCCCCAAAGAAATGCACCAAAATAAATAAATAAATCTGTATTTCATTTAAAGCTGCATTTAAAGAAAATTAGATATCATAAATAAAGCTGAGTCTGAGGGGAGAAAAACAGACAAGGAAGATTTCCCAGGCTGCATGAGAAGTAGAGGGTTAGGAAGAAATATCCTCAAAAAGCTGTTCTTTTATTAGGAAGGACCTGTTCACACAAATTAGACAATAACCAGGGAGAGTCAAATAAGTACTTTCTTATAAATTTGCATCTTTAGCCAAGATAGACTGAGTAAATTCACATCAAAATCCCACAAGAGTCATGTAGACAGATGCTAGGAAATTTGGTATCTTCCAGAGCAATGATCTTGTGATCAAGTCTGTGAAACAACAGAAAAATGTTAGTTAATAAAATCAGTGTTTGGAATAAACACGCAGGAGTATTTAATGATGGTATAAGATAAAAATCTGTATGTTGTTTCATTTTCATACCCAAAAAAATCAAGATCTTTAAGTACTGAAGTGCTATAATATGAGAGGAGAATGTAGCTTATGTAGAAGGTGAAGTGACACAGCCATGTTTAGGGTTTGCCAAAGTTGTAGGTGGGTCTTGCAATCTTCCTACCAAACTGTGCTGCAGCCTTAAATGCAGAGAGCTGTGCATTTAGAGCAAAGCAGCATTGTTAGAGCCTTGTTAAAGTGTTTGCAGATGTGTGAGACAGACCCAGTTTGTGCAAGCAATCCCAATCAAAGCAAAGCAAACCCATCTTGGAACTTCCACTGCAGGTGCAAACCTTCCATGGCTTCGTGGCTCTGTTTGTCTCCAGTGTCCCATCGTTGTCACAGCAGAGCCTGTCCCACTTGTCAGCTCTCCTACAGGCCATCCAAGGATAAAACACAGGATGAAATAGGATTTTCCTGCAATAACTTGTTTTATTGAAGTGCATTAAGAAGCAGCTGAATGCTGAGCAGTAAGGATTATAAGGGAGAACTGCACCACCACTGCCTGTGAGAAGCCTTGGGTATATAAAATGAATATAAACAAGTCAGTATTTGGATTGCAGATAAAAAACACCACCAGAAAACCATGACCAAGCTTTGGTCCTGTTGCTTTGCCTTAACCCTGTGCCATTGTAAGAACTGGCTCTGCCTCAGGGTTTGGGAGCAGACTGTCAGGATTTTGGGTGCTTACCTGGAAACCAGCAAAGATCACCTCAAAGTTCCTGCTGTGTGGCTTGGTGACCAAGAAATGATGCCAGAGGTGAGGAAGAGGTGACCTCCTTTTGTTTATGGAATGCTGCAGGTATTTATTTATTTGTTTGTGGTCCACCAGGAAAATCCTTTCCTTCTTAAAGTGTACTTTCACAGGAATTGCTGCCATACCCATCATGCATTAATATTCAGGATCTGCACTCATAATCCATTGCTAAGCAACACTTAACAGAATTGATCTTGCATTAAGCAAGCTCTGGAGCTTGAATAATACATTATTTCCTCTTTCTTCTTAAAATCAGTGAAAACCTTTGGTTGCTTTTTGAATGTCATGATATTAAAACTTTATTTCAACCACAGATTTTAATTGTTGGGAAAGTCCAGTTGGATTAAGGATTGGATGCAAATTGGTGCTCTTTAATGCTAAGAGTAAAGCCATAGCAAAAAAATTGGTGAGCTTTTGAAGAATGTGGAAAAACTTGAAAATGGAAAGGACTGTAATCCAGAGCAGCCATATCCCATTTTGCATTCAGATACTTTGAGGGCAATACCTTGTCAGTAACTGTGTGTGTATCTTAAGCATCTCTGTCACTGTTTATTTATAGTCTGCATGAAGATCACACAACTGTGTGCATTTTTATGCTGAATAGAGGAGGTTCTGATTCCCATACACCAATTTTATGTACATAGGAAATAACCTGGCCTCTCTGGAGTTTTCTGAATGGCTGCTGGGGATAGAATTCCATGCCTTGGAGCTGCTAAAAACTCCCTGTGCTGTCTGCCAGCCCATTTCTGTGGCACTGCAGGACGGCTCCCTGGAGGATATTGCCCAATGCCTTAATCATGCTCGTCTTAAGAGGCTCCAGCAATGCCTCCTTTGGGATTTCACTGCGAGCCTATTAGTGCCAGACAGCTCTTATTTGTATCCATCCCACATTTATTAAGCCAGGCTGGCCTGTCTCCATCCTTCCCAAGGCCCAGCTATGCCAGTGCAAGGGAGAAGGCAAGAAGTGATTTTCCCATGATTACAGAAAGTGTGGCAGTTGGGATATATGTGTTTGCTTCCACCTCCATGGAATTATTAGGTATCTTAAAACCCTAAAAATTTGGCCTCAGGGAGTATGAATTGGTTCACTTTCATTATCTCATGCTTCATTCAGTAAGATGGTTTTTTAAACTAAATCTGAAATGTAATATTAATTCAGAATGTCTAACAGGATCCAAGCAAGGTGTTAATTTTTTGACATCTCTTATGATTTATTTTTGCTTTGCTCTATTAGTCTGCATCAAAGTATCCATGTTGTAGCACCTGTGACTGATGTGAGGACCTTTAATCAAAGGCTCTTCCAAGAGTGTGTACTTTGCATTTAGGAAGTGTATGAGTTGTTTAAATGAGTAGAGAATTAAGTTATGGTTCATTCTCCCAAGGGAATTTTGGGGTAAAATTAATCAAACCACTCCATGTTCTTATCTCGAGGTTGTATTTTTTTTCCCCATTTGTCTTCATCAGTGTAAACTTTATGCTGGGACTTAAGGAGGGAGAGAGTTTTACTTTTTCTCTCCAGTTGAGAAAAATTCATTACTCAGTGCTTTCCCCCATGATCTGAAATACCATCTTGCTCTTGCTGAATTGTTCTTGATGTGCTTGCCTATCACTACACGGGCATAAAACAGCCTGGAAACATCTGCTCTTAATTACACACTCCTCAGATTCTGCAGGGAGCACGAGAGTTTGTGTTTCCCCCGGTAAGGAGAAGGGAATTTAGCACAGGGAGCCACAAGAGTGAGGTGTGGGTGCCCTTGTATCCCTCTCTCTGGAGCCCTGAGTGAGAGCTGTGGGTGACTCTGGCACCAAAGCCATAGTGCAGCTTGAGATTTTGAACATCCAACAGGTTTTCTGTCTTCTGGTGAATAAAATGTCAGCAAGTGATTAATTTAATTTATTTTAATTTCGTTCTATTTTGATGTGAAGTCTGGAAACGAGTCTAGTCTGTCTGTGCAGGTTCTTTGTTCTTTTGACACTTTCTCCCAGCAACCCTTTGGACTATGAATGATGAGAAATATTGCTCAGGAGCCCGAAGAAACAATTCAGATTAATGGCTTAAACCTGCACATTCAAAGCAGCCTGTTGAGCTTGTCAGTATTTACATATCTAGAAAAGGAAATTGAGACATAATATTGTCTATTTAATTTAGTATCTTGCAAGAAAGCTGTTGAGGGACAGAGAATAATGTAATTTTGTATAGTTGTTTCTAGACATTGTTGTTAAATCCTCCTCGTGGAGAGGACAGCAGAGGACAGCCAATTCTTTTTCTGTGGCATCAGTGTGCTGTGCTTGTCACCTACTGTGCTCCCTCACTCAGTGTGGGCCCTCTTGCTGGCCTAGGTGACAATATTTAATAGCACATGCTTCATTTGAGGCCAGACTTCAGACCTTTTCTTAGACTTTTTAATGGCTAAAGTCACCTTTGTGTATCTCTTCGCACATTTTTCTATGAAGCCTTGGGGAGTCACTATCTTTGCCTCTTTAACAATTTAATAATCTCATTTTTAAAAGTATATGGGCCAGAAACAGGCAGAGCTGACTTGTGCTAATAGTATTAATTTCTTTCTTCGGGGGGATCTCAGCTGTACCTTTGGAACTTGCAGTTTTTACTTCACAGGGGGTCAGATGGGCTGGGTTCATGAGCTGGATTTAGAAAAACCTGTATATAATCAGCTGTGCACTTGTCTCAGTTGCACTCGTGGCCAGTGCTCTGGAGTGTGTGCATGCAACCAGGAACCCTGGGCTTGGGGATGAACAAAAATAATCTCCTCAACAGGCTATTTGCCGGATCCTCTGGCAATGCAGTAAATTCTCTATATTCAGTTTGAGCTGGCTTTTGGATCCCAAAGTGCTTAAGAGAAATGTTTAACCTTTGAATGAGGTTAAAAGCTACTTTTCTACCTGAGCATGTTGTTATCAGGTTTTTGCAGCCACAACGGGCTGCAGAGTGAGAGAACTGACCTGCCCCTTAGAAAAGATATCTATGGATGGATCTGTTTACTCTCTCACAGTGTTCCAGACTTCTAGACTGGTTCCAGGTGGGCACGAGTGGCAGGTCAGGAGAGATCTGGGAGACCAAAAGCAGGAGCAGACAGGGCAGTGCAGTCCCTATTTCATCAGCCCCCCAGATGAAATGTGGGGAGCCTGGATGATGTGAGGCAGACCATCTGCTTTTCAAACTGTGATATCTGGAATTTCAAATTCCAACTCCATCAAAACTTTCAAATTTCAGAAGTTATATTAAACACAAATACCCTTTTGCAGGAAATTCATTCAAGTCATACACATCCCTTTTCTGTGTGTTGAAGGAATGTATTCATGGTGTCAGTGGATGAACATCCCTGACTTTATCAGCTCCTCTCATTGCCTAATTTGTAATTTATACAGCATGGATTCCACTTCATTTTATTGGTAAGTTCTCTTCATTTGGTAGCTCTTGCTGCTTCCCAACCTGCCTGGAGATTTCTCTGCCAAAGCTTTGTTCCCACTTGTGGGCTGGTCTTCTTTCCCTTGGTGGATTCATTTCCTCCCACACACCTTGGAATTGCAAGACCTTGAGCTGCATTAGAATGAGGACAAATTCTTCTGTTCTTTTTGTTCTCTGCATTTAAAAACTTAACAGTTGTCTTTCACTCCTATGCAGAGTGGAGTACTACTCAGACCTCCTTTAATACAGTTTCAAATTTGGACAGAGTTACCTGAAAACAAGTCAAGCCCTTCAGAATCACTTACTGTGAGAAATAAGGGTACTGACTGTCTGACTGCCTCCCTTTCTGCCAATCTCCACCCTTGTGACACAGGGTGAGGTTTTGCATCTTCCACATTTTAAGGACTGTCACTGCTGGTGAGGCATTTTCCTCCTTCACAGTTCCTGCCCCTAAGAGCATTACCAGGGTTTTTCTAATGGGCAATTCAGTAATTGCTTTGAGCAGAGGCAGATGTTCAGAATTCTCTTAAAATTTCTGTCCATTTTCTCACCACCAAAGAGTCCTTTGTGGAATACTGTCCCTGGTGCAAGGACTGCTTAAAGCACAGGACTGAAGTGATAGTTTACAGCAGCAGGACCTTCCAGCTGGACCAAGGTCTGTCTCTGCCAGGAGCAGTGGCTGTGCTAGGGTGGATAGAGCCAGCCAAGCTTGTAGCAGATCTGAACCAATGGCCAAGTTTTGTCACTCACTCTCAGTGTCCCAAAGCCTGAAGCAGCCTCTGAAAATCAGGTGTTCAGACCCTGGTGCCAAAGCTGGGGCAAAAGGTCCTCAGTGCTCACATTTCTTGCAGCTCCCCTGGGGCCAAGCAGACACTGATGCCACTCCTACCTGCACCTTTTCACCTGTTTCAGGTACTGCCACACCTAACACCTCCCTTCCCTCCCTTCCCCAGCTCTTCATCTGAAGCACACTGCCTTCAAGGTATCCAGTGACTGTGTAAAATAGCATTTGGGTTTCCATAAGGGTCTGAGTTACTGGCAGAGAGAATTGTCAGCTTCCCTAGACAGCTTAAGCTTCATGCCTAAAATGTAGCAGCAGGCAGAAGGGAAATTGTTTCCCTCCATTATCCGAGGGTATTGCATTCCAGCACATGCTTAGCATTATCCCCCATAGGGAAGCAGCGAAGCCACAAAGACTGAGGAGGGTTTATGAGTGTGCAAACCATTATGGCTCAGCTGTGGCTCATCTTTATTGTCCTCATCTACAGACATCAATACTCCTATTTTATTTTCTTTAATGAAAAGAGGGTTTAGCGAGAGCCAGAAGATTGTTTGGTGCAATAAATCCCCTGTTCTAGTTGTTTTGCCATTGCTCAGCAGATTCAAACCTGATGTTAACCACACACAACTGGGCTCATGCCAAGGCAGGCCTCGAGCTGCAAGATGCTCTGGGGCTCTGTATCCATCTGCTTCCAGACTGGCTCTGTAACCTCCAGGGAAGCTGGGGTTTGGGAGGATTTCGGGAAGTGTTTACGTGAGCAAGAGAAAAGGGGCAAGGGAAGAGCGAAATAAACAAAAGGAGAAAGGGAAGAATGGAAGGAATCATCATAAAGAGCTCAGAATATGAAGACTGCATAATGTTGTGCTAAAGAGAAAAGAAGAATAGTAGCAAAAATGGGGAAATCTGAGAGTTTAAAAAGTAGAAAGGTGTAACATGGGAGAAGTGCAAGCACACTTGGGTCTTCTTTAACATTTACATGAATGCAAATTTAATGTATGTAGTTCAGCCACTGATGATGCCTCATCTTCCATGCAAATTTCATTTCTGAAATCTGACTGTTAATGCAAGTGGTGTTGTTTACTGTCTCCTGGTGCTGTGGTACCTTGTAGACATTCAGAACAGGATCCTACCATGGTAAATATTGAACAAACCCATCTTATATTTCACGTGCTGATCTCCAAATCTCTGTTTCTGTTCATGTATATAGAGGGCTTAAAGCAACCCGTTCAGGCAGCTTGACAGGGGCACATCTTAGGAGGGTATTTGTCAGGGTGCAGAGAGTTACAAAACTTCATCCCAGCGTTTCCTCCCAGCTAAGTACAAAGTCTGAGGACAAATTTAATTCTAATGACCTTTTCCATCTGCAAATGAAGGCTGCCTTGGCAGAGTTAGCTCTGGCATTAAATGGTGAAGGCTCTTCACTGCAATATTTATGTTAACCGGTTTTTGTGATGCAATTCCTAGTAAAAGTTCCAGTAGTAATAAAAGCCATTATAAAATATGGTTGCCATTTTACAAGATACTTTGTGAAATACTATAAAATTACTTTTGTCATGATCACCATACCCACTAGAAAGATAAAAAACCGAAACCATTTGTCAAATATGCAGGGATTATCTTCCCATTAAATACTTAGTCTTAAAATTGATGAACGTTCGGACGTGACCCGACCAGACTGATTCATGTGAGTAAAGTTATTTTTTTTATGTTAGTCTGCAGGCCTGGTTTTTGCCTTGAGTGCCTCTGGTTTTGGAGGCTCTTCCTGGAGTCCAAAACATCCCTCACAAAACAATCCATGGTGCCTGGGACAGACTTCTGCTCTGAGACATCATTCTAAAGGACTTGTTTCTTTTTCCTTATGGCAGAGGAAATCGAGGATTACCCTCAGAAGGCTCAAGTTAAACACTGTGAATACCTGCCTCAGCCTCATCTTTCAGTTTAAATGTAACCCTGTATTTTATTATGTATTTTATGTGAACACAAGTCTTTTCAGTTTTCAATATATTTTTCTCTTTTCAATTCTAGACACATACGGGCAAGAGAGCTTTGCAAGGTGGGAAAGACTCCATCTGGAAATCCACCTCCAGCTCTTGCATGTGAGAAATAATTTTATTGATTCATTTTTTCACTGTTCTTTTGCTTGAACTGTTTTGTTTCTTGTACTCTCTACCACAAACTGTGTTCAGCTTGCCAGTATTTCGAATCACTTTAATCTGGGATATTACAGCTAACACACGCTAGCAAATAGATGGTGGAACATGATGTAGGATCCTTCCAGCTCAATGGATGTTTCCTCTTTCACTGAAATCACTGACACTGGGGGCTAAGTGCTTCAGAAGGACAAGAGCATGGGGGATTGCACCAACTGCAGTGTCTCCAAAGCAGCTGGGAACACTCTGCCTGCTAGAAATCCCTCATTTTCCTGCTGTGTTCCATACTTGCAGCACTTCTAGTGCCAAGCATTTAGCAAATCCTTGCCAAATTCCAGGCACTGTTGCTATAAAATATGACTGTCACATAGAGCAGAGGCCAGGAGCAGAGGCAAACAAAGAGGTCAAATCAGAACCTGAAATTGCAGTGCTTTTAAAGAAGAAGAATTATGGTGTGTTGTAAAATGAACAAATGTCTCAGGAACTTTGTATAAGCCACCGATCACTTATTGCACAGGTTAAACAAGTTTTTTTTTCTGCACAATTGCCCAGCAGAGCTAACAAAGCTGAATCTGCAGTTCTGAGACTCACAGGAGGAAATAAAACCCCTGTCTATTAAAAGGATACGACAGTGTATGGAAGATACAAAGGGTTGTTAAATAGAGGTCTGTCCCGCTGCATGCAACTTTTTAGTGATATATTTTTAAATTAAAGAACTGAATTTTCCTAATCCAGTAGTGAAGGACTCTGGTACAGAGTAAAGTACAGAAATGCACTTTAAACATTTGTTACTGTAAAGATTTTCTTTCCTCAGTGAATGTTTTAAAAAAAATGAACTCGGTGGAATTGTGGCTCACAAGAGGAGGAGGAAAACCATCAATATCAGTCCACAGAAGATTTTCAAGGCGCTACTACAAAGGCTGCAGCCATTGCCTCAAGAATTGTGGAAGCATCAAGAAGGTGAAAAAGGGAGTCTTGCTGCCCAGTGTAAATGGGGGAAGTAAAATCCTGCCCACAATGAGGTTTATGTGTTGCTGTAGACTTTGCTGGGTGCACAGCTGCTGGCTCTGAGGTGGGACCAGCCGAGTGGGGCTGCAGGGAAGGAAAAAGTGCCTGACTTGGTTTTCCAGTCATCCTCGACTTGGCACAGGGGGAAAATGATGTGCTTTTGTTGCCTGCAACACTGGTGCTGAAGGCTTTCTCTGTTAACTGAAAGTCCCAAAGCATCCTATTAAGACAACTCTAACATTCCTCTGCGAGGGGAATTTGGTTGGAGATGAGATCTTGCCCCTCGGTTCTTGTGTGTGAAATGCTTTCTGCACCAGAAGGCTCTGCTTCCAGAATGAACCTGGAGAGCTTACAGCATGGAGAAACTGGCAGGGCATGGCTGTTAATGTAACTGCTGATCAAAAGATTTATAATGCTGAATTATCAAATCAAATCCAAAATCAATACTGTGGCACTTTTTACAGCTGCAAGAACAAAAATAAGAAAATGGCTTGTAACTCATCAGTAATTCTAACCTGGAACAAAGGAGTTTTTTACATCCAAAGCATCAAATGCTTGAGTCAACCGCAACAGAGAGATCTGTAATATTGTATTTTTGGATCAGAATTAGAGGCAATTATAACACTGTCCAGAGACAAAACCCAGCAGACAGAAGTGTTTCAATTCTAGTCATGGATGATAAACAGTGTGGAGGTGAAATGCTGCAGCTGCTGAGTGATAGAGATTGCTATCAGGATTAAAAAGGAAGGCTGTGTTTTACTGGATCAAGAAAGATTAGCCATGTGTTGAATGTGGGATTATGAAGTAATTAAATAAATGAAGACACATTTCTGACACAAATTCTACAAGTAGGAATGTAATTACTCACTTTATATACAATGTTTCTGTAATTTATCGTTCAGGTCTTTGACTGGCAAGCAGAGCAGCCTGTTTTGTACTCAGTGAAGTCAACCATGCTGGAGTCATCGCAGGGCTGAGCCTGTTTGCTGTGCTAACAAGTGTGTTTTACAGGCTGAGCTAACTGTTCCTATAAATATATAATAATCCTGCAACTTTGGGGGAAACTTCTGCTGCTTTTACCAGCCAGGCCTGGGAATTCATGAGCTGGAGAGCTGGTCAAGGAAGGATTATGTTGGTTGGATCTCCAGTGGGATGAAGGAAGCAGTAATTAGTGCACCTATGCAGAACTGTCATGGTGCATAAAGCCCTCCAGTGTTAGCAGGGGATGTGGTTTGTGTGTGATGGTGCTGAAATGCAGTGATATGTGAGGTGAAACATGAGTCAGACGGAACTGTGTGTGGTGAATAGGGACAGATTCCTGTAAGCTCACTGGGGAATCTCTTAGCCATGAGACATAAGATGGTGTGAGATCTTTAATGTCTGTGCAGAAGAGACAAATTCTGCCTTGTTCAAAGCCTTACAGAAAAGGCCCATACAGAATGAGCTGCACAGTACTCTCTTAATTTGAGTAAGAAAGGAGAGAGCTTGTGTTGACCCTGCCAGGTGGAAGTTACATAAACCTTATCTCCCACTGAAACCAACAGTTTATAGGATGGTCTGAGCAAAACAGAGAGAGATTTGGGAGGAATATGTACCCTGGGCCAGCATCAGCACAATGGCACAGCCCAGCACAGGAGGGAGGGTGGAGCAAGGTGTGTAGGTGAGGATTTGCATCCAAATCTGCAGGGGTTTGGTCTGGATTTCTTCTGTTTGTTGCTTTTATTGGGTTATATTTTGCCCTCCTGCAGGCACAGAGCTTTCATTAGATTCTATGTGCACCAAGGGGAGAGTGCAGTGTGGGGTACTTAGATGCATATGTTTGTTCTCTGCTGCTAAAATTAATAAAGCCTCACTGGTTTTTTTCAATCCCAGAGGCTTTCATTGTGGATACATGACATTTGGGAATGGTATTTAAAAGCAGATCTAGGAATAGATCTGTGTACCGAGTTCAGCGCTCAGATGTAGCAGTAAAAAAATGAATAAGCATGACCCCTTTCTGTGTTACTAAAGAAATGCCTAATGTGTCTGTCTGGAAATGTGGAATTAACCTTGTTGACAGTTTTCTTGGAGAGAAAAGGCAGTATTTACATGACAGCTTAATGAACCATATTTGAAAAATGTCATATGGAACAGTAGTCACAGCTGTATTTAAAATGACCAGCAAAAGTATAGATCCTCATGTTTGGGCGCCACGTGAAATAGCAGGGGATGAGTTCTCTCTTCCATCAGGTGCAGAGAATGAGACCCTCAATGCGAACCCTCCCTCCATATTGTAAAAATTAATTGTGGATGTGAAATTACCCTATTTCCTGACCCTTGAAATGCCCAGAAGCAAGAGGAGCAAGAGTGCCTTCCTCATAGTCTTCGGGGATGGGTCCAGCAGCCACCCCCAAACTACCCCTCCCTTCCACCTCCTCCATGAACAGTGGAGAACTTTCTTTATTCCTGCTGGAGAAGCTCTCTTCCTTTCAGCCCAGCTCCTAGGCCAGTGTGTAGCTCTCCTCTTTTGTTTCCTTCCCGTTTTTTACAACGGGAGCTGGTTTTCCCCTGTGAATTCCTCAGTGTCATTCTCTGGGGAGGGAGCAGAATCTCCTCATGGTGTGGGATGTGCTGATCCAGGGAGGGGAGTTTCTTCCCTCAGGAAATCTGGGATGACCTCCCAGCCTTGGAAATGCCTTTGCTTCTGTAAACTGTAAAAGCATTGATTCAAGACAGTCATATCCTACAGAGGGCTTGTGAAAGCTAGGGTTTGATGGGGGTTTGATGTTTTTAAGGCTACTTTTATGTCTTTTCAGACTGCAGTGGTGGTGAAGACTTCACTGATGATGTCCCCCAGGCAGCTGTCCCCAGGTATCCTCACAGACACCCTCCCAAGGTATGCCCACAGACCTCCTCCCATGAATCCTCACAGACCTCCTCCCCAGTTGCCTTCACAGACACTCTCCCTGTATTTCACGCCATCACAGAACAGTGTGGGTTGGGAAAAAAGCTCTGGAGATTATCCAGTCCAACTCCCCTGTCATGGCAGGGTCACCTGAAGCAGGTGACACAGGATCACATCCAGGTGGGTTTCGAATATCTCCAGAGGAGACTCCACACCCTCCCTGGACAGCTGTTCCCTCACCTCACGCTGAGGGGGCACTTCTCATGTTTTAATTTATGACCATTCCTCCTCATCCTGTTGCTGGGCACCNGGGCGGACACGGTGAGAGCGGGGACAGAAGGACAGACAGACAGAGAGAGGGGACAGACGGACAGACAGACANACACCATCCTCTTGGTAACTACCTTTGAGCTATTTGTTATATTTTATATTATTTATATTTTTGTGCTTCTGACACCGGTGAAGGGCCTTGAGCCGTGTGAGGGCACTTGGTGTGTTCAGCTGGAGAAGAGGAGGCTGAGGGGAGAGCTCATTGCAGGGACAACTCCCTGGGGAGGGGCAGGCACTGATCTCTGCTGCTCTGTGGGGACCAGGGACAGCACCCAGGGAAGGGCTGGAGTTGTGTCAGGGCAGGCTCAGGTTGGATCTCAGGGAAAGGCTCTTCCCCCAGAGGGTGGTGGGCACTGCCCAGGCTCCCCAGGGCAGTGGGCACAGCCCCCGGGCTGCCAGAGCTCCAGGAGGGTTTGGGTGATCCTCTGGGGCAGAGGGGGTGAGGTGACTCTTGGGGTTGGGCCTGGGCAGGGCTGAGGGTTGGACTGGACGATCCCTTCCAAACTCGGCATATTCTGTGAGTCTGTGGTGTGTTTATGTATTTCCTCATGGCCCCTTCCCCAGGTTTCCTCACAGTCCTTTGTCACACGTTTCCTCACGGACCTTCTCCCCTCAGTTTCTCACATTCTCTTCTCAGGTTTCCTCACACCCCAGGTTCCCCCAGCTTTCCCCTCACTCCCCAGGTCTCCCCTCACACCCAGGTGTCCCCTCACACCCCAGGTTCACACCTCAGGTGTCCCCAGCTCCCCTCCTCACACCCCAGGTGTCCCCAGGTGTCCCCTCAGCCCCCGCCCCCTCCGGCCCCGCCCTCGCCCGCACCGCCCCTTGTGGCCGCCAGGGGGCGCCAGGCTCCGGCCGCGCCCGCCCCGCCGCGAACGGNCAGACGGACAGACAGACAGAGCGCTGGGATAGATACAGAGAGAGCGGGGACGGACAGACAGTGGGGACAGAGACAGAGGGGACAGACAGAGAGCGGGGACAGACGGACAGACAGACAGCGGGGACAGACAGCGAGCGGGGACAGGGGGACAGACAGAGAGCGGAGACAGACAAGAGGACGAGGACAGACAGCGGGGACACACACAGACAGCGGGGACAGACACGGACAGCGGGCACAGACAGCGGCAGCAGCAGCAGCGCACGGTGCCGGCAGCCCCGGAGGTAGGAGCATCCTCCTCGCCGCCCTGGCAGCCGAACTTCGCGGAGCCAGCGCTGGCCTCCGCCTGGCTGCGCTTCCCTCCCGCCGTGCTGGCCCCTGGCTGGTCCCCGCGCGGCCCCAGTGACCCGTTTTATTTTTATTTTTGTTATTGTTATTATTATCCTCCCTTGACGCCGTTCCCCGCCCCTCCGCGCTGGGCGGGCGCGGCAGCTCCGCAGCCACAAGTTGGCGAGGGCGGAGAGTGGCGACTGGCCCCAACTTGGGTCCCCTCGAAACTTCCCTGCCCGAGGAGCTGCTGCTCCTCTCGGCTCCTGTCCCCTCCTCTCCGCTCCTGCCCGCTCCTCTCCTCTCCGTGCAGATGTCGGGGGTGCTGCTGATCGCTGCCTGGTGCTTCCTGCAAGCGGAGAGCCGGCATCCTGAAATCATCACGAGTAACAGCAATCATGGCAATTTCCTGGACAACGACAAATGGCTGAGCACCGTCTCGCAGTACGAGAAGGACAAGTACTGGAACAAATTCCGGGATGTAAGTACTTCTCCCTTTGCCGCATGCCTCTTGTTCGTTCGGTTACATCCTTGCAGCGTGCTGGTGGCTTTAGGAAGCTGTGGCTGGAAGAGAGATGCAGCTTTGGGAACCGGTTGCTGCCTGTGTGAAGGGTATTCAGAGCTGTTTGGGAGCTGGGCAGGCAGTCCTGGCATTCCTGATTATTCCAAGCTTGGGCTTGGTGTCAGTCTCACTATAAGCTTTGTGGTCTTCAATTTTCCTCTGGGGAGGAACTTTGAGTGAAGTTTCTGTGCTTGCTGCTTAAAGGCTGGTTAACTGAAAAATGATGGAATGGTGTGGATGTGTAAGGGAATACTTACCAGTTCAAGCCACAAGGTGGTAAACAGTGAAGCTTTTCTGCCTGCAGCTTTGGTGGAAAGCATTTAATTGTCAGTTCTGCTTGTGGAGATCTTTGAGGCTGGTATAGGGCTGGAGGAAGCAACGCTTTGGCTTGGGGTTTTTTTTCAGTCTGGAAAACGGGTAATTCAAGATGTGCTGTGACATATCTGTACAAAACCGAAAAATTACTTTCTGAAGCTTAAAATCAGTTCATGACTTCCCCTTATTAAAGGCAATTGTGTATTGGGTCAATGAGGGCAGAAAGGGAAATGCAATGTGTATGATAAAGGTAATATTTTTTGAGCTCCTTCTATTTCTGTTGTCTGTACACTGCAAAAGCTTCTTTGGAGTGCACACAGAAAAGCCTGCTTCAGTCTGCCCAAGGCTGGCTGATGGAAGCGTTGCTGTTAATGCTGCTCATGAGCACAGTGAGGTTAAGTGTTCCTTATTGCCTGGGATTTGGCTGCTGTGGCTACAGGGTGACTCCAGGAAAAGGAAAACTAGAGCTGGCTGGCACTCCTGATGGTACAATTCTGGAAGGATTTGTTTGTTTGTTTAGGAATCCCTAGTCTTTTATAGTATATTAGCGAGTCAAACTTTAATTCTCTGCTTCTGTCCCTGGGATAGAAATGCTGTATTTGACTTTACAAGGAGGAAGTCAAAGTATGAGATTTAAATGTGATGTGTCTCTGCCCAGCTGATTCTCTCTACATTCTACTGTAGTTGTGGCCATCTCTGTGTCTGGGAAATGCTGCTCTGAATCTTGGTATAACAAAGTATGGCCTTAGCAATGGTACCAACAGCTGTCCCTGTGATGACACATCCAGCTCCTGGGACTGTTGAGTTCCCCTGTAATAGGGATTCTGGAAAAGGGAATTTTGCAGTTAATATGCATTCCTAGGTTTTTACGATACTCCAAGGGAATCTTTGCTAATATCTGGTTTAGTCTCTTGGGAAGCACAGCTAAAGGGTTCGACAGCATTTGAAAGTGGTAAATGGAATAAAGGACTGAAACAATTGTCAGAGAAATTATTCCTCTTTCTGTGGAAAATGTTCATGAAGAATCTTTCATGTTTTAAGGTTTCATAACTGAGAATGCTTTTTTAGACTGTCTGAAAATGTTAAAAAAAACCCATAAAGCCTCAAAACTCTTTTTAATGGGAGGAGTTGTGTTATGGAAAAGAAAAACCAAGCTTAACCAGTGGTCTATCAAGTAGAGGCAAATAGTATTAAGTTCATGCAAAGTTTAGCTGTCATTCTATCCAGCTGTCTTAATGGTTTTACTTAAGTCCTTCAATACTAGCATGTTACAAATGCATATGATTATTCATGCAACCTTTTATAGGGCAAATTAACAGAGACTACTAATCATCTCCCACTAAGCATTTTCCAAAAAGAAAATGCTAAAAACTCACATATGTAATTAATAACCTGTCTTCAACCACAATGCTGTGCTGCATCATACTCTCCTGTGAGAGGTTCTGTGTCCACAGAGGAAGACATGCATAGGTGCCGTTGCTGCCAACAAAGCAGGTATAGCAGAGACAGCACACTTCTTGCATGCAGAGATGTTGTTAGAAGAAATCTGGTCCTTGCTTTGTGGCTGTGCTTTTGGTGATGGATTGTTAAAATATTAGTTAAAACATTTCTTAAAAGGCTGCCCAGTGAGATGCATCATGACAGTATTAACTACTGTGTGTGGAGTAGACCAGCATTTCATTCATAGTTGTTGACTTGTAGAAAAATTGTTTTCCCTCTTCCCTTCTTTCCCAAACTGTAACTTTACATGGGCCATGATTAGATGAGGTCCACAAGAGGCTGGAGTGCAGAAGTGTTTCATTTAAAACCTTCTTGGGTCTGCCACTAGAGCTACTACTTCATACCTTGTAAATGAGCACAAGCCAGGCTGCAGTAATTGACAAAATTACCTTCAGTTTCTGTCTGAATCTTGTCATGTTATATAAATACAGTTGCACAAATATTTACATAACTGTGCCCTTGTGCACAGTGGGGCAACACTGCAGGTCTGGGGGTGAGATTTGATGGGTTTGGGTGTGGCCACTTTAAACTGTGTATCAGCAAAACATCTGCACTCCCAGATGTGCTTGTAAATCTGTCAGACTGTTGTAGTACCAGCTAGGGGTTTTTAGCAGATGATATATAATCAAATATAAAATTTTAAATTGAATTTCTCTCAACTTTTTCAGTTATTCTTTTCAAAATCAATTGGTAGGTCAGCCTTATTGAGCTATGGACCAATATGGCCTGAATTGAGAGGACAGCTATTGATTGATTTTTTTAGTGTGACCCATATTTCTTTTGGGCGAAGACAGCATGGTGGGCACTTGTTGGCCCAGAAGTCATTAGTGCTCAGTGAAGAGAGAGCACAGAAATACCCCCCATTTGAAATCTCTATTACAGCCACAGAATCAGGCTGAGTTTCTAAATCTCACTGAATGTATTAGTTGGAAATGGTGACCTGTCATCATTTTCCAAAGGCCTCCTTTGAAATACAGTCTTTTCACATCATGTGAACACAATTTGTTGATTTTTCAAGACCTTCATTTTTAAAACAAGCAGAGCTTTAAATAGTAAGACCCATGTGACTAATCTGTTGTGAAACATTTGCTATTGAATATCTTGTATATTGTACATCTGCCAGCATCACTAATGGTGTAATGTCTGTTCTATTAATAATAAGCTTTCAGTGCAAACCTGAACCTGATATTCCAGTCTGTTTTCCACCCCTTTTCCTTGTCTGCCATGGACTTTCTATGTGACAATTGACAAAATCTTAGCTCTGTTTTGAGTTCCATTTTATAGCTGGGGATAATAGTATTTGTCTTCCTCACAACTGTGTGTTGAAGCTGTAAATAACAATGCACAGAGCTCAGAATCTGTGGTAATATGGAATATATTATTCACCTAATCCATATATTGAATGTGGCTTGATACATCCTTAAGTCACTGAGCGGTAAGTTTCTAAAAAATAAAAACTAAATCAATGTAATTATTATTAGAAAAAGTTAAGCAAAATGCAGTCTCTAGGGAGGACCTGCAGCTATTTCCCTTGTACAGATTTGGGGCTTGGAAAAACAGACATGAGAGAGATGAGAGTTAAATAGAACTTTTGATATTATGAACCTAAATATGAAAGCCTCAATCTCAGATTGACAGCTGAATGTGGAGTGATTTTTTACAAGTCTTATTTATTGTTCTGTGAATAGCCACACATGCTACTGTAGCACCACAGCATCTCCTCTTGTTCCTGGAGCCTTGGCACACAAGGCATAGAATAAGTGTCCTTTTAGTGTTAGATCTGCCTTTAATCAAAATTATATGAACAGACTAATTTTATTACTTCTACTTGGAATTATGTCTATTACAATATTAATGCTTATATATAAAAAGGTAATAAGTTCAACTAGCCACGGATTAAACTGCAAAAAGGAAGAAAAAAGTTCAAGGAACTAAGAGGATCTTATATAAACCATACAAGGAATTTCTGTGAAGTTGAAAGCTAAGAATCTTGGCATGAACTCTGCTTTCAGTGCATGTTTATGCATGGCAGGCTGCCAGGCCACGTTCTGAGCATTAACTAAGCTGTTTCTCTAAATTTTATTGCTTACAGAGTTTCAGTTCAGGCTATCATGTTAAAAGCCCCTGCATTTTCTGCCTGGAGATGCTTTGAGACTGTGCATGCCTAAGAAGCAAGGCATGAAATGTCAGCATCTGTGTGTGAACACTGCTCAGACTTGCTGGGGGTAAATAGTTACACATATATAACACTCATGCTGCTGATAGTATAAGTAGATTAAATATTGGATTTCCCAGATTGTTCATGGACTACCATGCCCTACAGTTTTATCAGTTGTCAATGTTCTTCACCTTTCTGGGCCTGCAAACTCCTCACACCTGGTCAAAGGGCAGTGTTAGGTGACAAAGCAAACACAGCATTAGGAACTGGGGGGTGTTGTGTTGTCCCAGCTTTGCCACTGATGAGTTTTGGTCCTCTGGGCTGGCCCTTCACACTTCTTCACTGCTCTCCCCCTTGGCAGCACTTACCTTTCTCTGATTTCTTTAGCCCCAAATTAGAAGTGTGGGAGTGAAACTTGATAGCAGAGAGTTGGAAAACATGACCAACACTGAGGAGGGCTGGAATACCAAGCAGGCAGAATTGGAAGACCTTGGGAACTCAAGTAATAGAAATGAAATGAAATTTAAAAGTACAAAGTGGAAGGTCATGGAATTGAGAGCTAACACAAATTTATTCTGGGTCCTGGCAGCTCAGCTTGAAATAGATGAGAGGGAAACCTGTGTACTTTTATTGATTTGCAGAGTTATTCTAAGTTACAAAAGTAATGCTACTCTGAGGAGAGCAAATATATTCTGGGAATGCAGAAAATGAAAGATTTCTGATTCTGTTGCAGAAATAAAAATGTACAATGTGTAGGAGTGAATACTTTATTCTGAATATTGTGAGCACTTCTGATCAGTGACATTCAAGAAAGACGAATTTTTGTGCACTTGGTGATCCAAAAACCTTCCAGCATCGCAGGAGAAAAGAGCTTGTTTTAAAATAATATAGTATATTAGTTTACTCTCACAAAGGTGATTGTGTAAGAGTAGATTTGCCTCAGAAGGTTTATGGAAAAAGGACAGCAAAAAGTGCGTTGGGGGAAGCTGAGATAAAAAAATAGACAATTGGTGACTAAAATAACCTTATTGCTGGATTTGGGGATAAGGTTATTAGTCCACCAACATTTATGTTTTAAAAGCTTACCTTAAAGAGCACTTCATTTTCAATACATGTTAACAAAAAAGATTATAAAGTAATAAAATAACCTGGATTTGGGGGCCCTAAAGGCCTGACAGGACCACACCTTCAATGGCATCTCACTGCCAAGGACTACTCCAATTCCACCTTACCCCCAAAACACCAGAAGGGGCAGCCACTTATTCTTTAATTACATTTCCTTTTTTCCATGCTGTGTTTAGGTCTCCAGGCAGAATGAAATATTTTTCTGCCAACCTTTTTTGAGCAGAACATCCCTTTCTCTACTTTCTTCACCTCAGATGTAAGCCCAGGTTTTCCCGTGATGCAGTTATGAATACACCCAATACATACATTCCTGGAGAAACCTTTCAGGTTCTGCTAAGCATCTGTGGTCCTAAGGAAGGTGCCAGTACACTTGAGGAATACCCATGAGCCAGGTGATGGATGTGCCCAGTGAGGGAAGTGGCTGGGTTATGTGACAGGACACAGGCACCTCAGGCTGCCTTCCCAGGAGATTATCATTCCGAGCCCACCTTGAGCTTTAATTGAAGGTGAAGACTCTGGGTATGTTATTTCAGTGGCTCTGAAGTACCACAGGGTTGAAATGTGATTTATAAGTCTATCCAGGCACTCCCAGCATAGGTTCTCATAGAGCAATTCTCACTCAACACAGGGACGGGGCTGGAATATAAATGAGGTCAAAAAGTCCAGCTGAGATGCACTTACATGAAATTTAAAAAGTAGCAAAACATGAGACTGAATGTGTGCAAATGTAATGCATGATCAGCTTCTTACAAACACAAGAGTTCTGCTTACTAAAGAAGCCCTTCTCAAACTTGACTCTTTCTGCAGTGGACAAGGGGAAAAATAATGGCATTCATGTCAGAATAATTAATTGGAAGGTACAGAGAGCCAGCTTTTTCTAATTAACTGACACTTATCCAGCTTCCCTAGGAATTACCTAAGACTCTAAAGTTAAGTAGGTCAGTACAAAACTAGGGTGTTAGTGTCTGTTTTTGTTATATGTTTCAAATTATAACTTTAATAGTTTTCTCACTTACAGAAATGTTCTGTAGACTGCAGTCACAAGTCATGTCCCTGCCATGAAATTCTGTAGATTTAAAGTTTTCACTAACATGTTTAACACATTTTTAGAGTAACCATTCCTGTATTCTACTGCTTGCTCCTCTCCTATCTCCCCCAGTAGGTTTTCTTTTCCACAAGGGCTTGGTTTAATCCAAATAGAAATTGTAATTTTGTCAGATTCTTGGGAAACTCACTGTTATGAAAGGAAAAAACTCACAAATGAGCCATACATCAAATCACACCATGGCAGTGCAATATAAAATGGGGGGATTAAAAGCCACCAAAGGAGGCTGAGTTCTGATGTCTGGTAGTGTAACAGCTGTTATCAGGCTCAGCTATCCATGGGCAAATGATACAAGTTTTATTTCAAGTAAATTGTCCAGGATTAGGGTCAGGAAAACAGGTTCATTATTCTCAAGGGCCAAAACTTAAAGCCTAGTTAGGATACCTTGTTTTGATCATCAGGGAGATTATTGCCTTGGTTTTGTTTTGGGGTTTGGTCTCAGGTGTTTCAACTATTTCCTTTATATGCATGATTATAACCATGAGGTAGAGAGGTGTAATTCCAGACCATGTGTCTTTATAAATGTGTGCATTTTTGTGGATAAAAATACAAGACAGTCAGAATTTGGGGTGGAGCAGCTGAGCTGCTTTTACAAGAGGTGGGACTTCATGAGGCAAATGGAGCTCAAATATTACGTCTAGAATATGAAAACTGTTTCTTTTAGATAACATCAGTTTACTCAAGGACTGTTTGATTATTTCTTTCCTTATGTTACCAAAAATGAGGTTTATCTGCAGGACCTTGGTTATGTTGAAGCTGATGACCAAATTCTCAAAAAGTTTAGTGAGGCCTGAGTTTGAATCTTGTATTTCTCTTATCCCTGTTTTCTCAGACAAAGAACAACCCTACATGACAGACCACTTGAATTAAACAGTTTGTCTTTTGGAGGACATTGTGTAATTGGAAAACACTGAAAGATCAGGTGACTGACCAGCATAAATAGACAAAGCTCCCTCAAAGTCCCTGAGAGAATCTGAAAATCAAACATCTACAGTCTGCAAAGTATACATTTTATAGTTTCCAACCAAAAAGAAACCAAAGCAGAGTTGAAGGAGAGCGCAGTTGAGGTGATGCTGCTGCCTCCAGTGTGATTTGCTGTGCTCCCACCACTTTCCCACCACTTCCCCCTCTCTGCTTTAAGCAGGGCCTTATTGCTGTGGCCTTAGCTCCAGTCACTGCTAGTTTGCCATCAGGTAGATAACTCCAGCCCTTGGCACTGCGGGATTTGCTGCTGCAGGTTGGCAGCTCAAATTGAATTACACTTTTGGACTGAACATCCAAAGTCTAATGAGTTTCAAGGCTAAGATATGATTCAAAATTCAGTTTACAGATAAATTGCTAAGCTGCTGAATAGAGGCTTTGGCAGGGAGTAGATTGGTCTTTATCTGTCACTTCTATGACTTGGTTTGTAATCCAGGGTAACAGAAAATCATTCTCATTAAAGAGGTACATGGGGGCATCAATTAATTCTGTGATCTTAGCTGTCCTCTTAATGAACTTTGTGTCATAAATTCACTTCACTGATTGCCTTCTCCCAGGTAGATAGAAAAATACTTTATTAAAAATTACACTTTGAGTAACTATATTCAGATTGGTTTTTGAAAAAGGTTTCAATCTATCATGGCTTAGAGTGGAATTCTGCCTAGCACTGGGATTGATAGAGGTAGGGAGACTTGTCTGTCTATTGCAGGTTGCTTTGGAATTGTCTGATCAGGAAATTCAGCTGTCTATACAATTTCATTTGAAATTGCACAGCAGAATTTTTATGTGGTTTTTAGTTTGGAGATCTGTCTTCATCCTTCTTCCCTGGGTTCCACTCTCTGTTCAGGAATTTATTGCTGCACTGTCTTCTAGTGTTCGTACATTGTGCTTTGTGACTTTCTCTTGAACTTGTAGCATTTAGAGAACTTGAACCTGAACAGAACATCGAGGTAGAAAGGTAGAGACAGCTGCAGTCACTGCAACTGAGTGGGGGGACCCTTCAGTTTAGGGAATGGACTAGGAGAGGGGCTGAGAGTTATAAATGCAGGATTAAGAAGAAATCAGGCTGAGTTGTTTCTTCAAGGGAGTGGAAAACATTTTTTTAGAGTGGTGTTTCTGCTCGGGGATCCGCAGGTTTGGCCGTTCCTGTCCAGGGATGATCCCCGGATCCTGCCCTAATTTCTTGGAGCTGTCCGGGGCTGTATCTGCCGGTCTGACTTTGCTTTCCCGGAGCTGTCCGGTGCTGATTCCAGATCCGTCCCTAATTTCCCGGAGCTGTCCTGTGCTGATCCCCGATCCGGCCCTAATTTCCCGGAGCTGTCCGGTGCTGATTCCCGGATCCTGCCCTAATTCCCGGAGCTGTCCGGTGCTGATTCCCGGATCCTGCTCTAATTTCCCGGAGCTGTCCGGTGCTGATCCACGGATCCTGCCCTAATTCCCGGAGCTGTCCAGGGCTGAATCCGCGGGTCGGGATGGTGGAGCCACTTGGGGGATCGGGCTGCAAGGCACTGATAATGCCTTAAATGCACATTATACAGATTTTAGCACAGCTTTAGAATAAGGATTTGTAGCTAACCACCCTTTGGATGAATTTTTTGAAATACTGTTTAATACTTCTTGTTGAGGATTTCAATAGAGAAAGGTTTTTTGTCTGTAGAAAAAGAACCTAGAACAACATATGTCCTAGTCAAAACTACCCAAAGAGGACCCAGAAGTATTGAAACCAGTCCAGGCAGAACAGAGGACCATGATGGAGACAAAGATAGGGAGGAAGGGGTCTTTTTGAGACCACCAACTCCAATCCAGGAGGTGTGCCTGAGGGCAGTCCAAGGGAGGACAATTTTGGGACTGGAACTATTCCATGATGTAGCGGTTAGATATTCTAACTAGTTTTAGTGCTAAAAAATTGTAAAAACCTCTGCTGTGGGGGTGTGCAGTATGCAGTATGTATACTGTGCACCTAAGGTCTTAATTTAAGAACTGCTCTTTACCTTTCTGGACTCACATTGTCCAGAGAATTAGTTCTCCATTTTTAGGCTTGAGAGAACCAAAGCTTTTTGTAGCACCCTGTGCTACATCTGAAAGCACTTTCCTGATATGGTCAGGGATGTATATCTACATTAGACAGATGTGGAAGCAGAGGATGAAGCTGGTTCAGACTTATCCATCAAGCTCATGGCAGATGGAACAACCAAATGTATGTTGTGTAAGTCCCAAGACAGTGCTCTTCTGTGGAAACAAAGACAAGGCTGCACACGTCTGTGTTCTTCCTGTGGATAAATAAACAGTCTGACAGCCCTGTTTCATGGCTCAGATTCATTTCTGGTTTGAGAACATTAACTTCACTCAAGGTATATAGGGGATAAATTCTGTTCATTTTTTCCTAAGTGAAGTCAGGGTAACCAGTCTTTTTATGCTGCCTATGCATTTATTACTTATTTGATGCTAGGTAAATACTTTCTAGTTTAATATCATATTGGAGAGGGACTATGTGTTCCCTGCCAGAGCAGGTTCCCTGTATCTGTTTTAAGTCAAAGTATATCTAGTGAAAATCATGACTTTTAGGGGTTTTAAATGTGCTGAACATTTTAAACCTTGTTTCATATGTAAAAAGAAGGAAAGTGTTTCACATAAAAGAATACCAGAGTGCTGCGTTCAGCAAGGATATCTATAAGCACAGGATATTTAGTGGCTTAAATACAGAATTGTCTGCCTTATTCCTTAAGCAGAACCATGAATAGCCACATTATAGTTCACTCAGGACAACAGCATCCAAAAGGAAATCCTGCCACATTTAATTAGAATAAATATAAACTGGAGAAATGCTGCATACTGTCAGCTCTGTGTAGAACTGCAGTTGTGTGGCACGAAGGGAACTGGTAAAGCAGATATATTTGCTCATAATGAAGTATAGAGTGATTCAGATCAGTGGCCCTGGATTTATTAGTCTCTTCATGCTTATATAACAAAGTTAAGTTGGATATAACAGGACACTGAAGGGTTTATTTTCACTGGAAAATGAGGCAAGATGGACTGAAATTATGATCCTTATGTGACACAAATATCTGGTTTTTATGTCTAGTCTCCTTTTTACAAAGCCTTTGTATCTTCTAGTGAAGAAGTGCTTTCTGCCATATGCATATGTCTTATCTTATATGTTAAAATGTGAAGATGTTGGGATTTGTAATGAACTGTTTATAACCTGAGATAAAAAGTAGCCCTTTTCCCCTGGAGAGAGCACTGCTGGAGATTGTGAGCAAGCATTTCCTATCCAGGTGCAATGCATTGCCCTGTAAAAGAGAAAAGAAGATTGAACACAAGTACAAGACACTTTAATGGGTACAGATCAACAGTTTTTGAGCATTCCTGAAAAGCTGATATAAACAATTCTAGAACCAGGTTAAAATATATTGAAACTTCCACTTGTGAAGCAACATACGGCATCACAAATAGTCCTATCCCTGTATATAAAGAGGTAAAATATCCAAACAACTTCTTATGGGCCATATTCTGCTATCAGTACTTTAAAAAAGTAACTGCACTAGCTTAGCATCAGTTTCTGCTGAGACACTTCCATCCCCATTTCAATGGCAGAACATGTAATCAAGAAGGAGCATTATTCCATTGCAGCAGGGCATGGCCAAATACAGACAGATGTGGTTTGTGCTGCAGTTTTCCTTAGCAAAGAAAGAAGCTGCAAACAGGAAACAATCTTGAAACCTGCCAGCATCCTCTCGAAACCATCACTGATACATCAGGGGTGGTGCACTTGGTGTGTTCCGTCCAGAACGATGCAGGATTGGCTATAACAGTTGAACTCACTAAGGAGATATGTAGATAGAAAACAAGGTACTAAGAAGAAGCCTTAGGGCATGGCTGATTTTAAAGCTGAAGCTCTAAACATCTGCACTGACATGGTCTTCCCACAGTGTGACTGGTGTGGTGGGTGGAGTGGTGTTGCTTTTACTGTGGGACAACCCACAGAGATGCACTTTAATCACTTTTCTCCTTACAATGTAGTTGTGGATATCTGTAGCATTCGTAATTAGCAGAGGAACAGATGGATAAAGCTTGGTCTAAAACACAGCATCCATGGGGTGATCATGTGCTGCTGCAAGCCTGTTTGGGAAGGAGTGTGTGTGTCCTGTTCCCATGGATGATGCTCTAACACAGTGGTGCAGCAGTAAAGTAGAATAAGAATTTATAACAGTTGGTGTCTTTTGGTGTGTAGGACACATACAAAGCATGGAAAACAGCCAAACTTACAAAACATCTCCTGATGCTCATGTCTTGTACTGCACAAGGATGAATTTCACTCTTTGCTGTCCTGCACAGCTGAAACCTGTTGTGTGTGGATCCATATATAGGGGAAATAGAGCAAAATGTCCATAAGATCTTCCTGTTCTGTCCTATTTCTGCACAGAAGGGAACAATTCCGTTCTCTGCTCAAATTGCAGTAAGTTTTGTACTGTAGCTTATTCAACAAAACCCCAAAACAAACCAAGAAATCCCTATAGATGTATTTTTTTTTTGCTTGTGTTTGCTTCCAACATTAACATTGTGCTGCAATTTTTCAAAGCTGCAAAACATGAGAGGATTTTGTCAGCATTTCACCACGACACTTGTTTCCCACAGAAAGCCAGAGGGCAAAACACAGTGGTTTCTTCTGGTCCATGTAATCTTTTCAGAAGGCAGTGGTAGCCCTGCAGGCACAATCGCTGCGATTCGTATGGGGTAATGTTCACAGTGATGAGATCCTGGATGGAAGGGCTCATTGATTAGTTGCATGAGTCCATGTTCCAAATGCCAAACTGAAACATATTTGATTTTAAGGAGAGGTAGGAGCAAGGAGAAGGTTACCAAGGAGAAAAATAAACTAAATATGTTTTCCATCGATAAAGTAGAAATATGGTGTTGTCTATCCCAAAGGAGCTGAATGGATTATTGGAACCATCCAATCTAGTCAAGAACACATTTTCTTTTTTTTTTCTTTTATCTTTTGTTAAGAAAAGATAAATGACCCCATGTTGAGATGTTTATCTCTGTGAGATGACCTGTATTTACCTTCAAGTCACAGTGAATTGGATATTCTCTTTCTCTGTGGAACTATATCACTCTTTCTCCCTGCAGACTCTATGGATGCAACATAAAATATTTCTGTGCAAACAGCAGTGCCATTCCCTCTATGTGTGTAATATTTTGGGGGATATCTGCAATAGCCAATGAAATGGTGTTTGATAGCTCCTATTTTTCTCCAGATGCTGAACTATAAATTTAAATATATTGTGAACTATGTTTTCTTTCTCCATCATGAATTCCCTATATCTCCTCACAGTAAGTAATTCACAGAATAAACGTGTAGGTTTGTGTTTGCCTAAATATCTTTCTCAAATTTTCACCTCCAATTTTCATTTAAAACTTCAGTCAAAATCTTTCCAGTATGGAATAGACAAGGTGACATGTCACCCAGGATCTGAAGTTCCTGCAGCTTGCTCCTTCCAATTCCAGCTGCCTCGAAAGGAGGAGCAATTCCAGAGTGTTCCCTGCAATGACAGGGCTCACAGCTGCCTGCTGGGTTGGGGATTGTTCCCCCCTGGTCACACTGTAACTTGCCCTAAGATGACCCAATAATCTCTGCCACAGCCCCTGGCAGAGAAGTGCTTGGGGATGGACATGAGGAAGCATGGGGAACATACCTCAGGAAGGTACACAGTGGGAGACCTGACTTTTAGTTTTATAAAAGACAATTAAGTGACTCTGCTCAGCAGCAGAACACGAAAAATATGTTTGGTATGGGGCTTGAGAAAAGCAGTGAAATCCAGTGACAGGGAGCGAACAGTCTGGAGGAGTGACAGGAGGGAAAATGGAAAGGAATTTCCTAAATCAAAGTTTCATTTGATGCCTAAAGAATGTTTCTTTCTGGGGGAAGGGGGAGTGCAAGTTGTTGCCCACTTCTGTTCCAAACCACTGTTTATAGGGGGAAATCCTGGTCTGGAGGCACTGCTGCCTTGCTGAGCTTTCCAGCAAGGTCAATGCATTGTTAAGTCAGAGCATGGAAGATTTGCACCCTTGCTGTGATCATAGAGCTCGTTCTCCTCCCACCTCCTTTACATACCATTTCTGAGCACTGCAAATCCTTTTTCCTGGGCTTGTGCCATGGACAGGGAACATTCAGTGACTTTCTTTATACTCCTGAGTAGAACAGCAACTACTTGGCCTTTCCTGCATGTCTTCTAGTTCATCACTCCTTGTAAATCTGACAGTGATTTCACTTCTGTGCTTAGTTAAGGGCACTTGTTTTATCTTTTGCTTTCACATGAACACTGTATGCAAATAGCAAAAGCCAAAGCTCCACGGGAATAGTTCCTCCTTCACTGCAGCCTCATCATTTGTTACATAATTGGTTTTATTTTTATTTTCAGCTTTCACTTTCTGAAAAGCAAAGCAAAATGTATGGATCTTTAATCTCTGCAGTCTTGTTTGTACCCTACTGAGTGTAAGAAAAATCAGTCTGTTTTTCAGAGATAGACCTCAGATCATGCTTCAGAATTTCAGAATAAATTCCCCAAAGTGCAGCAGTAGGAGCTGTCACTGTAATTTAGATAATAAAAACAATAGGAAAATGCCAGACTAAAAGTATGGCCAGCCTCACTTAACAAATGAAAAGGCAAACTAGCAGCCAGTGTTTGAAAGAATTTCCAGCTGTTTTATCCTGTCCCACTGGCAGGGCTTCTGGCTTGGTGCTGAAAGTGTTGATAATTGGCCAGGGTAAGAGGGAAAGGCCACTAAATCCTTGAGATCTGAGTGAAAAGGATCCATTGGCATTTTTTGTGAGTGTTTCAGAAGTCTAATCTCTATTACTGAGATTCTGAGGGTAAAAAAACCCTGGGCTTAAAAAAAAATCAACCAACCAACCCAGATTAAAAGTGTCTCTGACAGATTGTTTGCCTGAAGATTATTCACACATTTATTCACAATTATTCAAACTATTGTTTAAGATGCAGAGCTTTATGCCTAAACATAAACCTGTTTGGAGAAGTTTTACTGTCTATCCTCATTGAAAAATCTGTAACATTTCCCACAAAAAGCTTTAGGGATCTACATGCACATTTTATAAAGATGTCATCTGTAGAATACATTCACCTTGTTCTCCAAGAGTTTCTTTGTCATCAAAGATACATCCGGGAGCAAAGCAGGCAGCTTTTCTTACCTTTGTCCTTGCAATCAGCTCAGCAGACATGCTCTGTGATTCTCTGATATTGTTAGAGTTTCCATTCAGAAGGAGCTGATACCCCATCTGTTCCTCTGCTGTCCTTTGCAGGGGCTGGGATCTCTGGGAATGCCTTGTAATGTGTGGAACTCTTCCATGGAAAGAATAGACTGTGATAAACTTGCATGATTTCTGGAGTTATGAATTTTAATGTGAGCCTAGAGCTGAAGAGAGTCTTTGAGAATGGAAAATGGATCTTTCCTATATCCATTCTGAAGTGTGGTCTAGAGAAAGCAAAAACAATTAAATGCCCTTTATTTTCTCTTCTGGTGACTTTTAACCATTTTGTGACTGTTTGAGCCTCAAGCTGTGTCCCTGAAAACCAGAGAAAATATCTTCCTCCTTCATGGAAAGTTAAGTTAGTATTTCTAAAAGGACTGTTAGTAGATTATCCTTCGAGTAGTGCTCTCCCCCTTTGGAAACTCTGTACTGACCTTTAAAATCCCATATTGGAAATATTCATCAACAACAGAGGGATAGGTGATGTGTTTCCTGAAGGAGAGTTATGAAATATTTTGGTTCGTGTCCTTGATAAGGAGATCTTTGTAGAATTAAACCAACCTGGACTTTCAAAATATGTTCTTTCTGTTCTTTAGGGCTTCCTGCTTTGCCTCCAGATTCCCTGGCAGCCATCTACTCTTATTTATCTCTGAAGCTGGTCTTAAGTAAGACCTCAGCTCTCAAGGAAAGAAAGCCCTCTAAAGGATTTCTCATAAAAATGTTGCTAGGAAGGCATCCTTAAAAATAAACTGCTTCTCTCCCTCCCTCCTGTCCAGAGTGAGCTCAGAGGACAACACCAGTTGAATCATCTGTCTGAGTCATGCAAACAGCTGTCATTGTTTGATGTAAAGATGAACTAAAAAGCTGTCATTTCTTTGGGAATATTTTTATACTTGCCTCACTTGTCCAGTGAAGGGGAGAGTTTTTGTGAGGTTTTTTCTTTCTTTTTGCCTCCTTTCACATGGAAAATTACAGTGAAGCCATGTGTCATTGTGCTGGCTGTAAACTCTGCTCCTGAAAGCTTTACAGAAATCTTCCAGCTCAGAGCATCTGTCAGCCTGAGAACCTGGGAGGGTTTGCACTTGTGCCTGAGCTCAGTAGGACCCTGTACAGACATCCATGTGGCCCTTCCTTCCGAGTGCCTGTGCACACACCTCCTCCTCCCCAGCTCTGCTGTCTGAGGTCATTCCCTCTGGACTCTGGAAATGGCCCAGACTCTGCCCCTGATGTCAAACTGCTGATCCTCAGACTCATGTAATGCTTTTGGCTTTGCTTTCCTTGCCCTTCTCTGTCTCTTGTTCTCTGTTGGTTTATCTTTCTGTATCTCTTGTGGTTGACTCTGCAGCACCTTCTTTATTTCGCTCTTTTCTCTCTTTTGCTTTTCTTTACACTTTCTTCATTCTGTCCTCTCCATTGTCCATCCTCTTTCCTTTCTGTATCTTTTTGGTGTTAATCTTTCTCTCCTCCCTTTTGTTGGTATCTTGTTTTTTCCATTAGCCAAGTCCTGTGAGTTTGCTACCAAATATTATCAGTCACAGCAGCACAGAGCTATTTCACCCAAACTGATGATGGTGTGACCAGTCTGGTTTTCATCCTAAACCTGGCACACTGAAAGCTGGAGTATATTCCTGCCAAGGAATTCCTGCCCTGTGGGTAACAGTCCCTGGAGACTGAGCCAGGGATGCAAAATGACACAACCTGGGCAGAGAACTGCAGAGACTGCTTTAGAGCCCTGATTTCTCCAGTAGTCAGCCCAGCTTTTAATTGGGAGCATTTGTTTAAGCTCCCTAATCACAGTTTTCTCCCCAAAAAATTAGAGTTTTGAAAAACCATCTAGTTTGTAACATCAAGGAAAATCCCTTCTTCCAGTTCAAGAGAGTAGGAAGGAGATGAAAAGGCAGCTACTCTTTATTGCTGTTTCTACCATAAAACTTAACTTTACTGACTTAAATGACCATTATAATTATATCTCTGAAACAAGTAATGGTTTTAATACTTTTCTGATTTAAGAAATCTAATAATACAGATCTTCTAACATGAACTGGAAGGCTTACCTGCCATGCTCTCTTTTAAGTGTAGTAATTTTGAAATCTATTATAGTTGATCTCAAAATTATTAAAACAAGAGAATAGTGATATTTCTGCTTCTGTAACCTTATAGGAACATTTCTTTATACTCTGAAGGATGGGATTTCTGCCACTTAGGCTTTGGGGTTAAGCCCAAGCACAACACTCTCCTCAGTGGCTTGTAGGCTGCACTATTGTATTTTCTTCCTCATTTATCCCTAATCAACAGGGCAGGGTTCTTTTCTGCAGTGTATCTCTCTCCCAAGTTTGTTGGTAAGTGTTTGAATGCTTCTCAGACAGGTTGGGTTCCTGGGGAAGTCCTTTACAGAGAGCAGATTAGTCAGAGTTTGGGCTACCAGAGCAGCACAATCCCGTCAGCAAGTTTGAAGCTAAAGACGTGAATTTGGCTGTTAGACAGGTCATTAACAAGTATAATTTTGTCTGCCCTGAAAATAAAATGAACAGAGCCTCCTGGAACACTGCACAAAGGATAAACACTAACATCAAGCAGCTATACTCATTTAATGCAGGAAATAAAGGTATTGTATAAAGCAGGTTGCATTATGTAAAAGATCTGTTTGAAACCCTGGGTTAATGTTTCATACTAAGTGTTTACCGGTTTATAGGTGTTACAAAAATTAATTTGGTTTGTAAATGTCATGCTCTGTCTCAGGAAAACTGTAGCCAGCCCATTATTATGTAAAATACCACGGAATGAAATTGCATTATTTTGATTAAGTCAATATGATGTTAACTAATTTCTGTAGCCAGAAGTACTAAGCAGCCAGCATGGGTATGGTATGGGTTTGATACCTTGCCTGAAGCTTCAAACAAATTGTTGTTCATAATGAAGTTGTGAAGTGTTCACCCTGATAAAGCTTTATCATGTTCAGATGGAAGATACTGTTTCAGCATATTTCAGAAATTCATAATAACTCCCCAGCAAGGTTCTCTTATCTTCTTCCTGAAACCCATAGTTTCTGTTTATCTGATCACTTACGTGTCAGAACAGTTTCCCTGAGAGCTTGAGAAAATTAAGTGTGAGGCAAATCACTGCCTCTGAAAGACTTGCTGAAGTTGGTGGCATCCCTCCCCTTTCCCTGGACACACAGGGACAAAAATCAGTCATTTTTCCCCGGGGGAGTTCTGTTTGTCTCAGTCGTTTTAATGAGTGCTTATTGTTGCATTTGTGCTCAGCCCCAGTGCAACCAGCAGAGTTCCTGTAGATCCCAGTAAGCTGTGCAAGCAATCAGGCTCCTCATGCTTTGAAGTGAAAGCAACACAAACCCTTTCTCTTGCTTTTCTCCCGAGTACAAATTACCTTTCTATTCTGTTGTCTTCTGTCAATTTTGTTTCTGATTCTTGTGTATGATACAATAAGGCAGAGCAATCTGTGACATCAACTGAAGTTCTATAACCAGGTTCAGTCTCTTCAAATCTCTGTCTGCTTTTCCCTATTTTCTTCTGCAGGGTGCTTTTGTGATGTGAGTAAATAGGAAAACTAAAGGGAAAAAAAAGCTAGCTTTGGGAAGGAGGTGAGGGGAACGTCTGCCTTTCAAAGGGGTTTGAAATAAAGAAAACTGATTATTCATAAATTCATTATGAATTTTTGTAACTGTAACAAATAATTTAACTATCAATGTTTTTTGAATATGTAGACACAATGCCAAGAGTTTCCAAACCTGCAAATGTGTATGTTGAACTTTGGAAGAACGAATGATGAGCTCAGTGGGTTGGCTTGCTCTCTCCAAATTAGGATCTTCCATAGCTGCTTGCAGGATTCCTGATTAGTGATGCAGTTCAGTAGCTCATGGTTGAATTTGGAGCCCATGATTGCAAGTTTCAAAATCTGTTTGCTTTCACTGGAAAGCTATTTATTTTGCAGAAGTCACTTAGTCATTCAGTCCTGATAAGAAAACTCTGGTTATAAGCAATCAGGAATGCTGTGTTTAGTGTCGTGGCCATATGTTGATGCCATATAGTCATAATTACATTAACAATAGAATAGATCTGCTTGAGTCCTACTAATAGTATTGAGGATAATCTTCTGGTGACTGACTTATTCCTAAGACTTCAAAAAACTATGGAATGCTGTAGCTGCCTCTGAAAAGCAAGGTAGAATGGAGCAGCTGGTCTCCCCAGCAGAGTTAACCCAGCCTGAGCCTGCCGGCCTTGGTACCTGCCCAAAAGGCAGGGGGAGGCTGCAGGCAGAGCTGCAAATCAGCAGGAGGAATTGCTGGTAATTCCAAAGCAATGACTAAGTGTTGCAGGAGATATGGAATGTGCCATTTCGTGTTTTCCTTTGTGCCATCACAAAACGTATTTTATTAGTTTCTTGCAAGCTGAGCTTGCCTCCTGTTTTAGTGAGGTTGCTACTTCTCTCTGAACCCGCTTCAAGGGTTTTGATTATAGGTCCATTTCAGAATGACAAGGTGACGGTATTTTCTCTCCCCATTTCAGTGTTGTTACATTCGGAGTGCTGGCAGGGCTGAGAGATTAGTCACTGGGAGAGATTTGCCATTATTTTCCAGCAGTCTGGTGACATATTGGTGCTCTGAAGGTTTCACTTTAAACCAAACTAAACTGACCTTGATGGTTGTCTCGGCTCTTATTTCGTGGTTGAACACTTCTAGAGTTGATGTGCAGCTCCCTTTCCTCTGCTGCTGATCAAAATCAAATTAAATGCTTGTGCCTGAACTTGAACCTCTCCCAGTGTTTTTCAATTTTAACCCACTTAGAGGTGTTAGTTATTTGTAATTTTCAAGTGCCCGATGCTTAAGGTTGACATTGTGGTCCCACAGAAGTCAGTCAAATTTACCTCTAGTGAGGTCATGTGTTCCACATGAAAATATTAAACCTCATACATTAATTTAAAGCTTCTTTCCTTCAAAAGACAAGACAATAACCCTACCAGAAGCCTATTTTTTCTTAAAAATGTCTGTATTTTTACTATATATATTTTACTACTATCTAAGTCAGTAACCTCAAGTGAAAAATAAAAAGAAGGAGGCAAAAAAAAAATAATAATTTCAAGTCAGACCACAGGAAAACTATTGCAGGTGGCTTTTAGAGCTTGCTCAGTAGCAGAATTCAGGTAACAGAAGAATCCCAAAGCACGTACTCACACATGTCATGGCCAGTACTGTTACAGCAGGATCTAAAAAGTCATGGGAACAGCTTCTAAATGTAAGGGGGAAACCCCCCTCAAACCCTGAGCTATCTTAAAGTCTTCTTTCTTTATAATGTGTGCTGAGTGTATAAGAGGTGGGAGGATTATGATTTAGCAGTTTTAATCTGTTTAAATCTAAGGGATTTCTGGTATTTCCACTCCATCAATCCGTGTGTCTGCTCTGATGATGCAGTTCAGCTGGTTCAGACACAGGCAGCCTTCTCCATTGATTTTATTCCCTGCGATATTGCATTGGATATGGCCATTTTTCCTGATAGCATTTCATCTGCTAACCCATCTCATGGGCCCCAAATACAATACTTTGTCCTGCTTCAGTTTACACACCAGCTGGATTAGGACATTCATATTTGTATTCTTCACAGGGAGCTCCCAAACTTCCCTTGGAAGAGGCTGGGGTGGCAAATTTGCAGCTTTACATCCAGCCTTCCTCAATTTGTGCTGTGCTCAGATATATCCAGTAGAAGTTTATCTTTCTACTCTTCTTAAAAATAAAGGTTTTCAGGTGTGTAGGATGTATTCCTCAAAAATAAGTTTGTAATGTCTATGATTTGTACAAACAATAACTCTCATTAACTGTGAGAAATGTGCAAATACACTGTTACGTTTTTATCTTTGGGGGGGGTTATGACTGGAAAATAATATAAAAAAGAACTATGAAGTAAAAAGTAAGCAAACCCCACATTTTCATTCTTCTTGGATCTTCTGGAAAATCCTGCCATGTGTTTGGTTCATTTGTGAGGGAGGAAAGAAAAATCCCTGGCTCGAGTTTTCCCCTGCTCTGGGTGAGTTCTTACCCACAGGAGCAGAGGTTGGCAGTGGCATTCAGAGGTATTCTGAAACACCTCACTTCTTAATTTTTTTTTTCCTTTTTTCCTTTTTCTTATGTAATTACTCTTTGATTTAAGGTTGCTATTGACTTGTTATACACTTGTCCTTGGTGTAAACAGATAACTGTTTACCATCAGATAAGAGGGCATGAGTGGCATTTCCCATTATACAACTCCAGGAAACATCTCCTGCACTGAAAGGATCCTCTGGTGGATTTTCTTTTGCCATGGAGGTTATTTTGTGGTGTTTGCTGACAATGCTAATGACAATTAACGTGCTTCTCCACCTCAAGGCAGTAAAGAGCTTGTCTTTGGGGCAGCTGGCATGTTAGTGGCTGCTGGAGATGATGGCCTGAAGCGAATCCTGGCAGGAGTTTGGACAGAACTCTAGAAACAGGCAATGGAAGGGAAACGCCTTCTTATTGCAAAGTAAAATCAGATTTTTGCCACTTGGAAGTTCTTCAAAGCCACAAAGGTTTGCAAGGAGACACCACAGATGTCCTAAGACAGAAGGAACTGGTTCACTTTCCCACAGGACATGATTGTCAGAAGTCACCAGGCAGTGTCTGCTGGGTGTTCCCAGGGGACAGCCACTCTCCCAGCAGGTCCCCCCCGTGCTGGAGGGAGGATTTTGGGGGCTGTGAGTAGGAAGCCAGAGTGGTAGTTGCTGTCTGACAGTGATTCCCAGTGGGACAGCTTACCTGAGAGACTCGGTCCTGCTGGCTTGGGCACAGAAAGGCTCCTCAGGACCCCAGAGATGGAGATTGCCCCTTTGGGTCTGACACAGAGAGCACTTGCTGACCTTCAGAGGGAACAGCAGCATTCCTTCTTTCCCTGGAAGGGGTTTTTCAGCTTTCTTTTGCTTCTGCTTTGAGGGCTGATCTGATTGTCACATCATGCATGAATGTTGCTGTGTTAGGGGGTTGATTGTGTCATTGTCAAGGCTTTCCAGAACTCAGAGGAAATTCCCTTCCACATCTGTCCTTGTGAATGTCCTGCAACAGCAAAGAGGACACACAAAAACACTCAGTAACTCTTACTGTTCATAATCTAATGAATTTTAACTTTGATTCAGCTGTAAACATGAGAGGTACTTGGTGTCAGAGCCTCCAGGCTCTTCTGCCAAATGTTTTCTGGTGCTCAGGAATCTCAGCATAATGCTGGTCAATATGCTGCATATTTTCTAGTTTTGCAGAGCATGTCACAAGCAATTGATCTGGGATCATATTTTGCCTTTATTGCCATGCAGCTTAATTAGAGCCAGCTTTTAATGAACATAATGAAAGGAATAGCAATAAATGGAGCAGAAGCAAGATCCAAGTATTGCTCAGTGCAAGATCCAGGATAAAGCCTCAAAAATATCCTTTCTAGGTCCTTGTTTCGGAGGCAATTCTGTGCAAGGTCGTGGTTTCTGCCCCTTGTAATGGCCTGTTCTGGTCCAGCATCAGTCTGGGGATGAGTGGGGTGTAAGGACTCTAACTGGATCCCTTAAGCATCTGAGATGGCAAAAGAATTTATCCAAGAGATTTAAAATCCTTGCCATGCTCAAGGCATGAAGTGTTTTCATATTAGAGGCATCAAATGAAAGAATATATAATAGTTAATATAAATACATCACCTGGCAATCACTACAGAGATCCAAACTGCTACCAAAAGACACTCTGTGGCACCGTGTATCGTGGCAGAAAATCAAAGGTGTCAGAAATGCAAATTCCAAGCATAATAAGCGACATTTCAAATCATTTGCAACAACCCATAGCTGAAGAAAAATAAACCTGTGGTTGCTACAGCAAGTGTTTTGCAAGGTTATGGGGCTCCAAGAGGAGAGCAGTAAAGCTGTAATCATTTTTTTTTAATCAGACACAGATTGGCGAGACACAACTCTGAGCCCAAGGGCTCAATAAATGAAACTCCAAGGGCCCACACAGTTGCTTTGGTTTTGCAGGGACTTTGGGCAAGTGGCAGCATTTTAAACATGCATTCGGGAGTGAGGGGATGAATATTCAGTTTGCACTCAACCCTGAATGTTCTGATGGTGTTTGGAATTGTTCAGGCAATGACCCCTGTAATTCAAGGGCTGGAATCTGTGAGCCATCACCACTGGCCTGTTTTTCCTTCCTTTCTCCTTCTGGTTTTCCCTGTTTTGTTTGGGTTGTGTTGGTTTGGGTTTTTTTAATTTGTTTGTTTCTTGAGGCTGCTGTTTTAAATCATGGTTGGGCTGAGGGAGTGGCAAAGACACCACCACATGTTCTAGGTGTATTTTTGCTTAGTAATTGACACACTCTGGGTGTATCCAGTGAAAGATGGAAAGTTCATCGGCACCTGCTGGAGAGCATATTGAGAGCAAGCATTTGGAGGATTAGAGGAGCTCTAGTTTGGGGAGTTAATACAGTGTGTTGTTTGTACATCAATCCAGCCACAGATAGAAGAACCCCTTTGAAAGTTCACATATTTTAGGAAATGATTCTGGGAAATACAGCCAGTTTTTTCCCCTGTGCCATGCTTGTCACTGGTACAATGATAATTGTCAAACTCTTACAAGAGTGTACCCCCATACCTTTTGACTTTCCTGTAAAAATCTGTTTCCTCACAGTGTGCTGATTCTTGCAAGGTCGCTGTGAAATTCTGTTAATTCATAATTCAAATAAGGATGTGTTTGGGAGGTCCAAATGGCAGACGAAGTCACAGAGCAATCCTTGGACTTCTCCAAGTGCTGTGTCCCCACTAGTCTGGGTCATTTGAGAAACTCAAGAATATGAGGTGTGGGTGAAAGGACAGGGAAAAGGGAAGTCTGTTATAAAGAGAACCTTCTATTTCTGGGGAAAATCCTGATGCAAGAGACATGCCTTTGCAGTTAGGTTTGTAAAAAATGCACCAGAGAAGTGATAGTGTTCTGGCAGAGATATTCTGAGACCAAGGGAAACATCCCATTTTTCATCCTGATAGATTTAAGGATGTTAAGTCAAGGTGAAAATATTTTCTTTATTTGTAATGTGCTTTCACAATGTAACACATTAAAATGAAGATTGATTCCCATTTTATTTAGAGGTCATTATGAATTCCTTTTAAAACAATGCATGGATCAGCAAATTCCCTACTTGTAAGCTCCAATCTGTAAGTCTTATTGGATCTATTTAATTAGATTTCCATGCAGCATCTGTAGCACTGGAAAATTCAAATAATTAAGCTTCATGATTTCTTGTGTATTATAAATGTCACACAACTAGTTGCTGCAGAGCAGATAATTCCTTTTTGTAATTGGAATTTCTATCATGAGTTGTTCCCTCATTTATGGCAATTAGAACTTTGTAAATAATTTTATATAATTGGGTTCCATTTGAATTACTTTTTGCTATAGGTTAATTTTTTTTTCCAATCTTTTCCTGTTGTCTCTTATTCTCTTTTTGTTTTCTTGAATTTGATGTATTCCATAAGCCTTCTTATTCCTCCTGTAGCAAATCAGCTGAAATAACTGTGGTCTGGGAGAGGAGCAAAGAGAAACAGATGTTGTGACCCAGCTGTAAGCTGAGCTGGATTCATCCCAAAGCCTTACGTGCTTGTGCCAAGACTGGAGGTTCTAAATACGTGTCACTCTGGTTCATAAAAAATACCCAAAGACAATCCAAACAGCAGCAAAGGCAATGCCTGGAAGGGGGACACCTGCACGTCAGTCGCTGATTCAAGGGTTGTTTTTATAGTTTTCAATGGTTTTCAGCAGTTGTGCATGAAGTCCTATGGGTAGATAATCAGATGTGATCTCCTGGGGGTCTCGCTGTGTGCCTGAGACACCCGAGGGAAATAGCTGTAAAATATAAGTAAGATGTACCAGAAGTGGTCTAAAGCTAAAAGGCAAACAAACCCCACCCACATAAAATCTGCATTTCTCTCTGGAGTCCCTTGGGTCACACGTTGATCTCCACATTTCTATGACTTCCTGCCTTATGAAGTTTAAATTCTACTGTTGATCATAAGATTAAAACACAAAGGTCTGTGGAAGATGTTGGTGGACTGAGTTGTTTAATTGGTCAAACACCAACTTTTGAGACTAAGGATTATTTTAATTCAAAATTGATCTTTTTAATGAAGCCACTACACAAAATTTAGAAACTGGGACCAGATTTTCCTTTACACTGACATTGAGCTTCAGGTGTTGTCCCCAATCCTTAACAGAATGAGCCCCTGGAAAATCAGGCCCTTTGATGCCATTCTTGGATAGGACCACAAAGCTTTCTCCCTGTTCCTGAGGTGTCTCCATGTGTCCCCAGAGCTGCAGATGTCCCCGACACCCTTAGTGAGGTTGGAGTGATGGCAAGCATTGCTCTCGCACCTCGTGCTTTCTCTGCAGTCACACGGGGTGTTTCTACCTCAGCAAGCTGAAGCAGAAGGGGATGGAACTTTGGGGTTTGACACTTCACTGGGTGAAGGGCAGAGCCAGGAATAGAATTGAGGTCTTTGCAGAGTGATCCTGCTCTAGCTGCCCTGCCTCCTGCTCTCAGCCTGCTGCTACCAGAGGCTTTGCTGACCCAGCTGCAGGCAAATTTGGGAACACACAGATTGTGCTTTACTTGTATATGTTCTTCATGCAGTTAATTACATTTTCTTTCAGTTTTTGAAAGCCACTGCACTTTCATCTTACTGTTATGTGGCAATTCTGTCAAGCAATAGAAGATTTGCAGTGAGACCTGTGGGAAATGTGGCATTTATTGAATGTTTATTACAAATTCCTTGCTGTAATGGAAAATTAAGCAGCATGGGGAGCTTGCTGAGTACATTTAGGACGGAAACACTGGCACTGGCCAGCTCTGGAGATTGCCACGGGAGCCCTGGAAAGTCTGTTCCAGTGGGTGTGGGGGCACTGGGAGGGGCAAAGCTGGTAAGACACCGGTACCTTGGCACGGTACTGACTGTAACATGGAGAGTTAGCACTGCACTCTCTACTTTGGTGGCTTTGGTTTCCAGGGCAGGCTGTGGCTGAGACAGTTTTATAAATGGCAATATCACTGGCTTGGTGCTTTTTGTGGAGGCCACACATTAATCTCACCCCGTGGTGAGCATTAATTCAGCAGTCCCAGCACGGTTCTGTTCTAACACTACTGTCCTTTCCACTGATTAATGAATTTAGCAGTAATCTCTGAGTACCACTGGGAACTGAGTGGAATCAGGCATATCCAAGTTATCAGTTTCCAAAACATTTCTGAACTAGGGATTATGTGCCTTCCTAGGGGTTCTGTAATTCTTTGGTTATTTGTTGCATATATTTATTGTGATTTATGGAGCTGAGTGGGTCATTGGGAGTACAATGAGTGAGTTTGCATATCCATTGAGTAGTAGCCTTTGTTGGAAAGAAACCATTATGTTTTGGGGTGGTTATTAAGAAGTGTCATTTTCCCTCTTCCTTTTCATTGCATTTACTTGATTTACAGATTTGGAGGTTTTTTTAGTATTTTGTTTTATTCTTCATATAAGTAACTCAAGTTCCAGCCTTCTGTTTTCCTCTTGCACACCATTCTGTACAACCCAGTCCACAGAAGGAATTGAAATATTCTCAGCCTAATTCACTGTCATTGTTTTTAACTGCTGTAACTTCACTGAAATAACAAAATTAATAGAATCCCAAAGCATAATACTGCAATGGTGTTATGATGAATCAGCCTTGGCTGTTAGCCAAAAATCTGCTGATAAAACTCAATAATCCTGTGTCTGCAGACTAAAGTAAACCAGATATTTTTCAGGGGCTCACAAAACCCAGAGACTTTATTTCCCTGTTAGCATGGGAAAAGATCAACAAAATTCCTCTGGATGTCACCTGACAAGTGGCATCACTCAAGTGATAATAGGAAAGCCTTTGGATGCAAAGAAAAAGCTGATGTTCACTGTGGTGAAAAGAACATCCGTAATAGTTAAGCCTCTGTCTCTTAATCCTAATGAATTGCTACTGACGGTTCTGAAAGGTAACTGCATATTTTTCCAGCAGTGACTAAGAGGAAAATATTGATCAGCAGGGATGATGTAATGTGGTATATTAAGACTTTTGGCATGTTCTAAGCTTTAGGCTGCTTTGCTTATACCGTGGTTTTAGCAGCATTCAGGCAAATAACAGAACTGAAGATCAATAAAAGCCTTAGAAATAAATGTCCTTCTTGTGGGGGAAGCAGCACCTGATCAAAGCCCAGGTTTGCAGTCCTGCTCATTCCCAAGGCTCACTGATAGAGGAGTTGTCCCACATACCCCCTCTTCAATAGCAGAGAATCAATCCTGTGGGTTGGCTTGTACAGAAAAGAGCCTTGTGCCATGGAAATTCCCAGGGGTGCTGTATTGTCACAGAGCTGCCTTCTGACCAGCCAGTGCCATTTGACTGTGTATTTCAGAAGGTATTTGGTTTAGATGTGGTTCAGCATTAATGCCTTTGCACCCAGAAAGCCCAAAGAGATGCAGGTCATTGGAACTGGGGCAAACATCTCTTAAAGAAATGGCAGTTCCTGACTCCTGTTAAAGGAACGGGAGCTGAGATGATTGAGCCCAGATGTCCAGGCAAATGCTGCAAGGCATATTCTTCAAAGTAATGGACCATGAGGGCAGTCCGCATGTCACAGACTCATCTGAACAAAGGTTTCTTGTGTATTTCTGTATACATTGAATGTATATAAATAGTTGTGTGTTTGTGCCTTGACAGGGAGGTTGGACCTTTCCCACCTGAATGATATGGTGATTCTTTGATTTGTGTCCTGAAACACGTGTTCAAGCAAAAGGAGTTGGGGTTGTTTGGTTTTTCTCCTCTTACTGTGTTTTAGAACTGCCAATTCAAACTCGGGTGGTGTTGAGAACATCATTGTTTTACGTGTGGGTTTTGTGGCCGATGAAAACTTATGATTTCTCTTATAGAAGGTGGTTCTGGAAAAGCCAGAGACCTAGAGGACCCTCAAGCAGTATTTCTTCTTGCTTCTGCTGAGATGGGTGAGGGGAGAGACACGAGGCAGAGGCTTCATGAACTGTTGATGGTCCCTTGGAGCTGAAAATTGTTGTCATTACTGAGAGGTTGCAGGAACAGTGGTGATGCTGTGACTCCTGCTGAGCTGTGCTCTGTGGGAGTTGAGACACGGTGTTCTTTTTCAGTGGATGTGGCTGTCATTTTGTGAGCTTGATGCTTATGTAAAATATGGCTTTGAAATATCAGGGTGTTGGGGTTTGGCTTTTTGGCGTTTTTCCCCCTCTTTGTGTGATAATCGTGGTGCAGTTCTGTCAGATTGATGGTGCATCATCTTTATATAACCATTTCAAGCTGGTTGAGGGTTTTATTTCTAGTTACTTCTTTGGGGTAATTCACAGGGATTGTCTGCAGTGGCAGCTCTGGCAACACTGAGGTGTCCCCCATTTCCTGGGTTGGGATGCTGAGGTGGCTTTGGCACAGGGGGGGCTCTGCTCTAGTGGCCCAAACCAAAGCCCTGTGGCTTGGCTGAGTTGAGCTGTCAAACATCAGCATTCCCATGGAACAGAGCTCTCGTGTGGCTCTTCGGGGGAGAGATGGCATTGCAGCAGAGGAAGGCAAAGGGAATGCTTTGCAGCACGGCTCGTTGGGCAGAGGTAATGGTGTGAGCCCTGACAGGCAGAGCCAGAGAGCTGCTCTCTGAGGGCAGCCAGGCTCAGGAGCACTGCATTTCCCAAGAGATATAAATTAAGATTGCTCCTTTGCTTTGCTGTGTAGCAGCAAAGAGTAAGATTAGATAAGCTGCTTTGTGTTATTTGGACATAATTTGTGTTATTTGGAAATAATGTTCTATAATGTTTTGTTCTATTTAGTGGTAAATGCAGCTGTTTAAGAAGATAACAGTCACTTCAAGCCCCAGTCAAGGCTCCTGAAAGGAGCACAGGGTCTGTTATATGTGGGTGCAGTTAAATAAATGGCCCAAGTGAGGATGTCTCTCTCAAATCCCAGACTTAGGAGTGTAAGAATTGCTAAATGTTTTTGCAAAGCAGGAAAATGGAACAGCTCTAAAGTTTCAGATAGGCAGGACAGAGAGACCAGAAGAGGAATAAGTAAGAGGAATGAGTTGTGGAGAGAGACATCCAACCTCACCTGCTTTTGGATTTGAGTTAGTGCAGGGCTTGAATCTGCACATCCACTGTACAGAAATGCTCTCTATAGTGTTTCTGTATCACTGTTGCAATGTGGCTGATGAGGTAAAATACCATCAAAATAAACAATAAATATTTTAATTTAAAAAGAAGACAAACTGGAATTCCTTGGAATTCTGGATTTTCAGTAGTTCTGCCTCCCCCATCTTGCAGTGCACTGCTTTCAGTTCAGAATACCTTATTGTGGCCTTGAAAAGAACAAATAAATATAAATAGCCCATTATAATATTAGTCATATCATGGATGCCTGGGGCTGGTTTGTGCAGTGCAAGCTGAAGGGTGTTATTTGGCTCTGATGTGCCCTGCCTAGTCATGCTGTTTGATGTACAACACAGCTGCTGCTGTGCTGCTGAGCTTGGCAGGGCAGTGCCAGCAGATTCTCCCACGTACAGACTGATCAATCAGCCTGCATGCAAAACTGAATCCAGGTTCTTACTAAAGCCTCCCCTCCTTGCCCACGACTGGACTGGAGGGTACCACAGTTTTTATCTAAGCACAGAGCAGCAAGGGCAGGTTGTGTCACTGGGCCTGTTTTAAAGCCATCCATCCCACCTGCATAGATACAAGTCTTCATCCTGCTGTCTTGGCCATTCTGGGATTATTCCCTGAAGAAAGAAATTGTGCAGGCATTGCAGTCGTGACCAGGGCACGGAGGAAGGGTGGTTCCATCAAGAAGCTGCAAGTGAGGGATTTGGAAAACTTGTTTTCATTTCACATCCCTTCAGGTTTCCTGTCTGACCAAAGCCACTGAATTGCTGGATATCCCAGCTTCCTATCCAAACACCTCTGGAGAGGGAGCTGTGTAACTTGCCGTGGCTGTAGGGACTGCACACATCATACAGCAGCACTGGTGGGGTTTGCCATCGTCACCATGCTCTGGTCCCATGAGTACCTCAGATGGATTAGGATGTACTTGGTACTTAGATGTAACTTAGGAAATGATTTGCTCAGGCCCCTATTGACTCTAACTCTCTGCACAATTCAGTTTTTCCATGAGCTAAAATATCAGGTGTTAAGAGTGCTAGGACCTTCCCCTGACCTTTCCTTTCCATACTCGCTTCTCATTATCCTGGTGTTCCCTGCTTATCATTCCATAGTTAGCTGAAACAATCGTGGCTCCTGCAGGAACACCTGCTGTGAGTCACTGAGGTGCCATATGTCGGCTCAGCAGGGCAAAGTCACCTATAAACTATTTTCATTTTTTTGAAGGGGAGGACAGACCTTCCTTTCAGGGAGCAACTCGTAGGAGGGGGTAGTGAAAACCCCTCTCCAGTGTCCAAACTGCTCTGTAAGCAGTACAGTGATATTTCAGCCCTGAGTTTTCATTACAGAATTCTGCCAGGCTGGTGATCTTTCAGGCTTTAATAGAGCCAAAGCTACACTTTCAACGTGATTCATCTGATCTAACCTGAGCCAGCTACACTATAGTTGTACTTCAGCCAAGTGGTTACACTTGTTGTGCAGCCGCTGGAGTGAAGAGAACAATTAATTTTGGGCTGTGGTTCATCTGACCTAATTTGGATGGCTGTGTTGGAAGGAGATGAATGGGGCCTGCTCCAGCTTATTGACCAAAGGAAACCCAGATAACCAGCTTGGATGGATCCTGCCTCTCAGCTCAATATTCAGATACCTTCAGATACACAGTCTTTAAGCTCAATCAACTTTTAGTCCTGAATGGAACGAGAGTTTTCTTCTGAAAATGGCACTAAATCTTACAAAATCAGCGTCTCTGGGTTGCAGGGTTGTTGACTTTTCTCTACATATAGATATTATAGAATGTAAATGAGTGCAGCTGGTGTACTCGAGGCAGTCAGCAGCATGGAAGAGACTGGTGCCAGGTTATAAATCTAATAAATTGTGGTGTTTAATATGCTGTATGTGATCTTCTGCTTGGAAGATAAATAATCTAGTTATTTTGCAAAAGGGGACAAAAAACTGTAGGTCTCCAGTGGGAAATGTGAGAGAATATGGCCTTCCCTCTCCAGTGGTAAGATATCCTTAAGCAGGCCACAGGAGAAAATACGGTGGGAAGAGGGTAGAAATAGAACATTTTCTCCCCTGTCACACCTTGGTGACTCGTGGGTTTGCTGATACAAAATCTACACCAGAACTCAGCGTGTAAAAATGCATTTAATTTTCCACTCTGCAGCACGGAGGGAAATGCCTGATCTCAGGTGTGGGTCCCCCTGTTCCTGAGCTCCAGGGAGCATTGGCAGCTGCTCAGGGAGCCTGGCTGCACCTCTTCCAGGGGAGATGGAGCCAGGATAAGTGCCTGAGAGCACCCAAGAATGCAGAGCTAAGGACAATGCACGTGTGCACAGGGCTGGTACCATGGAGTTCTTGAGTTCTTGCATCCCAAAGTACAGACTGGTCAAAGGGACAGTGTCCCGAGGAGGACACAGATCTGGAGGGCAAGACACAGCCTTACCCTCCAGGGGGGGGATTGTCCAGTTGGGATCTGAGTAGGATGTTGCCTAAATGAAAGAAAAGGTCTCTGGACGATTTTAGGATGGTAAGCTAAAGAGTGGGTCTTTAATTAAAGTGCTTCAAAGTGCATAAATACATCAGCACACACACAGGAATAACTTTTTACAGATTTGATAATTTAGCTAATTATCATATCTCATGATAATTTTTGGGATACATCCATCCCAAAAATTTTCCATCATCAGGAGCCACCCTGAATTGGGTGGGTGGTCTCCCATGACCACCCTTTCCTCCCATCCTTCATCTTCCTCCAGTCTTCTGTCCTGCTTGGAACAAATTCAAGGATTCTGGGCCTTCTGAACAGCTTGGACTAAAGTTGTATCAAGGCATGTGTTGGACATATCTTGTTCTTGTACACTCTCTTCAGACTAGATGTCCCTCAGCTTGCTTAAAAATCTGTGCACTGATATCCTTGATGAGAAACATAAGCAACATTTTGGAATCTGATACAAAAGTGTTTCATTAAAAGCTCTATGACTGAAATTCCAAAAGCTGCATTAAAGTCTCTATATTTGAGCCTTAAGGCATCAAGGCCATCCTGATGACACCTTTGGCACTGTGAGGTCTCCCCACGTCGCTGTTTGAGCCATGGCTAAGCTGAAGGGGCTGGCCAAGCTCCTGACTGGCCACATCAGCTCACAACTTTCAGATAATATTGCATTTCATTCCAAAAGCTCTAAAATCAAAGGCTGTACCTGCTGCCTTTTCCTCATTTATATGGTAATGCCATGTGGGGGAAACATAATCTGTGGCGTTTTCGTGGATTTTTGAAGAATTAAAAGAATGGATTAGAAATGAGAAGCTGAGCTGGAAAAATATACTTTACTCTTAAAAAGATAAAGGATGGTGAAAAGTGGAATTCATTAATGTTCTAGTCTTTCTGTTCACGTGCTTTGGGAACATGAAGTTTTATGGTTATGTTCCATATTTCTCTGCCATCTGGAAAGGAAGAATTTCAAAGCAAATTTTTTTTTTTCTGATTTTCATCAATGTGTCAGAAATTTGCTTTAAATGCTTTGGGAAGAGCAATTTTTCTGACATAATGAACTTGAAAGTAAGTTTTGACAGATTGAGTCCCCCATTTGTCTAATAAGTACCGTTCCATAATCCACTCTATGCAATTGGTGCTGAGAATATCACATATTTGATTTTCTAATGTGCAGGATGACAGTACAAAAATAGCTTCTTTTTTATTAGGGCACTACATCGTTTTGAACAAATCATTTTACTCTTTCAAACTCCACCTGAAAAGAACAACACATTTTAACATAAACAGCTTAGAATATTTTTAAACTAAAATCCTAGTCCTTGTTCCAAACTCAGTTTGTCTGAATCTGGTTTTATGTTCTTATTCAAAAAGGAAATATTAAATGCAAAAGTCATAACTATCTAAAGTATTTGTAGAGCTAAATTAGCTGCACAGAGCCAGACTGAGTGCCTGAAGACACATTTTGGTATGGAAGAGCCCTAGATGGTATTTTCTTTTTAATGGCCTATTCCTTGAGTTATTTGGTTACATCTGACTCTCCTCTGTTATGTTTTTCAAGACTGTGTAGAATGAGCCCCAGGTTGGAAGCTGCTACTCTCACACCTGTGTTGTCCTTAATGCTGTAATCTGTAATTATTTGGGTTTGTATCTTGTAGCCCCTTCTCCCTTTGAATGTTTGGAGCTAGGAATGCTTGAAGGATATTTGTCATGAGATGGTGGCACTGCTTTATCTGCTATACTGTGGGTAGTATCTGGAAGCAAAGCAGTTAAACATTTGGAGGCCTTTGGAAAAGTCTTAGTGGATGGTCCTTGCTCTGGTAATCAGAGCAAGTGTGAGGCAAGGCTGCTTTGAAAAAGTATATTTTCCCTTTCTTTCATATCAAAGAAGGAACCAGGTATGGAGTAATGTCATATTACAGAGAAAAATGTAAAAGCCCAGCCCACAAGCTTAGAGGAGAGTTATGAGTCACATAATCTGAACGGAATGTTTCCATAAGGCCATTAACAGACTGTTAGACCAGGTGGGAAAGGAATTCCCTGGAGACAAAGGACGTTTTGTTGGATCTCGGGGAGTTCTGTACAGCTCTCACAATGCATGTTTCCAAACTCTGTTATTCCGACAGGGAAACCTCATTTTAAAAGGACAGGATAACTGGGAGGCAAATTTGAGGAGGAGGCTTCCCTTCTCAGGGAGCCATCTGGCTCTCAGTGGGAAGCTTCCTGCTCGCTTTTGTCTTTCCAATGCCTGTTCTATAAGTGTCCCAGCACTGGTGCAGCTGATGGTTACTGTAAGCCAAACAGAACCTATATGTGGGCGAAACCTCAGCTCAGAATTTTCAGGGGTTTGATAGAAAGTTTTCTTTGTAAAGTACTGTTTGAAAAAGTATATTAGAGAGCATTAATGTAACACTTCTGCATTTTGGATTCTATTTTGCTGCATCATACCATACTGGAGTGTTCCTTTGGATTATTTTCTCCTCTCTACATCCAGGAGATGAGTCTCAACAGACTCTTTAAGACACAGAAGTAGCATCCCTACCCCTGTGAACAGCCTTACAAAGGCAGGGAGCTGATTACTTACTGCGGATCATAATGGAGGAAAAAAAAACCAGAAAGTGCCTGTAAAAACCATTCAAATGGCTTCTGTGTAGCTCTTCAACATCTTGAATAGCCTTTGAATGTCTCCAAAAGCTGTGTGTGGTTTCCTATTTTCTTGCCTTCTGCAACTGTATGAATTTAAAATTTATAGAGTGTTATGTATGCTGACAAGTGAATGAGGGATGTCCACCATGACCCAGCCTTTCCCAGCAGAACAGGTGCAAACCTGTGTGTGGTTTGCTGTCTCTCAGATTAAATCAAATTGGATTATAGGAAAGAGAATCAGTAGTTGAAATAGTTTAGTTAAAAGAGGGTTCTGAGCTTGGTGCTTGGTGAGCTCCCAACAGCCTCGGTGACACCCACAGGAACCCAGGAGCAGCAGGACAGGAGTGATGTTCTTCAGAAGGAGTTTCAGAGCCAGCTTTGGAAACCTCACAGCTCTGAGATGTTACAGCTGAAAGGGAGAAACCCCAGAGCTACTGGGGAACTGAATAGGATGGATAGGGCAGTCATCGGGTTTGAGTGTAAGGAAAGCAAATGGCAAAAATAATGTTAGGAAAGCACAAGAGGTGTCTAATAAATTCAGTGCATGACTTTGCTGCTGCCCTGACTGCTGACTGAAGGGGAGTGGATCTGTACCAAAGCAGCTGGTTAGAATGGTTCCTGGAAACACAAAGTTAGATCATTCATGGCCAAATAAACATCTTTGATAACAGATGAACAGTATTAACATAGAGTTATAGAGTCATATAATTAGCTGGATTTTTTGCTGTGTTTTTAAGTGGCTTGTAGCCATTTGTAAGTCGAATCTGTTTGGGGTTTTTCTGCAATTAATATGTAAAGTGCAGAATTTAGCTGATGCAGTAACATGGGCAAGCTGTTCAGTCTCACTGTGTATGTTTCTGTGGGGCCAGAGGCAATTTAGAGAGCTCTTCTCAACTCATTTCCAGAATTCCGTGGCAGCTCTTGAAAAGTGACTTAGCAGCCCAGCCTCGTTCCTCCAGATCATCATTACAGCCCCTCTTAAATCTTCCTCCGATGGAACTGAGAATAGAAGCTGCAGCTGAATAATTAAGAAGTCCTTGTAAAAATACCTAAGAGGGGTTTATATATATAAAGCAGCTTTTAAAAAGTAGAATCTTGTTAGAGCCCATCAAGAAAGCTGAAATAATTTGCATGTTTTTCCAGCAGAATGTGTCACATAACTTCGAAGCACTATTTCTAAGAGTGTATTTATCTTGGCTCGTAATTAAACTTGAAATGTTGAGGTAATTGCAGCCTGTGCTACATGGAAACTATAAAACAACCTTGGTGTGTGCTGTTCAAGGGGCAATTTAGAAAAGTGCTGGTTGAGTATAAGCTTATTGCTACAAGCTCCATATAATATAGACATTGCCATAGCAGGGCTGAAGAATAAATCAGGGTGCTGCAGAAATACAGAGCAAAACAGCAGCCTCTGGGCACCAGGAATCACTAAATCCAGCCTTAGGGTTTCTACCCTAGTGCTTCCAAGGGCCCTTTGAATTTCCCTCTGGCCTGCAGTGGTTAAAGATTTCCTTTGCTTTGTGCTTTTTCACTCAGGAAATTGCCAAGTGACCAATAAAATTGATTTCTTCTTTGTGTGCACGTGCACAAATTGTTCAAGAAAGGAAAGCAGGCTCCATGTCTTACATCTATATCTATATGTAATGTCCATGTGCAGTTTCCAGGCACTTCAGTGCTCTCCTCACCACTTCAGCTCTCAAGGAAGTTCAGACGTTTTCCCACCTGAACTGCAGAGACGTCCCTTTGATCTGTGGTTTCGTTGAGTTTCAAGAAGGAACTGATCTCCCTGAGTCAGGAGTTGTCATTTTTTTCCCAATGAGGACAGTAAGGAATGTGCCTTTCACACTTGGGCAACCCTTTGTTTCCCTGAACCATAACCCTGTGCTGGCTTTCCCTGGAGCAGGTGGGCACTGCCTTGTTCTCTCTTACCCTCAGTAAGCAGTGAAACCTTCTTCCTTCTGCCACAAACAAATGTAAATTCAATATGTGCAAGTCCTTGATCGTGGCAAAACCTTCCTGGCTTTGTGGGGGAGTTTTGGAGGCATAACTAACTCCACCATATGATGGATAATGTCCTTTTTTAGCAGTAATAATTAATGGTTGTTAAAAGTGATTTAGCATGACTAGAAACCTGGTATCACTATCAAAGATATATAAAAATTAAGGACGAACAAACTAAAATGATACATGACATTTAGTGGTAAGGTGATAGTGGTTTGGCTTATTTTACAAAAAGGAATTGTCCTCTTCAGTAACATTATTTCTTCTGCTTATTCAAGTACCATTAATAAGATCTGAATAGTTTTGGAAAACATGCTCATTTGCTGAATCCTCTGAGGGAGCAAAACTTGAAAGAAACCGAGCCATTTGAAATGTGTCAAGCACAAATGACTGATATATCTGAGTGCCAAAATGATTTGGCTTCATTTGACTTCCTGGAATGGGGTTTCTGCAATAGCATCTTACATAAGAGGTGATTAATAGAATGAGGAAAACGAGGAGCTGAAAAGAGAATCACAAAACAGTGTTCTTACAGGGTTAAAAATTTCTGAGACATCCTACAGCTCTTAGAAACCATTTCAAATAAAGCTTTTTGCCCTGGGAACAGCCCCATGAAAAGTGAGCATAAAAAGACGTTGCCATTTTAGCAGCATCTTTTGAACATTAAGTCTCTCTTCTTATACACCAAAACCTCCGAATCACTTTCCCTTCTAGTCTGGGAATTCTCTGTCTTTGAGGTAAGGATGAATCTGTGCTTGTTTGATCTATTTTATGTTTAAGGAGATTAACATATATTCAGGATAATGCAAGCCATTTCAAATGCACGGAGCATCTTTGTTGGCATGAAAGGCTGATATTAGCTCCCTGCTGAGCTCTGCAAAACCAGAGCTCTGGAGTCTGACAGAGCTCAGAGAGGTGTTTCTGGGCTAACACTGTGGTGAGAAGTTTCTTCCTTGCCTTGTTGGGTTGCAGCAATGCTTTGTTGTTTCCTTTGTTTGGTGTGGTTTTTTGAGGAGGATGGGTTTTACTTTGATAGAATTCTCCTTTGTTTTCTCTTGCTCCACAGAAAAGCTGTGAGGTCCAGGTCCTGTGCTGCCCACATACTCATTCATTTATTTATTTGCAACTGCTGGAGTTTGCATTTTCCTTTCTCCCTCTCCTGCAGTTACCTAGAGTTTTGCATTTACATCTCTGAATATAACTTGGATTACAGACATGTTATCACAGAATCTTAAGGGTTGGAAGGGACCTTAAAGCTCATCCAGTCCCAGCCATGAAATCTCTCCTTTGAGCTCTGGTAATTGACATACCTGGAAATGTCTTCCTTATATGATAAGGACCTCTTGTTTCAGTGAAGTCTCAATCGAATTTCACCCTTCTGATTTTTCCAGCCTTTAAATCTTTTTTTTTCATTAATTTTTACAACCAAGTGGAATATATTCTTGTTTTTCTTTGTGGAAAGACTAAAACTTTTTTCTTAATCAAGTTTTCTCTAACTGTGAATACAAAGGTTTCTTCCAAATGTTCTGGCAAAGCAAAACATTCACGTTTTTTTAAGGACAGCAGATGTCATCTTCGAGGAGCAGCATTTTATAGAAACTGTTACTTTCAATCAAAGTGTGTTTTTATAGAAAATTTTCAACCCGGCTAACTGTGCATCACTTCAAGCACATCACTGACTGCAGTTTGAACTTGAGGGGAAAAAAGCTTCCCCAAACTTTGAAACAGCTTATTGCGTTCTCTCCGTGTTTCCTGAGCACTGACAACTGTTTAGCATTATTAATGTAATGTAAAATTAACTTTCCCTAAGAAATTACCAGGCTAGATGCACTGACACAGGTAACTAAGGCAAACCTCCTGATTGGCTTTGTTCCTTCAGGGAAACATTTCATAGACAGAAATGATGTTCTCAGGGGTGAGGAAAAATCATTAGAAGAGGAATTTCATTATTGCTGGAAAGAACAGAATGGGTTTGTGTATGGAGGAGAAGGATGGCATCACTCACTGGAAGCCTCTCTTAATGCACCAGTGACTTCACCATTTCAGCAAAGTGCCAAAAAAGATGCATGAGCTGAGCCCTGGGGTCTTTATTACTGCACAGATTATCCTGGCATATTCTTTAGTGAGGAGGTGCCACTGAGCAGAGCCAACATTTCTGAGTACAATTCCTCTCTCTCAGTTTTTCATTTGTTTTTTCCCACCTTGGTTCGTTCCTCCTCAGCCCCTCTTCCTTTGAGTGTCTCATCCTTAGTCCTCACCCTTTGTTTTCCTGTTCCTTTTCTAGCCTTGTGAGCATTAGTTGAGCAATGTCCATTGCCATTGGACCAACTCTGGGAAAAATTAAGGTTTGCATCTGATTATCAAATTGTCTTGGAAGTGGAAATTCAGTATCATTCAGGCCTTGTTCTATTACTCTTAGGGAGTTTGGTTGGCTGTTGCAGCTAAAAATAAAATGATTTATGAAGAGAAATCAGGCATGCATCGTTCTCTTAGTTTGCAAAAAGGGCCACAATATCATATTATGGGAGTCAAAGCAGTGTGAGGATATTAATAACTCTGTCAATCAACTTAATGTTTCATTTTAAGGCACGTTTTACCTCTAATCTTAAAGCAGAATAGTAATCCCCAGTTTTAAAACACTACTGCTCACCAATCCATTCCAAAGTGCCTTTCACTCTATCATTCCCATTTTTAAAATCAGGGAAAACTGAAGCAAAAGTAGCTTTCTGAGCCCTGTTCAGCTTCCTCCTCATCACCATCAGACCTTAGTTGTGATTATAGCTCTTTATTTAAAAGTGTCTTTATTAAGACAGTCATCTCATCATGGGCTCACCCCACAGTCCTTGTCACCTCCTCTCATTCTGTCCTGTTTGACAGCAGACATGTGGGATAAGTGGCTTTTTCCTGCACTGCCACAAATGAGCCACAGGCTCATGGGTAAATACAGAGGCCTTTATTCTACTCTGGGAGCAACCCGAGTCTGAGATAATTTCAGCAGCCTGTCTGACCTCGCTCCTGAACCGTGCACAATTCTGTGAAGAGAGCTGGTGTCCTTAAGGAGATGAACAAACCTCTGTGGGAGCAGAGAAGACACTGCCACCAGCTGTTAAACCACAGTGTTTCTGCAGGTCTTGATTCCAAAGTGGAACCCTTGGTCAAGTAAATGAGCCCAGAGGTAGTTCTCGAACATTGCCTTCATCAGAAATATTCAAGTGCTCTATGAATGCTGATAAAATTAAAAAAACAAAACCAAATCCCAAACCAAAGGCACAACTGTGGATCTGATGCAAATTGGTGTCACTCAGAAAACATATCATTCAGAATGTTTCTGCTGGGAGCCAACATGAGGTGAACTTAATAGCCAAAGGTTGGGAGACACAATTATGTGGTACCACTAGACACTTTTGTAAAGGCAATTTTAAAACACTCTCCAGTTGAATGTGAAGGATGTTTGTGGCAACTCTTTTGAAAGGGTCATTGACTGTACAAGGATGAAAGTTGTGGGCAATCAAGTTCTGTAATTTGTTTCTGCCTACTGAAGAAAAGAGGCATATATTTCTAAAGAAACTGTTGACTTCTTGTCATTTTGATTTTTATTTAACATAGGAACTTTAAAGGAATCCTTTTATTTTGGAACAAACACACATTAACAACATGACAACAGATTATTTGGCATAAAATAAATTACCAAGAACGCCCTCAGTCTCAGAATTGCTGCTCATGAAGCACATGGCACTGTCAGAACCTGAACTTCAGTATTCCACATTGTGAAGGGATGATTTTATTGTACTGTATTGTGCTTGAATAGTTACAAATTCAGAGCAGACCTACAGGTGATGAGAAAGAACATGTTCTCTGCAACCTCAGCTTATTTGGCTGCAGAAGGGGGGTTAAAGAACCCCAGAGTGTGGGGTGGATGGGGAGCAAATAACTTGCCTCTCAAGTCGTTGCCAAGCTGTGACCTACCCAGCTGTTTGTTTGAGAACTTTTGCCCACTGTGTAATTTCGGAGCTGATGAGTGTGAGGCAATTAGCACTGATTCAAGCCTGTAAGTGCTACTTGAGGGTTCAGCCGAGGAACTGTGCCTTTGTGTGATTTCCTGTAAGTGGTGCTTCAGCATATTTAATAAGGTCAGTGATAATACATGTTTGAAAACTGCATAACTGCAATCAGGAAAACATTTCTGATTGCATGAATAATAGTTTTTGCATATGCTTAAAACGCTGTAAATTATAATGGCATATAAATTGAGCTCTAGAGACATTTTTACATTAATAAACTTAAAATCTCCTGTATTTTGCCTAAGTGTTCTGATTAGGCAGGCATTTGAAGAACGTGAGGAGGGGATAACCAGCTGCTGAAGAACAGGCAGTAGCAGAGGTCACAGAACCAAACTCTAAGCTGGGCTGGTGACACAGGCTGGGATGGATGGGGTGGTGCAAGAAAGTGTGGGGGGACTTAGATAACCCATTTTATGAAGAGGTTTTAAATCACAGTAGAATAGGGCTGGCAAGGCCTCCAAGTTCTTTGGCCCATCCTTTTGCTCCAATACCTGTGCTTTTCCTGGCAAATGTTTATCAAGTCTCTTAACATACTGAATATTCCTACTGTGTGTTGTCCCCCAGCTTGCATGTGAGCTTTGTTCTTCTTGACTCAAATACGACTTTGTAGTTTCCAGTCAGAATATTTCTGCTGGAATTTGAGGTGATTGTTTCTTGTCCTATTTGCTAGAATATGAAGAATAGATACTTCCCTCACTGCTGTTATTTACTGACTGTTTCCATGACACTGTTACATTCCCCAGCTTTCACTCCTGGGTCAATTCCAAGGGGGCACTGAAGAATTCGGAGTCCATGAACAAGTTAATGTGGTTTCTGGTTCACATAAATTTCCTTCCATTTATGACTGCTTAATTGGCTGTTAATTGTGTTCCCCAGGTCCTTTTGATATGCACAAGAAATGTGAAATTTATGTGCGTAAAAACTGTTTCTGTGTGATTTGCATTTTTTTTTTTTAAAAGAAGGTAAGACTGAAGTTTTTGAGTCTCATTAAGTTTGGGAAAAAGGTCTGTAGGATTGAAGGACCAGCGTGTTAGGTGAGAAGAATGTAGGGATGAAGATGATGAATGTGGCTTCATAGACAGCTGAGAGCTTAAGGAACTCTGGAGAGCAATTGGCTTTGTGCTTAGCCTCTAAAGAGAGGAAAATTGCATTGACTGAGACTGAAACTCCCTTGGGTTTCTCATTCAATTCCACCCTTGTACTCCCTGGGCCAATAAACAGATAAAGAAGAACTAATAAAAAAAAGAATCAGGTTAAAGAGAGAATCTGTAGCTGCAGTTAAATCCTTCCCTACATCTGAGATTGCTCCCAAATAAGATCAGTCCCTCGAAGGCTCTGGAAAAGACAGAACCTCTGTTTTTAATCCTTACCTGCTCCAGGCAATGACCTTTGGCTGTGCCAAGGCAGGAGATGCACACTGGAGAGGAGTTTGACTTCATGTTTGAGGGCTGGTCCCTCCTCGCTGCAGGCAGAGCTGCCACCAGCTTTCCAGAGCCACTCCTGGTGTCCCCAGGATCAGCACAAGTCACGGCTGGTGGTGGCAGGTCCCTTGTGCCCTCAGGGAGCAGAACTGGGTCTGCCCTGCATGCTCAGTATGGAGCGAGGAGATCCGAGTTCATGTTTTGTTTTTACCCTTTTATGTCTCTGACCCACTTTATGCTCCTCGCTGGGTTAAAAATACACATTGGCTTAAGGAAAAGAACAAAACAACCAACACAAAGAACCTCATTACAAACTGGCAGTTGTACATATATATCTAAGGGCAAATAGAGCTTTGTATTTCGCTGTTTTCCCCATTCTCACATGAAACTGTAGGACTACAAACTGGTGCCATAAGATTTGTCTGTATTTGTAGATTTTAATACAGCTGTATGGTTTCTCACCCCCAAGGTAGCAGGTGACAGTTTCTAAACCTCTTGTGGTTTGTGCCACATCCTTGCAATTCTCTTCAATGTTCTTTTCAAGGAGAAAGAACATTCAGTTTGGGACACATCATCTGGAAGATCTCTTGTTGTCAAAGCAAGACAGAAGGCCCAAAACCCTTGGAGAAGCTCCAAAGGGCAGACCCAGGGAGGTTCTGGGGGTGGACAGTTCTCAGCTTGGATGTATCCATTGGATAGGATAATTAATTAGTGTTATAAATTTGTGAAACCCCGATACTGGGTGGGCACTGAGGTATTTTGCTGCACCTGAAAGGACCTGCTCTCTATTTTATCTCTACGAATATTGTCTGGAAAGTCCTTTTTTTCCCTTCTAGGCAATAAAACCTTTGCTTAGCTTGCTGTATTTCCCCGTGCTATGGTGTGAAGGCAAAGCAGAATGCTGCTGTGTAAACAGAGAGAAGTTAATTAAAATAGAAAGCTTTAAGTTGGAATGAATTTCAAGTCAGACTTGTTTGGTGTCCCAGTTGCTGGTGGGGGAAGGATTGGCACTGCCTGTGGAGCTGGAGTCAATTGTTGGGATGTATGAATGTCTGCTTCCAAATGCTTGACAGAGATTAATAAAGGACAGGGTTTCTTAACGAGAATCAATGGCAAAATGGCAGATGTTATTTTCTTTGTCTTTTATTCTTGGGGGGGTGGGTGGGGAAGCTGCATTTTCAAAGCAACAAACATCAGAAAGGATTGCAGACAGATAACAAGGGGTTCTGGAGATCAGGTGCATCCCAAGCCATCCTGTGGACCTGCTGTTTCATATAACTTGCATTTGCTAAACACCAGGGAGGTGTTTGGTTGGGTTTTTTTATTATTCCCCTGTTAAAATTTTGGTGCAAGTTTGGGTGTGACGTTGCTTTTGGGAAAATTAGTTCTTGTGGAAATGTGTCCTCAGGTTGAAAACTGTATGAGGAAGAAATAAAAGGCCCAGTGTTTTTAACAAAATATTTTTCCCCCAGACCTGGTGAAAACCCAACTTGCTTTTCCAGCAAGTTCCAGCTGTTTTAAATTTTTAGACCTACAAGACGGTCATACCATTCAGTTCTTTAGAGGATGAAAAGAAGATCCCACCACTGCCAAAAATAGAAGCTATTGATAAGTCAAAAAGTGTTAATGTAAACCACCTACATGCACTCCATTTGGTCTGTTTGAATTCCCCCTGCTTTTCTCCTACTCCCCCAGCATTTCTGCAGAGTTCCAGGGCATGCGTCTCTTCCTTGGCAACTCAGATCCTGGTGTGGCTGAGACAAAGAGGGGGGACAATGGGCCAAGTGGGTCAGTGTCCTACAGAGCTGTGTGACCCCCCAGTAATGGAAATGTTCCTTTTAAACACCATTTCCCCAACAAGTGTTTCTTATATATCTCTTAGACTGAAGGCTCCCTGGTGAGCTAAGCTTTGGGAACCTTCCTTTGAGGCCAGCTGGCTCGGGAGAGAATTCGTTCAGACTTCACTTCCACAATCAATGCCTGAAAAAAAAAGTCCTGTATTTTTCTGTTCTTTGGGATTTGAGGTCATTTAGTCCTTTCTATGGTATCACTGAGTGCCTATTAAATTGGAGTTCAAGGTAGATCTGAGGCAGGAGATACGGGAAAAAAATCTGTTTTAAGTGTTTAATCTACCCTAGCAGATTTTCTTGAAAAAGATCTGCAAAAGCCTATCACATTTTGATTGGTGGGTGTCTACAGAAGGCAAATGGAAGGAAACCCTTTTCATCACTTGCAGATAAATTTAGCTACAACATAGAAATGTATTGTAGGGAGGGGAAGAGAGAATGTATGTTGAGAAGCTGAAAGACTATGGGGAAAAAAAAATCATTCTAATCTAAAGAGCACAAAGGAAAGACAGTTTTGTGAAGGTTTCAACCATTAGGTTACACATTTCATTTCTTTGATCTGTATGGCTTGTAGGGAATGTGTTAAATGAAACATACCTTATTATGGATTTTAGCTGTTCAGTAAGGAAAAGGATTATTTTTCATTTGGGTCAACATACAGAATAATTCCTGCTTTTGATAACAGCTCAAACGTCTTCTGTAAAAATGTTGCCATCAAAATTTGCTCCCTGTATAAATAGAAAAGGCTTATATGGAAGAATGAATCCAAGTGATTAAATGACAAGGGGATGTAATCTTGGTCCCCTTTGCTTCTGAGCTTCTCAAGGGACAGTGGCTATCAAGGATGAACTGATGAATTTTCATCTGTGGCAAAATATATTCTTTTTCTAGCAATGTGCATGTAGACATACAGGGGTTTTTTATCTTTTCTTTTTATCAATGTCCTATTTAATGTGGGCTGTGGTGGGCCATAACAATTTAATTATTAACTAGAAATGTCAAAGGAAGAAAAATACAAAGTGTTGTTAAAACAGAGTCAGCTTTGGACCTTTAAGAATAAAGAGAGGTTTGAAAGTTCTCCAGTGCTCTCACAAGGCCTTGGAGCCATTTTTTGCTTTTCAGACATTTCTTAGTACCCTCCTCTTGTCACTTGCTGCCGTTTTTCAGCCCCATTATGAGCTCATGGAGAGGCCAAGGGATGAGTGATTTCCTGAGAAGGTCGTCCATCAGCTCCTTCTTCCCTCTCAGTAATTAAGCTAAGAGCACAGTGGGAGGCTCATCTTCATACTCTGACCTTCCTGCAAGAAAGGAGGTTATAAAATAGCAAAGCAAGGTTTCTTCCCTGGTGTAATCAAACCTTTGATACCAGTCTTATGAACCTGCAGCTTCTTACCAGGACAGAGCACGGAGCCCTGCGCTGGCAGCAAAGTCATCTTTTGGCAGGCAGATGCATCTCAATGCTGTTTTTAATTTAGGATTTTGCCATCTCTCCTTAGAAAAGCTCATTAATGTAAGTTGGGCAGGACAGGTTTCTGGCAGATGGGATGGAGAAGGTGACGTGGGGAGCTTCAGAGAATGGGGCTAAGGGCAGATTGGGAGGTGCATGGGCAGCTAAAGCTGTCTGCAAGGAACAGGAGCTGAGAAAGTAAAAACCATACAGAAAATAACAAGAGAGCCTTCTCTAAACATCCAACCAATATGTGTGGCAAACACAATTCAAGCAGCACGGCCAGGTTATGAGGTAGCACAGTGGTGGCAGGGGAAGCAAGTGAAGCAGAAGAAATGCAGAGTAACAGATTCAGAATTTCAAGGTTAGGTATAACTCCATAATTGCAGTGTAGATGGGGCTGCTCTGAGAGGGTTTCTCGTTTACCCATCTTCCCTAGTGAATTAAATTCTACTTCTTAAACATTTCCACACCTAAGGGCATATTATATGGTCCTTCCTTGAATTGTGTGCACTGAACCAGGCAGTGCATTGTCCTTCAGCATTTCCAAAGTAATCAGAATCCAGTCCTTATGGACAAGGATGCTGACAAGTTTCTGAAGGAGTGAAAAAGCAGATATTGCTGGGGTGGGAACCACATGACTTGGTGAATCCAGGAGGAACTCTTTTTTCCTCCCAGCAGATGGGCTGATGCATCTCCCTGCCTTCTGTTTGCTCTGTGGTGGCTTCCATTCTCTGTGTTCGAAGCACAGAGCCGTGTCTGGGTCCCTGACCCTCATCCTCCTCGTGCTGCACTGGTGTCCAGGGGTGTGTCTGGTGTATCTCCAGGCTGAAACACACTTGTTTCACGTTTGACTCTTTTATGCTCTGAAGAGATGGAAATCTGCTGCTAACAATTACTTTTCCTGGTTAAGATTTAGGGATACTAAGCTGTGGAGGATTTTTGCACAAGGTTATTTTTTGTGAGGTTATAACACACTTTAATAGGTTGCAATTGTTTTATCTAGGGGCTGTAAATATTACAGAGAATTACATACGCTGTAACTTTTGCAGGTTGTTAAACAAAATGATGGGAGGAAGAGGGTGTTGGAGAAAGCTTCCATGTGAGCTGAATATTCCAGGTGCACAGCCTAATGGGAGGACAGCCCTGGGATCTGGGGGTTGCTTTCCCAACAGCCTGCTGGGTGACCTTGGGAAATCCATTCCCAACTTCATGTCTTGGTTTCCCTGTCTGTGCAGCCACAAGCACTTCCCTTGCCCTGCAGCTCTTGGTCACACACTCCTCCTGCTGCAGCTCCAGTCAGCCCAGAGCTCCCAGCTCCTTGACAGGCTCTCTCCCACTGGTATTTGCTTTGCCCACCAGTTGTTGGTGAGGAAAAGGCATCTGGAGAGCAGATATTTATTCTTTTATTTTAAGACAAATGTTGCTGGATGTGTCCCAGTTTGCAAATTGGCTAGGGAAGAGTCGCTGCTTATTTTTAGTTAAGGTCTAGATCTGACACTTGAGTGCCAAAATGCATGGACAAACACCTGTCAGGATTCCAAAACTCACCTTATATTTTGAGATAATCCCTGAAGTTTCTCCATCTGTTTCCAGTTCCCTACCCATTTATTAACTCCAGTTCATGAATTCAGTTTTATTTAAGAAACTGATGGGAAGTTGGCAGTGAGGCTCTCATTTTGAATTGTACTCAATTAAATGTATCCATTGCTTAGCACCTAAAATTGATTTTAGAAATCTGGCCCAAATGAGATTTCTGATGCAATAGTTCTGTATATCCAATCATTTTAGTGTTTGGAAACAAACATGTGACAAACAAACCAGTCCTCCAGCATCCCTGCTTCAGTGAAATATGCAACAGGAAGGTGTTTTGCTGTTGTAGGATCTCAGACAGACATGAAATGATCATTAATTGCCTGTACTGATTTCAGCTTTTACCCATCACTGTTCTGAAATGAGATGAAAGTGAAAGCAGCTAGAACTGATGTTATGGTAGCAGATTGCTTAGCTCTTTATCTATTTTAGAATTCATCAATCTTTATTACTGGGGGGAAGGTTTTTATGTCTCATCCTTATTGAAAGTCATTCTTTCCATCAGTCTTTCTGAAAAAAGCCCTGTTGGGATTAGGTGGGTCTGCTCCTACTGCAGTTCTGACAGCCTTGAACTCCTTTTGACTTCAGCCCAAACAGGGGGATGCAGAGCTGTCCCAGCCCCAGACCTGGATATCTGGGTAGGAGCAAGATCCATGTGCAGAGGGGCAGCAGAGAACTTTGGGCTACTCAGGAATGCACAGAGCAACTCCCCAGTTACTTCTGTGCCCTGGGGAACCTTCCTTCTCCCTCTTGCCACAGCTTCTGATCTTGTGTCAAACTCCTGTTCCTTAGATGTTAAAGGGTGTGGAGTAAGTGTTAGAAAAATTGGAGTGAGTTTCCATCCCTCTCACTCTTCTTGCCCCTTGGGGAAGAGTGGGAAGGAAATTAGGGGCAAGAAATTGAGAGGGCAGAAGAGAAAACCAAGCACTCTAAAGGAACAAAAAGAAATTATATAAAAATATATATTTACCATATTTCTTCAGAAATATGTGATTGAATAAATGTCAAGGCAGTAGATAGTACACAGATTCCAGAACCCGTTGTCTTCCCTCCCATTATTTGCCAACCCTTTTCCTTGCCTTTCCATTTGGAAAGAAAAAAGCATGTCCTGGATATAAATATCTGAGCCACTTTTTGTAACAAGAGTGGACAGATTGATAGAAGGGGCATTCCTTGGAGAATATCTGCCTAGTTTCCCCTTGCAGCTGTTAGCAATATTTGTCACTCAGATGATAAAGCTGTTCACTGGCAGCTGGGCGAGAATCCTTGACACCATTTTAATAAACACTGCATATTTCCCCTGTGTTGAAGTGGAACTGCTTTTATCTGATGGGAGAGGTGTTTGTTGCAGGCCCAGGAAGGGCACCTGACACTGGTGCCAATGTGCCACTTAGGGTAATATGGTGATGGACTGCCGAGCTGCTCTGACTCACTTTGAAGAAGCCAAAGCACTGATTTCTCCAAGGACTGGCTGCTTATTCATATTGATGAAGTATAAACAAAAGGCAAGTTTAAAAAAAAAAAAGAAGTGGGGAAATTAGTATACTAATTTTTTGTTAGATTTCTCATAGGATTTCAAGAAAAAAGATGACAAACAAAAAAACCCTGTGAAAATTGACAGTGCTTTCTTTCCAAGTGCAATTATTAATAAAAGAAGGTGAATAGCATTGAAAGTATCAAGTTTTCATCTTTATCCTCTGGAAATGGCATGCCCTTTATTTTTATGTTATGCTGCCTGTGAACCCTAATTCATACATATAAAACCATACGTTTCTGTAGGCTTTGTACAGGAACCAGGCTGACTGCAAAAGAGGAGTTTTCAGTCTGGTACAGACAGAAAAGTGCCTGCTTTCTATTTCAGTGGCAACAGAGATTCATGTGGAATTAGAGGGACCAACACAGGGTGAGCAAGGAATTCTGCCTAATCTGGGCTATTTCCTTGGCATAAGGGAACAGCTGATCTCCTGCTGGCATAAGCAGGGCACAGCCAGCAGCCTGAGCTCTGTGTGACCCCTGCAATCACACAGACCATTCCATTTGGTGGCTCTTCTTGGGATTTAGGGTAGAATGAGATTCTAAATCTTCTGACGAAGTGCAAACAGACACAATGTTTTCTCTGACGCCTACAGAGCCGAACTTGTTCCAGAGAACACAGAGATCCAGGGTGCAGGAGAGCTGAGGAGGAGCAAGGAGATGATGGGAGGGTGAACAGGGAAGGGAAGAGTTCAGGGAAAGGAGGACAGCTTGGGGAAGGAGCCCTTGGGATAGGGAGGGTAAGAGGGGACTTTTGCTGGAAGTTGAGGGTGTGTATCCTCAGAGAGTGTGGGAAAGAGGTGTTTGAGTATCAAATACCAGATTTGCTGTGCTCAGTGCCCAAGCTTGCCTGCTCACTGCAGCTCCCACACGGGTGTTTTGCTTCTTGTCTCATAAACAGGCATCAGATAAGTGGGCATTTCACTTTGCTGACCCCGTGCTACGGCCTTGCCTTCGAGGGAGCTCTCGGTGGTGTGTGAAGGAAGGAACTGGCTGGGCAAAGTGACAGTTCAGAGCAATGATTGATGCAGGGAGTGGAAGGTGGCACCAACAGGAGGCTTTCTGGCTCCTGAGCAGATAAGGAGGGAGAAAGGCTGGCTGAGATTTACTGCTGCTTTGTAAACTTTTTTCTTTCTCTTTGAGTCACAAGATATTCTTTGCTTTTCTTGCTGCTGTTTGCACAACTAAGGAATAAAGTAAGGTACTGTGAGTCTTAGATCTACCCACTGCTGTCCCACCAAGCTGGTCTGTCACGCAGTCACCATGGTTTCAAGTCACCCAGCTAAAATTCCTTGACAAGCCTCTGATGCTGTGTTTAATCCCAGCCTTGTTTTAACCATCTACTGTGTATTCTGCATTTCTGAGACATGACTCGAAACAAGAGGAAAGCCTGTGAGGAAGTCACTTGGAGGCTTTGCAGGTGTTGGCAACTGATAGACATGCCAAGGAACTGTGTGGAGCAGAGCACAGCGTGCTGTGTGTGCCTGGGGAGGGCTCTGGCACCATGGGGGGATCCCACACTGGGGTGGCTGCAAGGGACCCCCAAGGGTGAGGTGACAGCTCCCCTTGTGACTGTGTTCATGGGACACTCTGCTGTGACACCCCTGCCTGAGCCTGGAGCTCGGTCCAGTCTGCTGGAGCAGAATCAGCTGGCACACATAGGTCCTTCATCCTCCTACAACATCAGGCACTGGGGAAAGGAGTGAGCTGGATTTTACCAGGGTATTTTAGGGTTTTGGATGAAAGGTTGGGGGTTTGCTCCTTAAAGTTTCTCCTGATTTAATGCTCTATTCAAAAATTACTTTTTCCCCTACAAAACTGGAGGAGGGTGGGGGACAGGCAGGGACTTAGGCTGGTGTAGAGAGAATAATTGACTTGGCCAGAAGCTGGAAAATACAGCTATGGCTTAATTGAGAAATAAGCAATCTGTATTTCAATGCTACCCAAACTGTGGAGTAATGAAACCTACCTACTGCACATGATGAATATCTGGATTATGACCAAACAACAATAGAACATATAGATTTCCAGAGCACTGCAGCAAACTCAGAGATTTGGGCAGGGCAGGTACCTTGAGAGGAGCCCCCAGGTGTTTGATTATTTTTCTGAAATGCAATGTATTACTGACTCTTGGCATTCAAAATTAGCAACACAAATGTAAGAGATTTCCAACATGTGGTTCATTCCAGAGATCAAGGATTGTTCCAGAGGCTGAAACTAAATTTTAAAGTTATTTTAGTGCATAACTCCTACCAGTAACTCCTACTAAGTGCTGGAGTGTGGGACATCACCCACATTTTAAACACTTTGGGAAAAGGAAAAAGGTTTTGAACAGGATCTTTAAAAGGCCATGTGATGTGCACGTAAGTTACTTGAAAGTCAACTGGAAGAGTGATTGCCTGGGTGACTCTGAGAGCTGCCATTAAACAAAAGGATGAGCAGAGAGCAATAAACTCTTTGGATCCAATAACTTCCATGAATCTGTCTCCTTTTAAAGCAGCTATTGATCCTCCCCATCAGACATGGGGGCAATCGCTCATCCTTTGACACTCACACATGTGCAGGCAGCACCGATGTTACTGGGTGTCCAGTCCCCAGAGAAACATCGATTTGGGGAGTGGGGCTTTGGGGGATTTTTTAAGCTTTGTTTAGAAAGTTTTTTCCAAATATGATCATGTTAAACAATTTTTCACCACGCAGCAATTTTATAGGCCTTTTTACTTCTTAAAAGCTGTGAAATCTGAGGCATAGCTGGGAGGCTAGTTTAAAAGAAAGATTGATTTTTAGGAAGGTTATTGAAGTCCTAAATACTTAACTGCTTTATTTCCATTCAATTATATCGAAATCACTGGTCTTATCAATTAGCCAAGTCAGAGTTATTTGCTTTTAAGAAAGATTTAAACATTATCTGCTCTATTGTCCTTCACAAAACATCGACATTCTATGCTGATGCATCCTCACATTATGGGAGCAGCAGGCAATTAATTGTTCACCCAAATCTTTTAAGCTGAAGTAAAAAGTAATCCACCAGAAAAACTCCAGCACGAGGGTTAAGGGTTATGAATGTGGTTTCACTGGAGTGTAATCACTTTGGTTGGGACTATGTTCTTTGACTAAATGCAGGCTGGAGCAGGGGGTGTCTGACAATTACCACAATGCCTTGTTTTATTCAGGACACAGTCCTTTAGCCATATAACCATATCCATATGGTTCTTACATATGTCCCTATTGCTGTGGTCCTAAGTAGAATAGGCCTCCATTTATTATTATTGTTTTAATTGGCCAATTGAAGCCTTTCTGGGGTTGGAATCCTTGTGTATATCCTGTGAGCATTGATGGGCTGCTCTGTACTTCCTGCAGGATATTAATGTGAGGTGTTCTTTCCAAGTGAGGTTGTTTCAGGCTTTTCATTTTCCATTCATCCTTTTGGAAGTATCTTTTTTATTATTATTGTTGTTATTTAAATAAAATGCATCAGAGGTTCGTCTTGTGGCACTCCAGATAAAGTGTCAGGCCCCTTCTCATAGGGATGTAAAAGGCTGGGCCCTTGGAATGGGCTGTGCTGGAGCTGATCTTCAAATTTGGTTTGAGAGGAGCTGCAGAGTAGGAAACAAATGCACTGTGAGATAAGCCCAGCCTGCAGCTGCCCAGGGACAGCTAAAAGCCAGGCTTTTGGGCAGGACAGCAGGCAAATCCTCTGCAGTCTGAGCAGCAGAGAGGACCAGAGGTGTGCAATTCCTGGTGGAGGAAAACTGTTCTGCTGGTTAACCCCATTTCGTAGGATGAAAGGTCGTTATTTTAAGTAATTTAAATTTGCATTTAACTATAAAGGTCTTCAAAAGGAACTGCAACAACAGAGCTGGATAAGGTGCTCTATATCAGTGCTGGAAATCTAGAGACGTGCAGGAAAGGGAGAAACATTCCTTTCTGTGCTTACCTAAAAGTGCCTCGAACCCAACACTGTCTGACTTCCTTGTTAAAAGCTGTTCTGCTCTTGGAGCCTTCTGGCTGTGTAATTCAAAATTGATCGAAGCACAAACAGTGGATAGGAAAGGCCATCAATCTCACCCTCTGCAGGAGAAAGTGACCATGTTTTTAGGAAAGATGACCAAGGAAATGCAGAGAGTGTGACCAGAACTCCTGACCACACCCCCAGTGCAGAATGCGGGGTGGGAAATGTGCCATTTGGCTCAGGCGGGACACAAATGTGACATGACCTGCTATGTCCCTGTCCCCGTGCTCAGAGCTGTGAGGAAAGAGTGGAATAGGTACATTTTTACATCCTGAAGGAAATACAATCGGAAGATCTTCCAGCCCCCCAGGACAGGGACCTGTGTCCCTGACCCAGACAAGGCCATTGGCGTCCTCTAGTGCAGTGGGAGATATCCCTGCTTGGGGGGAGCAGTTTGGGGGCATTCTGTATAAGGGCACAACAGAGAGTGACATTTATAATAGGCCTTCATTTGGGACAGTCCAGACAACCTTGGTGTTAAGTCTTTTCACATTACATCTACTTTTATATTATATCTAGGATTCAAGAATATGCACTGAGGTGCAACTTCAAATGTGGCATGTAGCATGGCTATCTAGGTGCTGCTATTCTAATAACAAAACTGAGGGTTTAAAGGAGTTTTTATTTATGTATTTATTTGTCTAAAATTGTGAGGAAAACTTTTTTTGTGCTCCAGTTTCACCCCAGAACAGCAGGAGCTGAGCAAGATACATGTGTTCTCATAAATAGAGAATAAGGATGTAGTGGCCAAGACAAAACTCAACCTCATCACTGAAACTTTAACTTGCAGGACCAGCCCTTAGTTTCAGTCTCTTGGGAGGAATAGAATCTTTACTGAAAAAAAGATTTTATTGGGGTTTTCAGCAATGTTTAACCCTTTGATTTAACATTTCATCTTCTCACTTAAAAGCTATGACAGAGCAGCAGAGTGATTTCCCTGTGAGTTACAAGTGTGGGCTCTGCTCATAGACTGAGACATGAAGACTCTTTATACATTAGTTATGTATTAAATGGATCATTAATGCATTTAATACATTAATATATTAAAGTGCATTAACCAGGATAACAATAACTTGCAGCAGTTCTTCATTTGACTTATTACTTAAAACTCTGAGTGACCCCATTAATTTTGATCAGGTGTCATCCATGGGTGTCTGTATATGCAATTATGGGGAAGGAAATCCATTTTGAAGACAGAAATAGCTTTTACTTAAATATCCATTGTGTGTCTACTCTCTGATGCTGTGTTTTAAGTACTGCTCTTGTGATCTATCACATTTTTACTGCCATTCTCTGAAAGCTGCCCAGGTGAACAGCAAGCTGACATTTCTCAGCTCTGGTAATCGTAGAACTGCGAGTTTCTGCACTGGGTTTTGGACAAATGTTTTATTCAGCAGTGTTTTCATTTCCTCCAGTAAAGACTGGCCTACTTCATGAGAAATAAAATATTTTCTGGGCTAGTGTTTCAAAGCACAGAATGCACTTAGGCAAAGATTTGCTGTGCCCTGCTAAAATCTTTCCCCTGGTTAGAGAGGTTTAACCTTCATATCCCTGGACAGTGAGGAAATGTCCTGTGATGTTTTACGCTGTGTGCTCTCTGACTCCTTGGTTAACACTGTTAAACTTCCAACAAAAATGTGTAAATATTAATGAAAGCCTGTGGTACAGTCCTTTTGGGCTGTCTTCCAACTCCTCTATTTGGCTGGCAATAGAAAAATTATCTGTCTGGAAATTTGGATGAATCAATATTTAAGCATCTTATGTAAACTGGATCATTTTCAGCAGGCAAATAAACATTTCTTTCCAAAGCAAAGACCTGTCAGAGAGTGCATTTAACCACAAGTGGGAATAGACCTGCTATTGTGTGCTGGCCCTGAGCTTCAGCTTCCAAGCCAAGCCACCAGAAAAGCTGAAGGCTCATGAAATCTTACTTATTGGCATAAATATCATGATGTAATTTGGGGGTTTGTTAGATTTTTTATTTTTTTAACTGGAATTTTGCTCAAGGTTAATTGTGTTTTAATTTTGAGTAGTTCTGGGATGTGGAAAGGAGGCAAACTCCATCCCTTAGTGGCTGCTTTGAAATGTTTCCTTCCCTGATAAGAGTTTTGAGTGCTGGCCCTTGGAATGCTCCTCTCCATGGGTGTGAGACATTGATTACCACGTGTCACAGTAACATAGGAGACTTGTGTTGTCTTTTCCCCAGCTGGGATAATCAGGTTTTCTTTGGAGAATATCTACAGAGTAAATGATCTTGTTACTGAAGTCATCTGAAAATGCTGCACTTCCTCCAGTGAGGGCCATGTGAGTGGTTTGAATGACATCCTAAAATAGTGATATTGTAAATATTTTTAAGACAATTAAGCTTCCTAGGTGCTTACCACTTTTTAGTTTTGTCTTGTTTTGGTATTTAACCGTGGCAAGTGAATTAATTGGTCACAGAGTGGAGAACAGTCCACAGCTGTATCAGGTTTGTTCATGCTGTTCCATCCCCTGTGAGCTGTGGGCCCAGTGCCAGAATCTTGGAGTCACATGTGGAATTGGAAAGTGTAAATAAGTGTGCATTGTTTCCACTGATAACTAGGCTGGAATAAGCACATATTCTCTGAGCAGCACACTAAGGAGACTTGGTGTCCTGCAGGTCTGTGCCATGTGAGAGCTTTCCCAGACACATGAATTATGAATGTGCTCATAGCACAGCCTCTCCCTTAGTATTGTGTTAGGGCACTTAGAGAAGCTCTCCTCTCATCTGTATCTCATGTTGGGATGTAGATGTATTTGAGACCCCCTACCCTTCTACCATCAGTAGATTTAAAATCAGTCAGTGTATTCAGAACTTGGTGGTGAAGGGGGCTGTGCTCAAACCCCAGCACAGAAAGAACATGTAAATACTGTATCCTTAGGAAATGATACTAAAAACTCAGTGTAGCTATGAAAAATGATCATTTCTTTTATACTCATGGGATCTGTTTCCTCTGTTAATCCAATTGCATGAAGTCAATGGCTGGTTTATCTGCTGCAATGTAACCTGTTGTTGTTACCTGAGGATGAACTGGATTCATTAGGCAAATTGGCTCCATATGTTCTCCACAACAACACATGTGTTAGCAATTACAGCCAGCTGAATATGATCATGTAGAAATTAGGGCTTCTCTCCCAAAAAAGGTGTGGGATCAACAGCCCAGCTGAAATCAATCTACACCAATCAGGGGGGATAGAGCTTTGGCTGGAACTCGGGGGAAAACCCTCCCTCAGGGGAGAATTGGCAGGTCCCTCAGGAGGGCTGCAAGGATGTCCTGAAGTTATGAAGGATGAAAATTAGAATGGCTAAAATCCAACTAGAACTTACTGCTCTCTACAAGTCCCTGAAAGGAGGTTGGAGCCAGGTGGGAGTCAGTCTCTTCTGCCAGGTAACAAGGGACAGGACTGAGGGAAATGTCCTCGAGTTGTGCCAGGAGAGGTTTAGATTGTTAGGGAAAATTTCTTCCCTGAGAGGGTTGTCAAACATTGGAACAAATGGTGGAGTCCCAGTCTCTGCAGGGATTTAAAAGACATGTAGATGTGGCACTCAGGGACACGGTTTAGGGGTGGGCTTGGCAGTGCTGAGTTAATGGTTGGACTCTGATTTTAGAGGGCTTTGATTTTCTGATTCTGCTCCGTGTTGGAGAATGGGAGATCTGGCTGCAAGTGGTCTCTGGAGCTCAGATTGTGGAACGTTAAACTGATAGGTGGACTGAAGAGATGCAACAAACTGTCTAAATAAAGAGATTCTCAAGTCCCTACTAGTGTTTCCCCTGAAATGCTGACCCTTTGCCACAGGTTTCTCTTCCTCCTTTGTTGGCTTATGGCAAGGAAATCTTTGCTCAGCTCAAGAACCTTTCTAAGCCACACCTCAGCTCCCTTCTCAGGATCCTGAGGAATAACCTCTCTTTGCAAATCACATCTGGCCCTCTCTCTGAGCTGTGGACTGTGAATATCTGTGGTTCTAAGGAGTTATAATTAGAGCAATAAACCTGGGCCAAAATACCTTTCTATATGCAGCTGCCAATGCATATTGTTTCACTCTTTGTATCAACTGCATCATGTTTTATGTTTGCAGCACCCTTGCTTTGGTACCCTAATTGCATCGCCTGAGTCTTCACTCTATGGTGTTATTAATGGCTATCATATTGGCAAGTTAATTTGGATACAGTTATTTCCTCCTTCTAATACAAACAAGGTTTGATTAATGAGAAACATTAGGAATATATAATGTGCCCATTATTACAGTTGTGTATTTGCCAGCGGGTATTGATGGCTGGAAGAGGCATTGGGGTTTTTGCTCAGGCATCCATTTGTTTCACTTGTATCCAGCACTTTAAATAACAGAAAATTGCTAAAGTAAGGAAGCAGCAGTTAAAAAAAAAAAAGTGTTTAGAACTGGTGATTAAATCAAGTGAGTCTGTTACACTCCAGGGTATGGGAAGGATGGACACTGTGAGAAAGCCCAGTGAGTTCCATGGTGTTTTGGAAGCTGAATGCTGCTCCTTCTCTGACTTTGCAGCAGTGTCAGTGATGGAATATTGACATGCTTGTGCTAACACTCACTGCTGCCTCCTGGGTCGAAAGGCTAGCGATGACAACATTAATATCAGTGCACAACTGGTTGTCCTGCCTGGTTAGGGAGAGCCTGAATTATGAGAAATGAATGGATTTTGAACATCAGAGAGTACCTGGAGGTGAAACTGTAATCTTTCCAGTGCAGCCCACCCCTCTGCCTGCACAGCCTTCTGCCACACTTCAATCACACAGCACTGTTTTCATGCTTGGGCTCTGCCCAACCTCCTCCCCACCCCCAGATATCAGGGTTTGATTTGTAGTAGAAGGTGAAATATGCAGAGATCGTCCTGTGGAAATACTTGAAGCATTTTTTTTATTTCTTTTTTTCAACGGGAACATTGCAAACTTTGAATCTTGGCATAAAAATTGTTCTTATGGTTTGAGGGAAGAGAAAGTAAGAATAGACACTTATGATATCCCTTTGCAGTGGTCCTGGTTGGACCCTTCATGAATTTTAGAAGGGCCTAATGAGAACTCGACCCTTTATGGCATCATTACATACCCTCTCTCAGCAAGAACTGAAATTGTGTGTATACACCAGGCAAAATAAAAAATAATGAATGTGGAAAGTGGCAGGGATTCAAGGAATCCCTGTACATTTTCTGTACACCACAGAGCCTTAGAGGTTGGGTAAAACAGTGATTTCTATCCCTTGCTGCTGTGAATATAAGGATATTCCAATATATTCCAATAGCTACCTATCAACAGCCAAACTGAGGGAAAACATGAGGATCAAAGGTAACACTTTCCAGAGTCTGGATGGTCCCTCCAGTGTTTTCTCTGCAGCACCAAGGCAGGAGTGAAATGGAATGTGCAGAAAAAAGTAATAATATATATATATAAGTTCTAGACAGTGTGAATTCATGATGCACTGAGGAGAACTAGAGAGAAATGCAGTTTCCTGGGTGTCTTCTGCTTATTTTAGCCAGTTCCCAAAAAAAATCTGCTGTTTGTGTTAGTAAACCAATGGCTCTGGTTTATAGATGCTTTGTCCAGCTTGAACAGGCAGATTGTACTGTTGAGTTTGGCCCTTCCTGGTGTAGGAAAAATGATGCCAGAGGGTTTTTTCAGCCTATGCCAGGTTCAAGGAACTGGGACAAAGTGTTCCTTGCCAGTAAGGAGGCAAGTTTTGCCATCACTTCCCAAGTGTTCCCATTCCTGCCCAGTGCAATGTTGTCTTCCAATGTCTTCACACCCAGTCCTTGTGTGTTAGATGGCACCACCTGCTCAGAAGGAAAGAAACGGAATCCAGGTTGTAACATACAGCTTTGAGAAGTAAATTCATCATGAATAAAGGAGATAGGGGCTTTATTCCAAAAGTTCCAACACATGATGAATCCATTGGATCACTGATGTCATCCAGGAATGAGTCTGTCAGGTTTGGCTAATCTGTGTAGGTACTGGTATTATGAACATCACTCTGCTGTCTCAGGGCTTACGTCTCTCTTGTATATTGGGGCAGAAACATCTCTAATTTAGTTAGTTCAATTTATGGCATGAATGAGTTTAGGATTTATTATACAATGGATGCTTTCTTAAGAGAGACTTAATTATTCATTTCTACATTTGGGTAAGAGTAACATAGCCTCACCAGAAATACATTCCAGTTAAGCTTATAAGTATTAATTTCTTCCACTGAGCTGTATAAAAGTCTGATGAAAGAAAAATGTGATGCAGACACAGTAAATTACTCTGCTCCCACCTCACACTGGGATTGAGTTTAGAGATGATTAATGTGCTATAGATTTCTATAGCAGGTCAGAAGATGCAAAGAAAATGATCCACTTGTTCTCACCAGGACACAACAGCTCCAGTGTTTAATATGTTCATCCACGCTTTGTCTGTCTCAAGGATACGAATTTAGAAGCCAAAGGGCATCCCTCTTTTTTCTGGGTGAAAGAAGGAGAGGATGACAATTAAATTACATAATGGCAAGGCTAAACCCCTGCAATTTGTATTTGATCTAAAAACAACTATTGTCAGAGAAAAATGGATCAAATTCTACTTTTGGGGATGTCATTACTACCCTGTGGTGTTAAGCAGGCAGTGTTAGTGGGACTGAAGGACCTCTGTGAGTGTTTGTTCTGTCAGGTGTACAGAACATAATGTTACCAAGCAAGAGAAAATGCTGGGAGTTAAATGGGGGGTGATTGGGTTGGAGGGACTGCTTCCTCTGGGCTTTAATTCACCATCTCTCTCCTGCTGTCTTGTGTGTTTTGGGGCAACATTTTCCAGAAGAAGTTGCTTAGATAGCCTAGGTTTTGAAGCAGAACTATATTTTCACCTGTAGATTCACTAGAAAGGCTTCCTTTCAGGATGTCCTGTGCTGGAAGAACTGGAAGTGTTCTTGCACTTGTCTTGTGGCAGTATTTCTACAACAAACTGAGCCCTCTGCTCCTCTTGGGACTTTTCTTTTCTCCCCTTAGTGATTGTCTCTAGGGGCAGCTGAGGTTCTATGTGTGGGACTATCCCCCACACAAAGAGCATACCCCCCACCTTATTCTGGGATATTCTTTGTGCTCCCAGAACCTCCAGGGTAGGTTATTCTGGTAAGAACAGCTGCATGGGTTTTTCTGAGGAATTAGTTGTGTTGTGTGCAGATAGGAGCTCAATTCACTTGCCAGACAGCTGCAACTGTAATGAGCTTTTTTAAGTATTAAAAGAAACAATCACTGATCTTTTCTCAAAGTACCAAGGTTTTGTCTCTCAAGCCAAGATATGTTACATTATCCAGGTGGGTGTTACTTGTGCAGGTTTGCTGGGATGGTGTAAATTCTGTCAGTCCCTGCCCCTGGAACAGGATCCACCCTCTGTTTGAGATCCCACTGCCCATGCCCAACTCCAGTCTGGGCTGAGCCAAAGTCTGAAAGGGCAACAAAGCTGTGTGTGAAGCATCACAGAACTCACATACAAGGGAGACTGAAGTGGCTCAGCTGGAAAACCATTTCAAAGAGAATGCTGAATCCTTCTGGAGAAACCCTTTGCTCCCACACTGGAGCCCAGGCAGTGGCCAGAGCAGAGAATCTGTGAGGTTCTGTGCTGTGTCCCAGGCTCAGAGAGCTGTGCCACAATACACTGGCTGTGCCAGCCCTGTGCCAGTGCAACCAGCTCAGACTGAGCACAGGGCAGTGCCAGAGATCAGGGGCAGGACTAGGGGGACAAGTCTTAGTTCCTCTCAAATGTTTTCTGCAAAAGAAGGACATTTTCCTTGACCAATGCATGCTAAAGGTAAATTCCAATTTTATCAAGAGATGCCCTTTTTGGGTTATTTTCAAATAATATCACCCACACAACCCCAGGTTTTTCTATGTTCTATTTTACACTTGTAATTCTATTCAATTAATGTTTCAAATAACAAAGTTAAGCACACTCCAGCTATACTGAAGGGAGATGTAATCTGCTAGTCCATCCATCCTTTCTTTCTTTTCTACCTTTATACTAAAGGAAAAGATGTGTGTTCCTGGTGAACTCAGGCAGCTCAGAGTCAGCCCATGGGAACAGCCTCAATTCACATGCTTGCAAGTTTGGTCTTCTCTCCCCATGTGGCTGTCAGCATTTCAGCATTCCTGTTCTGCAGGAATATTTAGCTGCTTCTTGAGCACCACAGTGCAACATATTCACTGTTCTGTCCTGGTTTATTTATTTGAAGCCAATTCCCTTTTCATGCTTATGATAGGTTAGTCATCATCAGAAATTATCTCTGATGTTTGCTGATCAAGAGTGGATGCTCCAGAGGAAAGAGAACCTGATGCTGTCACATTAGTTTTGTTGGGAAATGTATGTCTTGGGTGTTATCAGATGTGCTACTCAGGGTTGTGTTAGGATCCAGTCCTTCACTTTGCCAGGGCAGATGATAAAGCCAAATTAATACCCTTAAAAAATAGAAAGAAATAGCCTTTTCCTTTCCCTTTTTTCTGCTCCTCTGAGGTTGCAGCCAGCGAGCAATTGAAATGAGCTGAGTTTACGGATGGCTGCAGACACTGTCTCCATTCCCAGCCTGGCTAGATCCCTCAGCCACTGTGCAGCATTCCCTGCAGGAGGGGAGCAGCTCCTCAGCCCCAGCCCACTGAGGGTCTGACAGGGTGCAGGGGCTGTGCTCTGTGTTTGGGGCAAAGGCACTGCAATGAGAATGCTCTTTGGAACTTGGGCAGGGAGTAACTACCCCCAGCAAACACATTTATTAAAGCCCTTGGAGGGTTTGTAATGAAAGTAAATGTACTCTCCTACTTTCTGGCTGTTCTCATGTATTTTAAAGGCAAAAATTGCTTATGGGAAAAATTAAGTATCCGTTTAAAAATTTGCAGACTCTACTTTGTGTAATCAGCTTTTCCTTACATCACAGCAACTGAATAAACAATGTAGTTTTTCATCTCCAGGTCCCTTTCGAGCCCAAAATCAATCACCATGCCTCTCCACTGGGGTGGGCACACAGCTCCCCTTGCTAAAGAGAATATTGCAGTAAAGAAGCAGTGGTAAGGGCTTGCTTAGCAGGAGTGTAGATTATCACTCTTCAAATGGAAGCAAATGGATTTAGGCAGAACAGGGTATTTTGTGTATTTGTCTACCCTTGGCACAGGAGAGGTCCCCAGACCACCCCCAAACTCAATCTGAAATCACTTGATGTTGACTTTTGAGCTGAGATAATGTTGATAAAGAAGGCAGCCAGGGTAGTGTGATTCCTGCTTTGGAAGCACATTTGTGTTGGCTGTACATCCAACCCTGTTCTAGCCTTTTCCATCTCAGTTTTTTTTATCTATGCATCCCAGAAAAGCCAAGCATAGTTTATGACAGCCGGGTGAATATTTATGATGTGAATAAACCCAATATTTTAGCTATCAATCTTCTGAGCTGGAGAGATACCTGTCGTAGCTCAGTGCTCAGAGCACTGCACTTCAAAGACCCAGGCAAGTTCTGGCATTACAAGAGATATACTGAGGGAGGGAAAAAAAGGGTCATCTCTGGGCTCCAAAAAGCATTTGGGGATTTTATGGTTTATCAGCATTTTTATTTGATAATCTTAGCTGCTAAAACTTGGACAGGTCACTTGTAGGGGACTGTTTCCCAAGTGCAAACCTGGCAAAGGGGGAGGTATTTTTAAATGCTGGCAGAGAGAGCTGGGAAAGTGACTGTTGGAAGCAGGAAAACTGTTCATCTGGGCAAGAGGGTAATGGTGTGGCCAGCCATGTGTGGAGAACAGTACAGAAATCATTCCGAGTGGGAGCAGAGAGAGCACAGGGCACGGGCATGAGTTCCAGAATCAACAAAGGCCAGCTGCTGCCTTGAGGGGAAATGATCAGCTTGAACTTTGGCAGAGCTGCCTTTGGAGTTTCCCGTGCCATCCATGGCAAAGAAGTTTCAAGATCACAGCCTGTACACCTGCAGCCAAAAATTTTGGCTAAGGGATCAGAGACCTTTCTCCTTCCTTGGTGCTCCACTGCCCTTGCCCCGGGGCCAGCATTGCCCAGCACACCTGGAGACCTGCCTGGGGGGGATGTTCATCTGAACTGCTCCCTGCAATGCAGCAAAGGGGCTTTGCAGCCTTCACCTTCCAAAGAAGGGAAACATGACTGTTTAAATACAAAGTAATCATGGATTAAAAGCACCTGGATGGTTTTTTTTCCTAGTGAACTGGAAATTTAATCCATTAAATGAAAGAAAATATAGAGAGAGAGCTATTACCTGCCTAGAAATAGATTCAGACATAACCAGCCTGGAAATGCTGGAGTTGCCACAGACTGAGAAGGTTATTGTGTCCTGAGCTTGCAGGCAGTAAATTGTTTGAGGTTTGTCCAGGGCATGTGTCGTAGCAAATGCCCAGCTTTCTAGAGATAAATTCTTTGGCTCAGTTTTCACAGAACCACTGGATGATCAAAACTTCAAACAAATAAACCACACTCTGCTTTGAATTTCTCTAAAAACCAGTGTCTGGTTGTGAAATGTAAAGTAGGAGGCAATGCATTGCCCAGCTGATGAGTACTATAGGTGTAAATAATCAGTGTTCATCAGATTGCCAAAAAGTACATGAAGAATTTGGAAGTGCAGGAAGGTGAAGAAAGGCAAGATTGTGTGAGCACTCCCTAAATAATAAATTTGCAGGAAATTCCTTCAGATTCTTCTTTTATTATAAAGACAGATAAGAATAGACACGTAACATTATTTGGTCTTTCCCCACAGCATCAGCAGATTCTGAGTCAGTGTTTTTGCCACTGCTGTTGCTGATGACAGAGAGGAATCTGTTGTGCTTTAGCTTAGGAAGAGGCACTGTAAATTCTCAGCCATGGTTTTCTGTTATTTATATAGAACCAAATTAGGAGTTAATTCTTTAGTCCATATTCTGCTCTCTTTTCTGTCACTTTTACATCTGCACAATCTGCTAATTTCAGTTCACGTTCTCCTGATTTATATAATCTGTCCCAGGGAGTGCAAAGTAAACAGAGAGAAGCAGGTAATTAAAGATATCAAGGACATGTAGGAGAGAGAAACTCCAGTGAGAATCCATCAAAAGTGTCGGGGCAGACGGTGAAAAATCATGGGATGTCCATGACAGCCAGAAGTGAAATAGAAAGCACAATAGGAGTTGTTTTTCCAAAACATATTGAAGAATTGCCAGAGTGAAAGATAGTGAGAGAGAATCCACTGGAGATGCCAATTGCAGAAAGCCAAACAGCCAGGCTGAATTCACAATAGGGGGAAATAAAAGAGCTGGGTGCATATCCTGGTTATCAAGTTACAGATTTTGGGACGAAAATGGGAAAGAGACAGAAGAGAGTTAACTGGAAACTGTTTTCCTAAAAAATGAAAGGTGGGTGGCTCAAAACCAGCACGAAGTGGAGAGAAATTTAACAGAACAGTGAGAGCAAAGGGGGTTTTAGCCTGACTGAATTCAAAACTAAGAAAGCCAAGGTGAAGAAACACAGGTAATGAGACATCTTGGAGGGACTTGCATGCTGAAGCAATAGGCACAGAGCAAAACCCACCACTAATAATCTTCTGTAAACATGCCTTTTTTTGCTGGAGTCGTAGAGGAATGTTGGCAGTGTTTGTAAAGCACAGGACCTCTGAACCTTGCAGAAAGAAATCAAAGATACACAGGTAATTGTGCAGTTCTCTTTAATGTCAGTACAAGCCTTGAGCAGCAAAGCTGTGAAACTGAAGGGGCGCTCACAAGATGCTGAAGGTCTTAAAATCCAGAATTATAAAGATTTTTGATCAAAGAGTTTTTGCTTCCCCGCTTTATTTTGAAACATTGCTGAGTTTTTGAGGCAGGGATGTGGGATTGAGCACACAGAACTAGATCCACTGAGCTGTAAATCAATCAGTGGGGCAGTTGTGAAAGAAGGCAAAAGGCTGCTGCTGAAAGTGTAATTGCACAGATATGGTAGCCAGGAAAACAATCCCCAGGGTCCCACCTCACAGGGACAATGAATCACCCAGAATATTGAATATGGTTATTGGAGGTGTCTAAGTATGCTGACTTCATGGGGTTTTTAAAAACTAAAGACTCCATTTTTGCAGCCTGTTCATAGATACAGAGAGGAGAGGATTCCACTGAGGGTAACAGCCAAAATAAAGCAGTGCTGTATCCTGCAGGGATGCTGCTCTGGGGGGTGTGTTTGCTCATCCTTCTGAGCAGATGTGAGACTCATTGTGGCCATTCTCTTCAAGCTCTTCCTGGCTCTTGTCATGATTAATGACACTTGATTTTTGAAAGGATAGTTACAGATGTATAATGGTGCCTTCCAGCAAATTTCAGGATCTACCAGCCTGTCTCAGAGGTGAACTATAGATGTAATCTCAGAGGAGGGTCTGCTGTAAGGAAAAGAATGATTAAAAAGTCCAGAATATGGTGTGTTGGCAGCTGGTTCTTTTGCTTTTGCTTTGTACTTCACCTTCTGGATTCATCTCACACTGGGTCAGACCTTCCCACTTCCCCTTCAGTAATGATATTGCTCACCCCACAACAGTTCAGCTCACATGATCTGGATCCCTTAATCATCCTGTATTTAATCAGGATCTATTTTGGTCCTTGAAGGTCTTAGAAGTGACGTGCAGTGAGCACAGGGTATTTCTTCACTAGCATTTCAGTTTGCACCCGAGTGTCCCTTGGAAGGAAACACCCAATTCCCAGTAACTGCTCTGTTCACATTGCAGAGCCTGTGAAATGGGCTCTCTGTTGATGAAGGAGAAAGCAGATGTGTTTGCAGATGTATTTGCAGATGTGTTGACCTGCTAACCCAGAGCTCAGTGCAGGGGGCCAGGCTGGAGCTACTCAGAAGCCCTGATGGGCTGGACCCTCAGCATCAATGACTGCAGCCAGCAAAGCCCCTCCCCAGGTCCCTCTGCTGCTGCTGGAGGTGTCAGAGTCTGCACTGGAGGAGCCTTGTTGTGTCTTTTCCTCCAAAATATCCCCCAGATTGCATCCTTCTTTCCTTCCTGCAAACCTGCCAACTGCAGCTGGTGAAGTGTCTGGTCCTTCCTCTGTCACACAAGTGCTTCTCAGCCATCAGATGTTAAGAAATGATACATGAAAGCACATTTTGCATTTTATGAACTGATTGCAGGATTTCAACATGAAAACAAGTGCCTGCTGTTTCCTTTTAAGCATCCACTGTGAGGCTGTGGCATCCTTAGTGTCTCAGTGTGGTTAACCATAACGTTCTGAGGACCAGACAAACTGGGACATTTACATGAGTGTCCCATGGAACAGATATTTCCAATCCTCCACCTGAAATTAAAATTCTCTGGGATGTTTTTCATTCAGCAGGATTTTCGTCTCTTGATTTCAGGTTGTGGTTTCCCTCACAAACATGTCTCAAAATCCTTGTGTGAGAATGAGTTCACCTCTGTTGAAATATTCCTCCAGCTCACATTATGTTTGACTGAGCTGACAAATGGCTTGACAGCATTCTTGGAATCTGCCAAAATACAGTGTCAGGAATGACAATGCCATGCAAAGTACTAATCTAAATGAATGTTGGTGCAGCTGAGCAGTCACATTCCTGACTTCCTGTAATTCAGGTGGAACCAGGCAAGACCTCAGCTGTTTGTTTCTTGGCTGTGGTAGTGGCTTGTTTTGTGTTTCCCTCTTAACACGTGATTAGAATTCATGTTTCCTGTTATCCTATAACAAATTTATCACATTTCAGATTGTTCCTTAAATAATAGTGTGAGCCATAGGAATGACCTTAATGTTTACTCACTGTAATCTTAAGAGATATGTGAAATTGATGGTAAATGTGTGGCTGTGGCTGTGTTGGAGGGGGAGTTCAATTAGAGGATGTTTCTGGAGAACCTCAGCACATTTCTTTAATTCTATATTCTGTAGCTGCTCTCTAAGGCACCCCTTTCCTCTGATTTTATATCTCTAAGGTTTGGGGATTAGTTACACTGCAAGTCTGAACTATTTTCCCAGTTGTTAGAATTAAATTGCTGGTTGTACTAGACCTCAGGTGTAAAATTACAGCTGATCGAAATGCAAATGGTCTCTTTTTCCTAAGGAATTCTCTATGACCTTCTGTACTCTTCAGCTGTCTGTCAATGCTGGCTTTTTCAGGTTCTGTTCTTTGTTAAAATGCTAGTTTGATTTTCTTTAGACCCATTTCATGATTTAATCCCTTTAACAGTGAGCAACTCTAATGTCTAGAGATCAGGAGCAGGATTCTATTTACAGCAGAGCAGTTCAAAACTGCCTGTTTGAGATCTGCACACTCTGTGTTCTCCTGAGCCACGGGCACTGGGCTATACTGGAAAATAAAGTTTTGCTCCATCTTTCTCTCTCCTTTCATTGTTCACCCCATGGTGTGCCAAGCTAAATTCTGACCTTTCATCACTGATGCAGAGGCACATGTTGTGGTAACTTCAAGAGGGCATTATATCTCCCTCCAGGAGGCTCTTTGAGATGTCTGTCCTTGATCCCAGTACATGCTACTGTAAGAAATGAAAGGTCACTTAGTTTTCTCAATTTCATCAGAACTTGGCTTGAGTGCTGCTTTATCATCCTCATCCCCACTGTAGAAGCTTAATATAATATATATTTTCTATTTTTAATTTATCCTTTTCTAAGCAGCTCTGAATGTGTCAGTAATGACACTGAGTGTTGTTTCTGGAGTGTGTATTTGGTGAAATTCCCCATGTACACAAGGAGGGATTTTAAAGGATGGAGCATAAATAAAATGCTCAGGGTTTCTGAACTCCTGGAACACCAGTGTGTGTTTCTGCTCTGACATGATTCTGAAACAAATAGGCCAAGTACAGCTGACACAGTTAATGGGGGATTCACTGGTAGCTGATATGGGGTGTTTGCATATGGAAATGTTCCTTCTGTGGCACAGCCTTGGCATTTAAACCCCACCAGAGCCATTACTGCATTTAGTTAGCTGATGCCTCACCTGGAGTGTTTTGTTTCTTTGGCCTTTTTATCTTACTTACTTTTTTATTGATTATTTGAGCTAAAGCCTTTGAAATACTATTCTAACAGAAAACTGTTTCCCTGTAAAATACGATTGCTTCAGCCAGATGGCAGGAAAATTAGTTTCTTAATATTCAGAAGGATCTTCTTAATCAGTGTAATTAACGAGGAATTGTCAGTACAAAAAAAAAGTTATGTTCATGCAATTTCAAATTTCAAATACTGTCTAAGACTGGCTGAAGGGCTGCAAAGTTGTCCTTTTCAACAGCAGCATGGCTGGTTTGATTTGCCTTTTGCAGAGGTTTTCCTCAGCAGTACCTGGAGCTGGATTTCCCTTGAAGCTCCCAATGAAATCCAAATGCCTGTGTGCTCCCAGGGCCAGGCCATTGCTCATAACCCAGTGCAGTTCATACGGACTCTTTCCAGTCATTCCTTATGCATCTAAGTAAGTATTTGAAAGACTTAGGACATAGGAACTAGATTAACTGTCTCTACAGATCTCAGAAAACTGTGTCATTAAATATCAAAGTTAGATAAATTGATTTTATACAACTGCTCTTTGTTCCCTTGTACATTTTGACCACTGGGATTTGTATATCTAAGTGGAACATCAATATGATTTTATTAATAACTTTTATTTTATAACTTTGATATTGGGAGAATTATCACTTTATCTCATAATGAAATTATTCCCATAATGGTGAATTAAAAGAAAAAACCCAACAAACAACACATGACTCAGAACAAACTTCTGAAGACTTCTGGTGAAACAAACCAAGAAATAACTGTGTCTTTAATCATTATGCAAATTGTTTTTCCCTGCAAAACAGTTCTGCTAAGTGAAAGCAGTGGGAGCATTACATTTTCTTAATAGGGATGTTGTTCTGCAGATAGAACCCCAAATGCTCGGCTGCAAAGAGCCAGCCATGATGCCAAAAGCAGCTCCTGCAGATGCGCTGCCAAAGCAACAAGGGTGCTGTCACATTGCCCCTGGCTTTATAACCTTCCCGTTAATGTGCTTGCCTTTCAAGCTGCCTGAAAACAATTGCTTTCTGAGTGTGTCATTGGAGTTTTTGAATGAAAATTAAGATGTGGAAAGAGTTTAGTAGCTCTCCTTTCAAGCTTTGTTTTCAATATGACCCCTGTTGAGAATATGATTTATTAACCATCCTATTCTCTCTCTAAGGGACCTGCAGGGGGCCATTCCACACCGATATTTGCAATAATCAACCAAGATAAAGGCACGGCGCTTTTGATAAGTGGAAAACAAGCAGATTATCGTGTGAGAAAACAACCCTCGCCCAGGTTCTCACCTGAGAATCTTCATTTCACAGGGCAGGGTCTCATTTTGGGGCATTGGTGGGAACCTCATAAGGATCACCAGAGGCAGGGAATTGGGAACCCAGGCATTGTGGCCGTTCAGGGGACAGAAATGATGCTGGTTAAGGAATTCCCCCTGGAAGAGGAAGAGCAAGTTTTGGTTGCCTCTGCTCTTCCCTCCTGTCCCATGAGGTGCTGCACTCTCTGGGAAAGTGGGAATTGAGATTCCCAGTCCGGTTTTCAGTCTGGGCTTGGAGCTGGAGCATCAGTGAGTGAGTCCATCCCTTGGGAGACTCCAGAGTGTCACCTTTCCGGGCTTGTGGGAGCTTTAGAGCACAGCCTGGTGTGAGTGGAGGGACTCAGCGAGGTGTGAAAAGCCTTATCAAAGGGAAGTTACAGGGAATTATTTAAATCCAACTGGGATAACAAGCTTTTCAGCCCATGCTAATGAGGGGAAGAGTTCTGGCAGGAGGGACTTGCAGTTCAAAAGTGAGTCTACCAAAAGGGAGAGCAAAGAACAACAAAACTAAAGCTTTTTACAGTTTTTCCCCGCAGTTTTAGGTATTTGAGCCCAAGCCACCCAAATAGATCAGGCACGTGTGCTGGCACAGGGAGCTGGAGCTGCTGCCTCACAGCTGGCCCTCCTTCATCCTGCCTGCAGCACAAGAGAGAAAATGAGCATCTGTTTGCCCTCCACATTGTAGACAAACCCTCTGGCTTCCTTCTCATGGATAAACAAAGAGTGGTTTGGGGTTTTTTAGAAATATTTTTAATTCTTACTGAATTTGTCTTCTTACAAAAAAAGAAAGCAAAAAAACTTCCACCAACCACAAACCAGATCAGCTGGAAGATTTCCATGTGAAAGTCCGTATGACTGAGTTGCTAAAAATGAGAATTCTTACTCTGGCTGATATGGGTTTAGCGGTAATATATATTTTTCTCTTTTTTCCTGATCTTTTTAATTTAATTTTTAAAATTTTTGCCATACCAATGAACCATTGGGATGTGAGTAAGGAGAGTCTGTGCTGAAAGTTTTGCCTCTCAGCATTGCTCATGGAACCTTCTGGAACAGTCTTTCAGTAAAACAGGAGTGGCAAATCTTTCCTGAAACAGCACAAAAAAGCCCCAACCAACCAAAAAACCCTTTTAATTTCTGAAAATAGGAAAAATTGTAACGTTCTGGGCCACATTAAGGAGAAGTTATTTTTGCACATTAGTGGTTGCTGAACCAAAGACCATGTGCTGAGAATTTGAGCCTTATGGGACATCAGCAAAGCCCTCCATTCCTGGCCCTGCTATAACATTTCTCCCTGAACTCCCCAAAGCTTTCCCAGGCCAAATTTAAAAGTAAATCTGCACAGCATTAATTCACTAAGCAAAAGCATCCTGTTGGGATTCACTTTCTCTGCTTCCTGGGGGACAGAGGTGCTTGGAGCTGTCCTGACTAGAGCTGTCCTAACTAACTAGAGCTGGAGTCAGCTCTTGACACTCACACAGAGCCTGGGCACGCTGGGAAATGTTTATTCACTGAAGTACTCAGTGGGTAAAATGTTTTCTCTCCCTCTTAAGTAAATAAATAAATAAATAAGTTGTGTGTCATTTGCTGACACAAACTATTTGCTTAAAGCAGGCACCGGGCCTTGGGGAGATATTTATGATACAGGCTGGGCTGCCTTCAGCGAGCAGCAGCTGCTGCTTTAACACTGCTTGGTGTTGGAATGAGCTTCTCCCCTGCAAGGCAGAGAGGCACAAAACGCAGCTGCATCTCTGTGGAGCTCATTTTAAGAGAAGCAATGAGCTGCTAATTACCACTTTTTCCAGCTGGTCCTTATGAGGGTAAAAGGTTTATTCATAGATGGAGGGGGAAAGAGGAAAATACTGCAAAGCAGTCTTGATAAATATTCCTCCTGGAGATAGTTGGAAATGGAAGCCTTTGTTGGCTGGGAGATGCTGGGATAGAAGATGAACCCCTTGGGGCAGGAGGGTCTGTGGGGAGGGTTCTCTGATGGCTCCTCCAGCCCCGAGGGATCCTGAGCTCCTTCTGCCACCTACAAATGGAAGGGAATGTTTTCTGGGGAATGTTTTCACTCAGCACGTCATTCCTGCTTGATTCGTACAAATAAGTTATAAGCTCAATTAATGCAACAAGTATAAATATTTATGAACCCACGGAGTTAATGTTTGGCTATATTTATAAACAAGAGCATCTTGCAAGAGCTTCTTTTTGACAAGTAAATAAAGGAAGTATAGAGTGTGTTTGTGTGTGAAATTAGCCACGCTCCACTAACTCTTCCAAAATATCAAGTCCAAGGTAATAACTAAATCAGAATAGGATTAGTGGGAATAACTTTGATACTTAGATTTCAGGAGAACAAGAAGCTGTTGTTTACTTGCTTAATTGGTAGAGGGAAAGAGGATAAATGGTTGGTGTTACCATGAATTTCATTTTTTGTAACTGTATCGTTACTGTGGTGACAGGAGGGAAGAGCAGCCTCAAATCAGTGTCCTGCTCTTAGGGGCAACTTCTAGTTGTTGACTTTTCTTAGATGATTATCAGGAAACTGTCAGACCCAGCTCTACTTCAAGGTCTGATTTTTGAAATCAGATCCCAATCTATGAATTCTGATGTTTCTCAGGGTTCTGATCAATGAGGGTTTTGATAGTTCTGACTGTTTCAAACTTTTGTGAGCTTTTAAACTAACTCTTTCTACGATGTCCTTTGCATACTTAAAGATATGATTATTCTCTTGATTGAATTTGTTGATGGCACATCAATCTAAGTTTGCTGGATTTGACACCTATGCATTGAATGATAAAACAATATTTTGTTCTTGTTAAGAAGCAACAATTTATTATGCATGATGTGGCAAAATGGATTTATATAACTTCAAAATGCATTTCCTCTAATCTCCTGATTGCTTAGATCAAACTAATAAAAATGCAATAAAGAACTGAGGCCCAAGTCTAGCAATTTATATTTGCTTTTATATTTTCCTTAATTTGTTATGATCACAGCTGATCTCTCAGTTAATCTTCCTGAGGGTAGAATGTAGAAGGAGAGTTCCATGGTGCTAAGTGGTGAACAGGGGCAGAGCTGAAAATGCAGCTCCTGGCCCAAATATTGTGATTTATTTGGTGAGGGGCATGTCCCAGGTGAGCAGTTCCCTGTGGAGGGACCCTCTCAGCTTCTCCCTTCCCACCCCAGGTGGTCTCTGCAGTCAGATGGAATATTTAACTGTGCTGAGAGGCACAGAGGCCAAGCCAGCACATCACTGAGCTGAGGGAGTCCCATCCAGGCTTGGCTCACAGTATCTGTTCTTTTCTTTCCATGCATGATTTTAGGGGTTCAGAGTCCCTTCAGTTAATTAAAAGATTGACTTAGTCATAGGCAGTCACTGAACCACAGGCAAAACCTTCAAAGTGTGAAGCCCATGCAAGGAGAAGGATATTTTGAAATATTTGTTCATCAAAAATATTTCTCACTTGCTGTCACCTGTTGTATTGAAGGGCATCTCTGCCTGCTTTTGCCTTCCCTTCAAAGTCCAGCCAATAAACAGTCTTTAAAGGCAGCCAGGAAAAAAATTAAATTACATCTCTCTTATATCAGGTGTGCCCAGAGGAGTGTGTGGAAAAACACTTTGTGGTGGTTTTGTCAGCCAAGAGGGAATGAAAGTGGCTTTTTTTGGTGCTCTAAGAGAAGAAAGGTGCAAATAGAATGGCATTTGGGTGAGAGTGCAGCAGATAAAAACTGGGTCGTGGCAGCAGGGGTGGAAAGGGCACAAAAGAAAGAGAAAATTATTTCATTTGTGGGTGAAGGTCATCTGCAATAAGTGATTTCGTATTTAAAAGGCCACCAAGGAGAAAATTGATGACTGTTAACATATTTTTATATTGCTTTATTTCATTCTTTTTTTCTTTTCTCATTTGTAATGCTTCCGTGTTCAGGAAGTTGAGGTAGGTTTTTCATTTCTTAACTTGTAAATATCCCTAGAGCGAATAAAATTAACACCATATCATAATTCATATTATAATTGAAACTCTTATGATCAACTGTTAATACTGTTATAAATGAAACTTATTGATTCACGTTAATTTTTAATGTGTTAACATTGATTAATGAACACGTTAATACGAAAGTGAAGCGAGTTCCATTTTTTACAGAAGGTATAAGGGATTTTGAGGACATTGGAATCTGTCCTAGTGGGAGGCTCTGAAATGCATGAGTTTCTTTCTGTCAGGAAGGTGTTTAATTGAGTGGGAGTGTTAAATCTCTTTAATCAAGCTGATTTTATTATATATATATATATATGTATATATTTTGACTTCTGTCCCCCTGGAGCCAGTGTCATGTGTGTATTGCTGCATCACACGCTGCTCTGGTGATGGGAGAGGCTCCAGTGAACTCAGAGATGCTCAGAGTTCCTCCTCCTAACTAAAGTCACTTCAGGATAACCCTGGAAATGTGAGCCCTGTGCAGGTCCTGGCACAAAGCCCTGCCTGTTTCTCACTGTGTTTAGGGGTGCCAAGGGGGTTCTGCCCAGCCATACCCACAGGGGGAACTGCACCTTTATGGTGCCAGGGCTGCTCAGCTTCACCTCTGCCTGGTGGTGCTGCCAAGGTGAAACTCCAGGGCTGCATTTTGGGTTCTTGGGGTTTAATCCCAGCCCAAAGTACCCCACACTGCTCATCACACCCTGCTCACCTGGGGGGGGACAGGGAGGACAGCTGGGGGGACAAAAGGTAGAACCCATGAGCTAAGCACTGCTTAATAATGGAAATACAATATAATAATGATGGTAATTAAAAGGAATATGACAAAAAGAGAGGACTAAACCCCAAGAAAGGCTATACAATTCTCAGCTCCCAGCTCTGATCAGACCCCTTGCCCCAGGTTCTATCCTGGGATGGTGCTCAAAGGTGTGGAATATCCCCTTGGCTGGTTCCTGACCCTTCTCCTCCCCAGCTGCCTGTGCAGCTCCTTGTTGAGAAAAGAGGGCAAAATGAGAAGCCCTTGGCTTGGAGCAAGCCCTGCCCAGCCCCAGCTAAAACATCAGGCTGTTATCTCCAGGATTCTCATCCTGAATCTCAGCCAAGAGGAAAATGATTTCCCTCCCAGCTGAAACCAGCCCAGTTGTCCAACTGGCACGAGTTATTTGGAGCTGCTATTGACTGTATTGCTCCAATGTATGTATAGTCATTATTTGCTCCTATAAATAATAATGGCTTTTATGTATTGAAAATCTCAAAGGTTTTCTCTGTTTGACTTTTCCCCCTATTTTTTCTTGTGTATTTTCCACGTTATCATTCCGTGGTTTCAGGCACATTGTAAAATAAACATAGTTTCAATCTTCAAAAAGGAATATTAAACAGGTCTGCATGAAGGAGAGGAGGAGGAATAATAGGTTTACAGAAGAGATGGCTGTTTTGTAGGTATTTTCAGGAGGAAGGTGCATTTTTTTGTCAAATATTCCTTTGACACTCAAATTGAGATAAACCCCCCTTCCAATCCTTATTTCAAAACTGGTTCCATATGCCACCAGCATAAGAAATCCTCCTTGGGAGTTGAATTATTTAACAGTTTCTGATGCTGAAAACCCAGCAGCAAAGCAACACCTTGGAAAAAAAATGTAAGCAGGCAAAAAAGGAATATTTTGTTGATGACAAAAAGAAATTATTCTGCGGAAAAAGCTGAAAACTCAACACTTTGTGAAAAGTGATTAATGCTCAGTGAATTTAGCAGTACATCATCATCAATTACAGAGCATTGTATAACCATGAGGGGTTTTTTGTATTAACAAAACTGCAGAATTCAAAATCAAGTCTGTGATTCTATTCCTGGTGCCAAACCTTGTACTTCTAAAGAAAAAAAATATAGATCCTTTTGATGTATCTGCAATAAATTATGAATAATAGTCTTTGGTGTTATGGTAGAACATTATCACTGTGCATGAAGTCAGTACAGGCACTGAGCATGAAGATATTGGTGAAAAAACTACATTTCCACCTGCTAGTTGGGAGAATAATTTACCCCAGCCCAGCAGGCAAAGAGCAGGAGAACAGTCCATGGTTCTCCATGAGGTCCAGAAGGCAGTGCTTGTCCAAGGGATGCATCTCCTGGTGTTCACTCAGGGCATGGAGAGTCCCCACTGCTCTGAACACAAAGTCATGCTGACTTCCAAATCTCCCAAATATCCCAGATGAAGGGGATTGGATGGCAGGAGAGCTCGTGGAATTCGGTGTGCTGGAGATAAATGGTAAACAAAGCCCAATGGAAGAAATAATTTCCATGTCTTGTTTGTACTGATGGGTTTTTAGTGACCCTCCTGGCAGGAAAAAGAAATCTCAGTGTCGTTCTGGACAGCTTGATGAATACCTCTCTTTAGTGGCATCCCTCAGGAAATGAATATAGAACACTGGATATATTAAAGAGGAAACAAAGATTAATATGCAGGAAAATATCACAGGGTTATGGCAATTTTCTGGGCTTCCTCACCTCAAATGCATTATTCTGGTGTTACCACACCCTCTCAAAGAGGACACAAGTGAGACACACAGACTATGCTGAGACTGAGAACAGCTGGGTTTGGAGCCCAGTTCTTCAGGATTAGGGTTGATGGCCCCCTGAAGGGGGAGAAACTTGGCCTTTAGAGAAATATTTGCTAAAACACAGCACAGCCTGGTGATGGCCTTCTCTGATTTGAGCTGGATGTGTTGGGATCAAAAGATGAGTTGATCCATTTGTAGTTTAGTTGTGTAGAATTGACTTCAAAAATTATTATATTTGTCTGAGTTCTCTTCTTTCTTTGTCTCTGTTTAGGATGATTATTTCAGAAACTGGAATCCAAACAAGCCATTTGATCAAGGTAAAGTTAGTACTCATTTTGTGCTTGTCTCCTGCTGGTTTGTCACATGCCCATGTCCTCTGTGCCTCTCTCCCTCTGTCTGTCCCTTGCTTTAGTGAAGAGCTGTGTTCATACATCTCAGTCCCAATTTGAGGTGCTCTGTGGCTAAAGGTTTGACTCATCTCTGGATTTTCCCACCGTGGTTTTTAACCCCCATCCATTCCAGTTTCTTTTCAGAGATGATATGTATGCTCAGAAATGCCCTCTGTATCCACAGAGTTTAAGGGGCAATTTAAAACAGGTTATCTTTCCTGTCATGGTAAAGACTTTGCTCAATTAATGTCAGAAATGTAACTACTGCGTTTCCTAAAACTGAGATTTCCTAAAACTGAGCCAATTCTTCAAAGTCAGTTGTAATGTCTGACTTTCCAGGCTGTTTTCTCAAAGGAAATGGTGTTATGTGTGTGCTGCTGTTTCAGATGCAGGTTGTGTAAATGACATTTTGCACTTTGTCTTGGGGAGTTTTTAAGTTATGGCAGTACTTGAACAATTTCCAGTACAGCCACCAGGAAAAAGGCAATAAGAAAATACTCTAATTGTTGTGTCCAGGGAAGCAGTGGAAACAACAGCCATTCCAGGTAAAAGAAATTCAGAATTACTGAAGTGTTAAGGAAGAAAATACTCACTGCAAGTCTCTAAAGTTGCTTCTGAAAAATACACTTTATTTCTATATTTCATTGCCAAACATGGTCCTTGTATTGTCTGTAGCTCACAGGAATATTGTTGGGGGCTTACACATGTCAGAGCTGGAGAGTGTGGATTCCCTGTCTTTATGGAAATGGCACTTCAGTGTCAAAGGCAAGGGAAAGTTGATGTTTTTGTCAAGACATGTATCCACCGAGATTTTCAAAGGCATTTGAAGGATTTAGGATTACAAATCCTATTGACTTCAAATGAAACTTAGGCTGCTGCCTCTTTCAGAGGCCTCGTGACCCTCTGTCTTCCCAAGAGGAAAAACAAAAAGGTAAATCCTGGCAAAGCATTGCAGGAAGATTTTGAACTGACATGCTCTCAAACTGTCTTGTTCATTGTGTACCTGAGATGTCTGACTCTGGGCAAAACCACAAATCTTTGTAGAGAATCTGAAGTCACTCGTGGATACCTTGAAGGGATACAAAGAGTCGTGTGTCTGTTGGGGATTCCTGTCACTGGGTAAAGGAAACCAGGATCATTTCTCTCTTAGTGCAGAATTGCTCTGGCACTGTGGACACTCTGGGTAGGAAGCAGAAGGATCTGGGTGCTGCTTTTGCCTCCATTAAATCCTCAAAATGCATTTTATGTGGCCAGTAGATGATTCCTTCTGCCAAAGAGGTCACTGCTCTGGGCTGGGGTAAGATTCACCCTGAGTAAAGCATTAGATCTGTCACTCAAACCCTTCTGACAAAGATTTACTACACAAAAAAACCCCAATTGTTGGAAAACTGCTGATTACTTTAGTTAACAAACATGGAGCATGTGGGTCTTTAGCCACTGATCCCCATGTTTTCACCCAAAAACAAATAGAAATCATATGTTGCTGCTTCTGGCCTTATGAATCATATGCTGGCAATACTAATTCTCACTTAATACAAACATATGGGGATGTATATGTGAGTAAATGTATACATACTATATATGAGTGTATATATATATATATAGGGTAGGATTTTAATAGAGTGCTAAGGTGAAGGAAGGGATCCTTCCTCTTTTCCAGATGTTTGCCAGCAGAGGTTTCATTTCTGTCATTTTCCACAAGAAACAAAAGATTAGTCAGAAGAATCTGTCCCAGGTGTGGCACAAACTGCAAGACAATTGTTTCATCTGGTTTTACTTTTCTATTTTCCATGCCCTGATATTTTTTCCCATCTTAGCCCTTTTGGCTGTGGGATGTTTAAATGCCCCTTATGCCCTTTTATGTTTGAAGGTAGAAAAGCTTTTATTTTGTATTCTCTGGGTTCCTTAGATGCAGAGAGCCCGTGCACATCCCGTGGTGAGGAGCCCCAGTTTGCTCCTGTGAACTCAGTAGCAGCTCTGTGTTCTCAGCACACAAGGGTTATTTTGAGACACATCCCAAAGGCAAATTTGAACCTCACAACACCAAGGTTCTTCTTAGGGGAGAAACTTCTCCTTGGCTGAATGAAAGCAGATTTGGGGTTTTACAGGAAATCTGATTCTGGTCTCACCAAAGTAAAGATAACTCATGTGAACACCCACACTTTGAGCCAGATTCACAAGGTTTAAATGTTTGAAATCTAAAATCCTGACTGAATATTCTAACTGTGGATCCAGAGTGTAGCAGGATCCGGAGAGACAGGGGTGGGGAGCAGCAGGAGGGGGCTGGTCCCTGCCAGAAGGGATGCTGCCAAGGCAGCTGGAGGATTCACCATTTAACAGCTTTAAAACCCAAGCAGTCCGAGGTTTTGCAGATCAGCAGAGTTCTGCTTCTAGCCTTGCACTCCATTTGCATCTTTCAGAGGAGTCTGCTGGGTCCAACCAGCTCTGTTCTTTGCTAACACAAAGCTAGCTTTATTTAGCAGGTTAAGTTATTTAATTACACATTGAGAAACAATCATGTAATGAAGCTGTCTGCTTTGTGCTTGCAGTGTGGAGGGAAACACTGAGTGTGTCTCAAGGAAAGAAAGACCTTGTTGTGTAAAAAAGCATTCATGGCTTTCACTGAAACCACCCCTGGGGACTCAACCTGAGGTATCTTTGCATAACAGGCCTTTTCAAAGAAAGTCAACCTGAATAGTTCAGCTGCCTCTGGGAGTGATCAGAATTTAGTTCTGGCTTAGCTACCAGCCCAACTTTTTATTCCTCTTTAACCCAGGAAAAAACAAAGCCGAGGTGAGCGTGTGACCCCCAGAGCCCAGCTAATGAGGCATTGGGGCTGCAAAGGCTCAGCCTGCAAAGCATTGCAGGCCATTAATATGGAGCTCCATCCTGCCAGAGCTGCAGAAACAAGGAAGCAGAAGAGGGGAAGGGGCAGGTTATTCAGGATTTTAAAATATGAATCAAAAGGTTGGGTTTTTTTTCCCCTCACAAGGTCATTTGGGAGTTCTTGGCATAGTTTGCTAGTCTTCTTCATCCACGCTGAAGAAAAGAAAGAGGGAATCAGGGAGAAAGTTTAGCATAGCCTTTTCAAGTCAGAGATTTTGGTGTGTGGCAGGTACTCTGCACCTACTCCAACTTGCCAGAAAACTAACTCATTAAGACTTCGTGGATTATTTGAAGTTAAAACTTTTAAATAAAAAAAATAAGTTTAAGTAATTGAAATTTCCTGCTAAAAGCCTCAATAGCTGTAGTAAATTCCTTCTTCTACAGCCAAGTATATGTTATTCATTTTTCTCATAAGATGCACAAATAAGAACACACTTTCTTAGGTTTAAAGCTGCTGGGAGCAGTTTGGAATTGTGTCCCATATGTTTGCCATGGGGCTTTTTCTAAGGCCCCCTTACCCAGATCACAGGAACTCTGGGAGTCACAGGATGCCTTTTGTGTTGCATAAGCTCTGAATCCACAAGTGTTTCAACCTTTGAGCTGCCACTCTTATTAACACCGTGGCTGTAGAATGATGCAGGAAGGGGGGGAAACTCAATTGTGCTTTAGTGCTGAGCTTTGCCCCAAATCTGTGCCTAAACCCATCCTCAAACTGTGGGATTGTCTCTTCCAGGAGGTGCAAGGTTCCCCCTTTGGATCTGGATTGTGGCACTGTCAGGTGATTGCAGGGGGTGGAACTGGCTTGGGTCCTCTGTCTGGACTGGTTAGAAAGACTGTCACAGTGTCACCCAACAATCCAAAATGTTCCAAGCTTCTCAGGAGACGTTCTTGATGAAAAATAGTCTGAACTTTCCTCCTGCTCTTCTAGCCTTTGTCTTTCTTTTCACTGTTTATTCCAAATCCTCCTCCCTGCTGACTGAGAAATCTGGACAGGGATATTCCTTCTCAGGGCTTTCATTTATCTGCTCTGGATGAGGAGGGAGTGCAAAAAGTTCCAAATATCCCAAATCCTTATTGTGCTCTTCTGTGTGAAAGTCTTTACCTGCCTGAGCTGGGCCTGTCAAGGACTGGCTCTAATGTCAGACACGCTCCTGTGGCTCCACTGCCTTTATTTATTATGGACACAAACTCTGATTTCAAACAATTCCCCTGGAGCACTGAAAGTCTGAAATGGCAGAAGAGCCTCACTTTTGGAGAGGAAACACTGCTTTTGAGTGGATTGCAGCCTCCAGCATAGCACAGCCTATGACTTTCACAGCCAGCAGCCCTGTGGAAGTGAATTTATCAAATTTAGAGCATCCTATCTGGAGATGGATGTGTTGGTATCCATGATTCCTCTTGTACCTGTGTCTTTGCAGTGGTTAAATCCACACTCCAGCAATATCCTTTTGCAGCTTTGAAGGAAAAAAGTTCACCTCAAATTCATGAGCCTTCCAAGCCAAAAGGAATGATAATGGGAAGCTTGTGATGCAGGGTGAAAATCACAGAACCTGCAATTATTTTTGAACATGTAATTTTCTGTTAGCCCAGTTAAGATGTTCTTTCAGAAAAGCCTGAATAAATTCCTTGCAGAGAGATGTTTAGTACTGTACCCATCTCTAGCCACAAATATATGTTAGTTTTATAATAAATGTTTTCTATTACTGTGCCTCAGATGGCAGATTTCAATTGAATAACTTATTTGGCAATTTATTTTTTGACTGTGCTTGAATTAGTTTTAGAGGCTTATTCATAGCACAAGTGCACATGAATTATGTTTGTAAATCTTCAGTAAATCAGCCCAATTTTGGAACGTGCTAACTGAATCAACCCCAAACAATGGCTGAGCTGCAGCCCAGGAAATCTCTTCCCCCCAGTGCATTTGGAGCACATATGGCTGCTCAGCCCCTGCAAGCAGATGCACGTGCTCCTCTTTGTATGCCAGAAGTGTAACATGAAATTCCTTATAAGCTTGTAAGCAACCAATTTTGTCATTAAATATGGCATGAGGAGTGACAGGGATGGGTCCTTGGGTGTGATTGCATTATGGCTGATGTGCTCGGAACGCAGACACTGATCGATGGGTTGCTTGGCTAGAATTTTATTAGTGCTTGGGGAGCACTTGTTAGTTTGGTCAATAATGGTGCTGGCTTTCTTTTAATATCTCTGACTTCATTGACTGTGAAGCAGACATGAGTTTTAAAGGGGAATTCATGGCCTCCCCATGCTCATCCTGCTGCATTTTGGGGGACTATCACAGAACCCCCCCTGCCCTGGCTGGCATCACTTTGGGAGCAGAGTTCTCCTTCCCTCTGCCTTTGCTCAGGATATCAGAGTTCATTTTTGGTGACCTAACTTAAAAGTGATGTGTGTGTGGACCTGCAAAGGTCCTTCCTTATTTGCTGCAAGAGAGACCCCAATGTATTATCCAAAGTAGCTGCTTGAGTTTGTATCCTGATTTACGAAGGCCAAACCAACCAGGGGCAAAGTCTCTAACTTAAATGTTGGCTGGTAAAGCATCTGCATGTCAAAGTGACCTTCAAATCACTAGCTAGGCAGAAGAGTATTTAACAGTATTTAAATTGTTGTGATATTTTGATATTTTAAACACCACTGCACAGTGTTTAAATGTGTTTATGTGCTTGTCAGTTAATGGGGGATTATTAAGTGTCATTTGGCTCTCACTGAAAAACTCTGCAGAATAGAAGGAGAAGGCAGAGTGGCAATGGCCATAAAAATGCGTGTTGGGGTGTTTTTAGGATGAGAACAACACCAAAATGAAGTCAAGTTACTTCAGAACCAGATTTCAGTCAACTGAGAATGGGTGAGGCAGAAATTAGAGAAGAAAAATGAGGTTAATTGGCATTTGCACAAGGTAGAGTGTATGAATTACCCAAAGGCAAGAGCTTGGCTAAGGACAGTGGCAAGAAGTTATGTACAGAAAGTGCCTGGAGGTGGAACTCCAAGGGAGCACAAGTGGCAGCTCTAGCTCAGAAAGCCAAGGATGAGAGGAGATGTTTGGGCAAGAATTTAGGAATAGCAATTTTTTACAGGTGTATAAGAAATAAAGAAAAAAAAATGCAGAAAAATGATGACTCAGTGGAGAAAGACACTGATGTGAAGGTGTTGGTGAGGAGGTCACAGCTTGGTCACATGGCTTTGCTTTGGCTTTCACACAACAGCTCTGCTGAGCCCAGGTGGCAGTGATGGTTGATATCTTGGAGAGTCTGGATCAGGGAAAGAACAGGGAATCAGATATTTGCAAAGCAGCTGGAATTATCTATGGTTCAAGTGAATTGACTGAAATCATCTTAGAGATGCTAAAAGTTATCTTTGAAAACATATGAGATTGTAGAAGACTGGGAAAGGACAAGCAGCATGCCTGGCTTTTAATGTTAGCAAAAGGAAGGAAATAAGAAAATATATCCTGTGAGTTGAATCTGAAATCTTGGGGGGGAATAAACTTACTAGGATAAATATTAAAGCAAATATTTGTTAGCATCAAGAAGATAAGGGGAGGGATAAAGCTGGTATGGATGTCAAACTAAACTAATTTTCTTCTGTGATACTTACAGGCCTTGAGACTTAGGGATAAGCCTGCAGGATCACATATCTTGACTTTAATAAGGCTTTTGACATTGGTTCCCATTAGTGCCTTATAAGCAAGTTAAAGAAATATTGAAGTGGATACAAAACCAGTTGGAAATCTGGTAGGAGCTGTCAATCGGTTCAGTGGCAGGCTGAAAGGATAACTTGAGTAGGGGTCATCTGTGATCTGGTTTGGATCCAGTATGATTTACCATTATTTACCATTTTAATTAAAATGTAGGTGCTGAATTTAGTCTTCTTATTAAATGTAGCACAGCAATAAAATTCTCAGTTGCCTTAAGAAATTTAAGGGAAGGTCTGAACACAAAGGATAAATGTAGTCTGGGCAGATGCAAAGTCCTTAGGTAGGAACAATCTGCACAAAACAGGATGAAACCCCATCAGTAATGAATGCAGAGCAAAAGGCTGGGGGATTATAATGGATTACAAATAGAACATGAGTCAACAGTGTCATTCTGCTGCAAAAAAAAGGAAGGCAAATGTTGCCCTGGCACACAGAACTGTGAGTAATCCTGCAGCTCTGGCAGTGCCAGGGAGGCCTTGGCTGGAATTCATGGTCCAGATTTCAGGCTCAGGCTGCCTGGGGACAGGGAACAACTGGGAAATACCCAGAGAAAGGAAAGGAACAGAGGTGGCTGGAGGTGCAGCAAATATCCCCTGGCAGCAAAACACAACAGCAAACCAAAACAAGCCACAAATCCTGTTTTCAAATAAATAAAATTGACTGCAAGGTGGAGGAATTCCTCTCTGTCACTTGTGGATACAACGAGGAGCAATATTTTTACACTGCAGAAAAAGAGTAATTTTCCCCTTTGCAGTGGCAGCAATATTTAAGCACTGGGAGAGATATTTTACAGAGGATGTAAACTCTGTGTTTGGAGGTGTTGTGAAACATGTTAGACAAATGTCTTGCAGGTAATGACACGTGAACAGCTGATGGAGAAGGGGGATGGAACCCGCACCCTCGCCAGGATTGCCATTCTGGCACTGTGATTCTGTATTTTGATTAATGGAAACCACCTTAATTCCATTGAAAGCACAGAAGAAATGCTGAAGAAGGCTTTTCTTCAAATAAATTCCCAGTCAAAGCAAGGAATGGAAAATAATTGAATCCATATCCTTGACAGACATTTTGGCACCACCTGAAAAAATAGAGGTTGTTTTTGATGGGAGTAATGCCCCTAACCTGCCAGATGGGCACTAACCATGGCTGTCAAGGGCTCACAAACCTCTGTACTGGATGTTAGCAGCTGTTTGGTCTTTTCTCCAGCCAGGAATAAAGGTCATGATCTAGCCCTAAGGTTAAAGATTTGGGTGAAAATCAGTTAACTGTTCTCTTTCAATTCATGAGGTAAGATGTGACAATGCATGTGTATTTAGGAATTCAGTCTCCTCCTGCTATAGACCTGAGTGCCCAGGGCATCAAAGCACCAAGGGAATCACAGCTGGTTTTCTTCCTGATTGTCTTCAGATTATTATATGAGAATATATTATTTTTCTTCAGATTAAATGTATTTGCATGAAATGATATTATTCCTGCTCAGATCTGATTGTTTGCATTCTAGCTGTGCAGCCCTTGGTCATTTGGAAGGTTACTTTAAACTCCAGAACGGTGCTAAGCAGCCCACAGCAAGATGAATAGAAGTTTTCAAATAGAATCTGATGGTGTTTTGCACTAAAACGTTCCCTGGGCATAGCCTGTCGAAAATTAGTTTGGTTAGAATTGTTTCATCATTTAATCTTATTCTTTGGTTGCAATATATCCATTCCCTGGCTGCAGCAAATCCACGGACCTGTCTGTGTCAGCAGTTATTGCCCAGTGGTTCTTTATAGGACTTGTCTACTTCATATACATTTCTTTAAGGTGAAGGGACAGAAAAGCTGTGTCTGAAGACCAGAATTCTATTTCCAGCCTCTGTTGGAGGATTTGTTCTGTTTTAGCTCAGGAAGATTAGTAGCAGCATTGTCTTATGTGTGTGCATCCTTGTGGTGCCCCTTGAGCTGCAGGAGAGGGATGCAGGCACATGAAGTGCTGAGCCAAAACCTGGAATTGCCATGTTCCCTGAACCACAAGGCAGAACTGTAGAACAAAATCTGCACTATAAGTAGGTTCTGCTCCTGGGGTAGCTTGAATTTATAAGCTGAGCAATTGAATCAGTCTCTCCCTTCCCATCTTATCTGTAACAACAGATAAACAGAACCCTGTGATAAATGGATGTACAGATAAGCAATCCTAGGGATCATTGCACATTACAGCAATCTTTAATGCAATGTAAGTGAGCAATGCTGTAATTATTTTAATGTGATATATCAGTGTGATCAGGGAGTTTATCCTTTGTTTTAATTGCTGGGGTTAAAATGCATCAGAAAGTGCATGTAATCTCTAAGAGCAAATGTATCTTTGCTGTGAAGGCTCCAAGCCCATTACTCTGCTCAGGGGGGACCTTTGTAATGGCCTTTCATATTTAACAGCAATGAAAAGTTGCTGACACAACAGAAAGTCTGCAAAACAGGGAAGAACTCCTGCATTTCACAGTGTTAAATACAGGCCTCCAACAAAAAATGTGTCTGCTTCTCTCTCAGCAGAGCATAAAGCTCCCGAAGGAGTCAGTGCTGGCTAAAAGGAACCCAGAGCCATGATTTGTTAATCCTGTTCTCAACTCCAGCACTGTGGTTATAGTGAATTCACTCTAACCCAAAGGATCTATTTATCCTCAAAATCCAGACTGTGTTCAGTTCTCTCAAAGAAGGTCATGGTGCAGTCATTGTGTCTTTCTTCTGTAAGCAGCATTTCCATCTTTGGTGTGCTCAGTCATCTCCACTCTGCGTCCCTGGCATTAATGGCACAGCTGCAAAGTGTCCATCCCTCTGGAGGTGCCAGGGTTGTGTTTCCTCCCTCCTTCCTGCCTCGCCTGCCATTTCCTGACATACAAGGAAATGTCTGCCCATGGAAAAGCATTATATTTTTATTTCATTTTTCAAGTAGCAGTGCTGGTTTTAGAGTTCCTTCCCTGTGGTGAACAGTCCCAGTGACTCCCCAGCCACTCAGACAAACAAAATGCAACCACTCTTTTATTCATCCTACAAATTGTTGTTGTTGTTAAGTGTCTGGCTTCCTTCCACACCTGCTTACTTCAGTAAGCTCAGTTACTTCAATAAATTGAGTGTTCAAAAGGCTGAGCTCAATTACATGAGTGTTTTCTTAACTCTTGGGAGGTTCTCAGGTTGCTGAATTAAGAGTGCAAGGTTAGAAAGGGTGTATGTCCAGCAGTGCTAAGCCTGTCTGATCCTCCTGCATGCCCACCAAGGGGAAGGCTCCTTCTTCCAACCCTTCAGGTGGCATGTTTGTGTCAGCTAAAATCTGACATTTGTGACAGAGCCTGGAAACTCTCCAGCAGTCACACCTTTATTTCTTTTTCCTTCTCTTTTTTTGTTTCCTTACTATCAAGGTAAGAAACTGTCATATCTGCCTGTAAATCCTCTTGGGCTGACAAGTTTCACACAGGTCAAACCACCTGGAGTATCCAGGTAAAACCATGAAGGGCCATGTTCAAGTAAAGCCATGAAAAGCACCAGTCAATTCGAAAAATACCAGCAGGACCTTAGTGTGGATGATATATCCCAGTATCAGGAATATAAATATATTGGGCTTGATGGTTTAGACATAAAGATCATGAGTTATTATTTTCATCTTCAGATCCTTCAGCAGTAGAAGTCCTAAATAAGACATTGCTGTGTGCTGGCTTAGGCTGTCCTTAGTTGTTCTCACTCCTAATTGCCTAACTTGGCTCCTGCCTTCATCATTATTCTATTGCCAGAAATGTGACTTGATATTTAGGGAAACATTATTCATTTTCTTTATGTTTCTGCCTCTGAGCTGCTTTTTCATAAAGTGGCACTTCTGGTGTGTTTTCCTACACAGGGCTGTGGCAGTAACATTTTCCCACTGCCTATAAATAAATTAAGTAGACTGTGGCTTGAAAGAGAAATTGCTATCAGTTGGTGTTCTGCTCCCTACAAAACATTTTATCTTCTTTCAGTTTCTATTCCTTTGCTCTGCCTTGATTTTGTGGAGGAAGTTGGATCCCCTGTTAGTGTCATGGGGTGCATTTGAGAGTGGAGTGCTTGATCTATGGAACTATCACAGCAACCAGTGCAGGGAGCTCTGCCTTGGGAATTGCACTGGAGATGAACTTTCTTGGGCAGATGGAGCTGCTGATGTGATTTGGAAATAGGTCTGTTTGTATCAGTCACTCAGGTACCTCATTTTTCAAAATGGGAAAAAAATAAAGCCTCGAGATGAAAGAGGAGGGAGAGGCCACCTTTAGTGGGAACACAGAGTCCAAAAGGAGGAATGCACTAGATGGTGTTTTATGATGGTCCAACAAGTTAATTCCTTTTCACAGACTGCATTTTAAAAAAGAACACAGTTGCTTAACTCATCCCACCTGCACAGTTATCCAGGAGCCTCACCCGAGGCACCATTCAGGAAGCCACTTGGAGCTCTAGCTAAGCTTAGTGAACCTTCAGAAGGATGAAGGTAGGTGGAATCAGATGTGGCACAGATCCTGTCCAGCAAAGCAAGATGCTTGTGGGGCCTCCTCTGGACATGGTGATCTCAGCTGAGACAAGATTTGTGTTAGTTCTGCCAGAACTAACCAGAGATTGGGAAATGGTTTGGTCTGTGTTTGCTGAAACATTAAAGGACACCAAATTCTGCCAGGCTTTTAAATAAAGAGAAGAACTGGGAGCAAATGTGTGCCATTAAATACCCATGGCTGGTGTCCCTTAACCAGAAGGATTCCCTTGTGTCACCTCTGTGGAGCCCAGAGTGTTTGGAAATGACCCAGTCAGAGCATGGCAAAGCACCAGCAAACTTGTGGCACTGTCCCTTGTCCTGCTTTCCCTTGAGCTGGGGAGAGATGAGGAGGAGAGAGAGCTGAGAGAGGCCAAACTAAAGCATGCACCAGATGATGGTGAACACTTGGAAAGGAATCCAGGAGTTTAATAATGGATTTCTGGTGTGCCAGTCCCTTGGCATGGCTGATTTCCAGCTGTCCATTAGTATGCTGTCTTTTTTGTCAGGCCAGTAGAGAGGAAAGAGCCTTTTGCTTGCTTTGCTGAAATAACAGCAGTTCTGTGATCTCTACACAGGTTTTACATTAAAAGTTATTTTTTTTTGGAATTAAAATATTGAATCCACGCTCTCCAGACCTCAAGATAATGAAGTTTTTATCTCACTTCTCGTTAGCATTCAGTGAAAGAAGGGATGGGGTTTCAGGAGGTTGCTGGAGCAAGGTAGTACAAAATGGAAATAAAGCTTTTTGTGCAGTGGAGAAGCCAAGAAGGGGAAAATTAAAGGGATGTCTGGAGCAAAGGTGTTCCTTAAGTGAACAATTCTATTAATTTTGGGGATGTCTGTGTTAAATTCTATTCCAGTATCTCCCTCCACGTGTTTGTCCATTGGCACAAAGAGATGTTTCAAAAGAAAATAATTAAAAATTCAGGTTGGAAACATTCACAAGTTTCCTTTTTTTTGAGGCACTGAATAATTATGAGAGGCTGTTCTTACATGTAGGCAATTTCCTCGATGATAAGAACACTTAGTTTGAAAAACTAATTTTCAGCATGCTGACTAAATAAAAAAGTTCATTAAAATCTTTGTATGGTCTGTAGGAGGGAGCTAATTGCAGTGTTTTGTCTTATATTTCAATTATGGTAGATGTGAATTAACTAGTATTTTAATAAAAATTAGTAGTAGCATTTCTTTTCCACTGGCTGGTGTGAATTTAAGTGACGTGTCTGAAACATGAAGAGCCCAGGGTTGGATTTATGTGGTGAATGGATTTTATTTTAATGAATTACAGTATAATTGCCCTGTCTTGGCAATTAAAGTTGGGCATTAAATCTAAATTCATTAATTCCTTTGCATCCTTTTTTTTTTTCTTAGGGAGAGCAGAGGAAGTACTAAAACTTCCTTTAAGCTTATAAAACTGGGAGATTTGAATGACAAATAGATTTAAAAGGGATTACTCAGGGGTGGAACACAAAGGCAGAATTACATCAGTGTCAAGTTCTGCCCTCAGTTACGTGCAGGCTCCTTGGTGCAGTTACAGGGACTTCAGTTCTCCTTAGACTTGCATTTCTTGGCTGGGAAATGCTGCTCTCTGAGGATTTCTCTTTTCAAATCACTCTGATACAAACCTGGGTATTTGTATCATGCATTTTCCTATCCATATGGACATTACATAATAAGAATAGTTGAGCAAATTTGGTCCAAAAGCAGCTGCTTCTTAAGCTTAGATGATTTGCTTATCTTGGCTTGAGGGTTTAGTCCATTTCTCCTCTTGCAGATAAAAGTAAAAAGGTGCAAAAGCAGAGTTGATATCTGACACTTTAGAGGGTTTAGGAAGCTCCCTTCTCATCTCTTGCCTTCCCTTAACACAACAGTCTCTGCAGGGCTCAGATCTCTCCATTAGAGGAACTTCTGAGAGGTGACCAACACCCTGATGGGCTTCTTGGCTCTGTTGTTTGTGTGTGGGCAGGTTTATTTTAGCAGAACTGGAGTAAGCTGTGGATAATAAGATGGGGTTTGAGTTACTTGGTCTCATTCTTCAAATCCCTATCAATTTTCAGGCCCGTGGCTTTGAAGGAAATCTCTAATTGAACAAAGCAGATGAAGCAGAAGGACCACGGGTGTGTCCCATGTTGTACCTCTGCCATTCAGTGCAGTTTTCTAGGGGGGAAACATCAGCAGTCCGAGCATTAAAAACCAAGCACGTGACCAGTTCTGTCTTCCCAGCAAATACACCATAAAGAAGGAACCTGCAGATCCAGAGGGTGGTGATGAGCTCAGCGTGATCCTGAAGTCTGACAGTCCCAGGGCTGTTCTTCTAAAGGCTGTCTGCTGCTGTTATGTGCTGCATCCTTCTGCTGAAGCAATTTCACACCTCATCTGCTGGGCAGGAAAATGGCAGGGAACAAACTATAAATCCAGGCGAATCTGAGCTTAGTAGATATATCATCCCATCAGAACCTTCTCATATAAATAATTAGTTCATCACTTCCTCGATCCACTAAACTTGCAAAGCTTTGGGGGGTCATTATCTTGAGAGTCTCAAGGGGTTAATTACTGCCCCCCTTCCCCAGGGCAGCATCAGCCTTGTGTGCATCCCTGCTGACACTTCCTCGCTGCCCACACTCTCCCCAGCAATTTATCCTGGTTCTCTGGTGCTCTTGATCATTGGAAATTTGTCACTTGAACTTTCCTTTTTGCACTTCAGACCTCTGAGTTGAAAACTTTTGTGTTGTGCACCATTGACGTGACAAACAGCTGGGTGTCACCTGAAATTTAGTGGCTTTTTCTTTATATGAAGGCTTGTTGTTATGTTTCCCTTCAGTGCTGTCGTCTCAGCCACAGATCTGTGAGTTCTTCTCACACATCATTTACTGGCTCGATTAGTCTCTATCAAACTGAGCACAATGAGGTGTTCCAAAAGCCAGACAGCAGATACCAAGAGACCAAGTGTTTGGGGACCAGGGGGTCATCTTCTGTGTCTGATGGGACAGGATTCATCTTCTTCCTGACAGGTGGCACATGACTGTGTTTTGGATTTAGGATCAGAAGAATGTTGAAAACACACTGATTTAGCTGTTTTAGCTGTTGCTTCCTGTGAGTCAAGGACTTTTCAGCTTCTCCCCCCACCCCAGCAGTGAGGAGGATGGGAGGGGACAGAGCCAGGATAGCTGACCCCAGGGCTATCAGGAGATGATATCAGGATTAGGGTATAAACTAGGGGGAAAGCTGCTCAGGAGCATCTTGCATCAAGTGCATCACTTGTTTAGTATATTATGATTGATGTTGTTACTTTCCTTTCTTTCTCTGCCCTTTAAACTTTGTTTCAACGCAGGAATTTTTCTCTTCTTCCCAATTCTCTCCCCATTCATTCCCCTGGGGGGGCAGTGAGTGAGGGGCTGTGTGGTGTTCAGCTGCCTAATGGGCTAAACCACAATAACATACCTTCTACATGTGGAACAATCTATATCTCCATGGGCACAAAGGTGAATGTATTTGGTGCTGCTTTTGCAGACAGGCAGGCTCAGAGGAGCCAGGATGTTGTGCATGATGATTTGAAACAGCACTTTTACATTTAGTTCTCTCCAGTTAAGCACAGGAATTTGAAAAAGATTCTGGTCACATCCTTCTGAGATAGAACAGTGCTAACACATTATCTCTCATGAAGAGTTGCTGATATGTTTTCCAGGGACCCCACCAGATGCTTCCTGGCTCCCAGCTCCTCGCTGCTGAGGCATCTGGACACTGGAGTGTGTGTGGGGTGTGTTAAGATCCTAATTATGCAGTCCAGTGATAAAACTTGCACATGTAATTGGGACTGTAACAAGCTTAGGATGTTATCAGGGCACACAAAGTACATTTATAACATTCCTCTTCCCCGCCTCTTTCACCCTGTGTGTTACTCAGCGTGTTGGGGGTCTGCAGAGGGTTGGAATCTGTTCCATCCCCTTGGAATTGTTGACTGCTGTCATTATGGAGTTGGCAGAACTGCCAGAATCAGGAGTTTCCAGGCACCTGAGATTGTTCAGAACCTCTCCAGAGGTCTGTGATGCCAGACCCTCTGACTGCAAACACGGGCATGTGTTGTTCCCTCCCCATTTCTCCTTCATTGTTCCAGCTTTTGTGTGCTCTGAACGTGCAGGGAGCTGAGACAGGGATCATATGGGCTGTAAGGCATGGAATTTGGGAAGATTTTCCCAAACTGGACTAGGAGTTGCTGAGACACATAAGGAACATCAGTCTAGTGCAATGAGCAGGCCAGTGGTGCATTCTTAGTGTTGGTTATGAGTGTTGATGTTTTACTGACATTGCTATTCATGTATTTTCCCCAGTACCTGCATTTGGACAGTGTTTGATCTCCCTTCAGTATAAACTTCTCTGCTTGTCAAATGAAAGAGAACTTGGGTATTTCTCTCTTGCACTTTGGATTCTTCCTAGGATTGCATCCTCCCTGACTGACACAACCCACTGCTTGCATTCCTTGTGCTCCTCACCAGAACCTCCCCTCTGCAGTCTGAAACAAGTGGTGTTTTCACATTGAAATAATTTCACCCTCATTGCTTTCATCTCGTTAAATAATCCTTTAATCCATGCTCAGAACCAACTGATAGTTTAGTTTCTAATGTTTTTCTTAGTGGATGCCATGGTAGTACAGATAAAGTATGATTGATCAGTTTATCAAATGACAGTTATTACTGGCCCATTAATTCTGGCTACACAGATGATTAGAAGTACAGATTTTTACACCTAGGGCCAGTGGTATTTTTTTTATAATATGGATTCAGACTATATTTATGCAAGCAGAAAATTGAATCAGCATTACCATCAGTGCATTAAATTATGGGATTTTATTAGAGAAGAATTCCCTTAGAATATAACTGTAGATACAGATAAGAACAAGAAAATAAAGCATGAGGATTACTAGGAAGGTTTTAGCATCTTTAAATTACATTTTGAACTTTAAAATAATGTGCATGCCCCAAATCATTCCTTTTGCCTACAAGATATCACTCCTCTATGATTTATGTGTGCTCAGCGTGCACACTCCTCTCCCTGAATCACTCGATGTACATGATGATTTAGCTCATGTGCTTTGATTTGTGCAGTTTGAGTTAGTATGGTCTCCTGGATGAAATTAAATAAAAGAAAGGAAGGTGTGCAGGACTCACTCTGGGGTTTTTGGCATTACAAGCAAGCGAAACCTGGCTATGACAAAGAAGAGCTGTTCCTTAAGCCTGGCTCAGAGCAGCAATGCTGTGATTGCAATGTCTGTGCCCAGTTCAGGCCCTGATGGGCAGAGTCAGTGCAGTTCAGCAGCAGCCAGTGAATCTCTGCCTGTGAGTACCCAAAACCTCCCAGATTTGTGGAACAGGGTCACCAACACATAGCCCAGATCCCTAATGCATTGCATTGTTTAGTTTCTGTTGCTGCATCTTTAACATTAATCACTCCTTTGTTAATTATAGCCTAAATGCTTGTGTTGCAAATGATGTTTCCCATATGCCCAAATCACCTGAAACAAGTTAGGAACAAGCTGGGACCACAATATAAAGTGTTGGTTTGCTTGTGTGTCCTTCTTATTCTATGCACAACCTTCTTGTCTCCTTCTGACCATGCTGCAAAGTTGGGAAAATGGTCTGTAACTAAAATCTTGCCTATTGGAAGTATAAAAGCTTAATGCCTGGAATGTCCATGCAGTAGAAATCTGGCCCTTGTGCTCATCATCTTTTTGCCAAATTAGGGGAAGTGCCATCACAGCCAACAGTTACTCAAACTGTTTGATGGGTTTACCTCATGAAAAGGCAAGTTGGAAGTTGATGGATTGTGTAGTATAAATTCCTTCGTGCTAAGGAAACTCTGACTGCTAAAGCAACTTTAGTGTCAGAGGAAAGTTATAGAAACAACTGCCAGAAGTAATCCCAGATTAATGCAAATTGGAAATTACTCTCACATTTTTAGAGAGTGCAACTAAATTATGCACCTTTGCAATAATGGAAAACAGCCAGGGAAAGTTAGAGAAGATTATTTAAATCCCCATTCCTGGACTTTCTCATAACAATGCATGAGGCCATAAGATGGTCTAATAGTTAATTCTGGCCTTTCCTTCAGTGAGTGAATCTGTTCCCTAACTCCATTAGAAGGGAGATTGAGAATCATGAGATAAAGTTTTGTTTTCCAGCTCTAATGTGGGCTTCTTGGGAGCCTGGGATGAGATCATATAAACTGAGTATTAGTTCTGTGTGCATGCAATCGGAATAACAAAATTGTCTTCCTCCCCTCCTCCCCTGCTTAGTTTAAGTGTGTGTGTGACCTCCATGTAGTGTGTGCTCTATAGATCTTTATGAGCCCACCCTGCCCTGTCCTGCTCAGCACCCACCAGCTTTCAGTGAGCAGGAAAAACTCCTGTTTGCCCCATCCATTTAGTGCCCTCATCATCAATCACTGTGGCTGGTCCTTCAGCCCTTTCAGTTTCGTGCCATTGGACTGTCCCTCATGGCCAAGTGAACTTTAAGAAAACCTCTGAGTCTGATCATGCAGATCCTACCCAATGTTCCATTCCAGTTTCTGTACACCCTCAGCTCCTAATTTCTGTAAAGTGATAGGAAAAAAGTGACAGATTTTTTTTTGACATTGTTTATTCTCTGTAATCCTGTAGGATTTAAAGTTCATATTCAAAATATGTTCCAAGGATCAAACACCAGCCCTCCATGTAGTCAGTGGGAATTCTGCTATTTTTATCAGTGAAGGCAAACTTCCAGCCCAGTGCTTGCTTTCTTTCTGAGTCTCTTGGTGTAAAATAACTTGTGTGGGTTATAGAGTTTTTTAGGGGAGAAAAGGGGCGATGTTGTTTGGGATAAAAGACAGGATGCAATAAAGCAGAGTGGTTGGGTTGTCTGAACTACTTCAGAGACGAAAAGCCCCTGTTGAATCTCAGAATAAGATTTTCTCAAGCCCATTGATTGTTTGAATTGGGTCCAGGTTTTGGCTTCATTTTTTTTTCCCCTGAATTTCTATTGCATTTGCCAATGCTTTATCTTCTGGATTCTGTGAACTTTGCTGTTCCCTCTGCCTTTAGTGCCTTTTCTTTCATTCCACTCCTTTTGCTCTCTCCATCCCAGCTATTATTACCTGTCCCCTTATTGCTTCAGCGTGGATCCCTCTCTCTCAGGAGAGTTCCCCACCAGCAGGGTTAGGGTTGTTTGCTCCCATTAATGTTTTCCCAGGGTCTTTTTTGTAGGAGCAGGTTTGGAATCAGGCAGGTCAGATCAGCCCCCACATTGTGGGCATAACATCTGGTGTATTTTCTAACATTAAAATTAATCAGAGGATAAAGGAAAGAGAAGACCAGGGAGCAGCAAGATGCTTCCATGACTGGAGGGCAGCTGGGAATCATGAATGAGAGACTTGCTGTCAAACACTGCGTGTCTATATGGAGCCAGAAAATGGTAATGCTAAGAATATTGAGTTTAAAAAAAAGAAAAAACAAACTAAAAGCTTGACCTTTCACTAATAGAAGTCAGAACTGCACAATCCAGGGCTGAAAAATGTTGGTTCTGCAGGAGTTAAGAAAACAAAGCTTGTTTAAATATGATCTCACACAGTTATGCTCAACTAGGTAACTAGAAAAGCAATTAAGGGCAAAGCATCAGCAAGGAGACCTGCCAGAATGAAAATGGAACTGAAGATTACTGTTGTTTGCCTTCAGCTTCTCTGAACTGAAATTACTTTTTGTTGCTGCTGTATTCAAACACAAAGACAAGAGCAGTTTAATCTATTTTATGTCTTCTCAGAACCTCCTGATGGGAATGATCATTTTTCCAATCTGCCTTATTTGCTCATAGAGAAATAGAAAAGTGGCCAAAAGAATATGTTATTTTAGTATTTCCCTTCAGTTGCAAAATATGGCTTTTACAGTTTCTCTCAAAGTTTTTTTCCTTCTTCTACACCTTAATTGTCTCTGCAAACATAATCTAAAATGGGGAATATGTGTCTTTATCAGGTTATCCCTAGATATAAGTCTGCTATTTTCTGTAGGAGGATATAGTGATACCTGGCTTATTCCCATTATTTTGTCATATTAAGATGTGTTAGTGTTTTTGACTTTCAGGTACCCCTGAAATGGGATTATAACCAATTTTGACAAACCCAGTTAATTTAAGAAGTAAGGATTGTTTGAAAGTTCTCAGTAATTTTTGCAGCCTGTCAGTCTCAGGAAAAACTATTTCTCACATGACTGTCCTGCAGTGATTGCACATAAATACATGTAAATGTCCCTCCTGCATCCCCCAGAACTGCTGTGTCTCACCCTTAAAGTATCTCCAGGTGACCAGGAAGATGGGGATGTGCCATGTTCGTACTCAAGCTGGGTAGACTCTTATTCCTCCAGGATAATCAGCACATCCCTCCTTGTGATTTAGACTGAACATCTGTAACACACTTGTCTCTTTAGAATTCAGAAATTCATTATTTCTTTCTGATTACAGAAGCTTCTCCAGCATGACCCCAGCCCACCAAAGCCATCACCTTGGCTTCCTGGTGTCCAGGTTCTTTCCCAGGGAGGTGGGGATGGTCTTTCCCACTCCTTCCCCAAGGAGAGCAATTCCACAGCAGAACTTTTGATCCTCCACAGCCAGGGAGGCAGACAAGGAATGTTTCCATCATCTCTTCCCACCCTTCTGCTGGACCCAAACCAGCAGAGCTCTCAGGGGGCTCACACAGCTCCAGAACTGTTTGCCCAGGATAATCAAAAACTTCTGGAGGAGCCAATCTGATTCCTCACCAAGATTCCTCCAGTACTTCACCAACCCCCCCGTGCTGTAATTTGTCTGTTGTTCCTTGTTCTGTCCTCATGGATTTGGAGAACACTCTTCCAGGAGAACTGCTTGCTTTATGACAAGTATTTGCTCATGTAAGATGTCTCCCTTGTCAAGTCTTCCCTGCCTTGAGTATTTCCATCTATTTCCTTCTGTCCTAATCAAAATTTTATCAGTTTCACTGTTCCTCCCTGAACTCTTATCCTCGTCTTACCCTCTTATCCTCGTCTTACCCTCTTATCCTGTATATCTAGTTTATAATTCTACTCAGACAGACCCATGTGCCAACTGAGGGCATCAACAATGCTTAATAGAGCAGACTAATCATCTCCTATGTCTTAGTTAAGACTTTCCTGGTAATGCACTCCAGTAAACACACTTTACATTTTTTGGAGCAGTTTCACAGTTTTGATTCCTATTAAGCCTGCAGTTTGTTGACACTCTGGGATCCTGTTTTGTATTATTTCTACCTAGTCAATCCCCATTTTGTGCTTATTCCTTTGATTTCTGGTTTGTGATGCTGCTGCTTTGTGTTTGTGCCTACTGACTGTTGCTTTATTTATTCCTCCCATTTCCCAAGATCATTTTTCACTGTAACCTCCAGAGCATGACAGCTCCTTTCCTCATTTCTGTGGTTTATAAGCCTACTCCCCATTCCATTATCCAAACAGTTGGTTTATGTGTTTTAATTTCCAAATACCTCCTCATTTAAGTGAATCACGCCAATTAGCAAAACATCCCTTGAGTGAAAAGAGACTCCTGTGAAAAAAATGAAACCAAACCTCTCAGATCCCCGTGTTCCTTTTGGCATATTTGGTGCTGGCTGGGCAGTTTTGCTTGGTGGTGGCTGGGGGTGAGGAGGGATGTTCCTGCTTAGCAGTTCCTCTGGTTTATCCTGTATTACCCCATTCCCTGAGGATTGAGCCTCGAGAGGCCCAGCAGTCCATGGGAAAGGAACAGGTGTAGCAGCTTCACCTGGGAGCAGCTTGGTGAGGTTTGTTCTCTTTGGAGAGGTGATTATCAAAGTGGGCAAAGCCCAGGAGCCTTGTTCTCCCTGCTGGAACATTCCTGCTGACAGTGCCTGAGCCCAGACTAGAGCCAGGAGGAGCTGGGCACTGGCAAAGTGACAACAAGGACTCAAGGGAGTTTGGCCAGGTCCTTTTTCCTAGACAGAAACTGAGCTGTTGAAAACATCTTACCAAGGAGAGAGAGATTTCATTCAAGGAAAATCAGCTGTCTGAGGCTGGTACTGCAAAGGCACAGAACAAGGGATGCAAGTCATGTCTTGGTACATAAAAGAAATCCCGTGGTGCCTGCAGGAGAACTGCGTGGCTGGAGCTGTGGGCACCTTCACTGCATGTGCTCCTGGAGCCAGAGCCAGCTGGGGGTGCCACCTGACCCACTGCATCCTCTGTTTCTGTGCCAGCAGGGGCCACAACACCCTTTGTGGCCAATCCTGCCACATTCACAGCTCCTCCACGTCAGCAAACTTCCAAATGAGAACAGTAGGTAAATAAAATCAAATGCAAATATCCCGGAGTGAACCATATTTACAATAATATTTAATGTTTTTCTTTGCATTTGCCAGTTTTCTCTTCGTGAGTCCCTTCACCCACGCTCCTCACAGACCCTCTCAGGTGGGCTCTGCTGGGAGGGCACCTTCTGTAAAACCCACTTTGATACCCATGTACCCTTCAGCCTCCAAAGATGATGAGGTGTCTGTGGCACGTGGGGCAAACACTTCCCTTTGCTCCACAGTTTAATTAGATCTGCACCTTAATGACATTTGAATGCCTCTGCTGGCGTTTCTGCCGGGCTGCCTGCCATCCTCTCTGCCCTGCATGGCAAAGAAAGGCTTGCTAACTCAGGAAGGAATTAGCATGAAACATGTCCATCAGTCTCTATAAAGAAGCATTATATAGGAGAATTTTATTAACTCTGAAGTAAAGGCAGGATAATTGAACAGAAATGTGTGCAGCAACTGATAGGCTTGTCTCAAGAAATCCTCAGCATTGCTGGTTTTCATTCTTTTTGAGCCCAATTTTAATTCTAGCTGCAATTGTATTTTTTTTATCACTCCTCAGCCTGTGGACTAAATATTTTATTTTGAGAAGCTTTGCAGAAAAACCTGTGTTTCTTACTCATCAAAAGCAACTGACTGACCTAAAATCAGATGAAGTGCACACGGGAAGGTTCATTCTGTCACCTCGATGCTGCAAAGTCACTTGTGGTTCAGCTGGCTGTTATTAGCCCTATGGAGCAAAATAGTCCACAGCATCTTCTATTGATAGCAGAAGATAAATGTGCCAGGAGATGCACTTTCAAAGTTGGGTCCAATTTTAGGAGCATTACTAGTAGCTGAACTATCCAACATCTTGGGCATGAAGAGTATCCCTGGAATTGATATTGCCTCTGCAAAAAGATTCGGAGAATCTGTTGCAAATTGGCCAGGCTATTATGAACACATTCTATTTTATAGCATTATATACTGCACAGCATGTACACTTGGGGAGAAAAAATGGACATAAATTAGCCTTGTAAATGGTTTCATATCTTGCATTAAATGAACTGCTGAGAGTCTAATCAGAAAAGCGTGGAAATAAAAGAGATTCCCATTGATTTCAGAGGTCTTGGGTTCGGATCCTACATGTGTGTGATCATAAAAGTCATCTTGTGAAACATTCCAGTTCTAAAAAATTAACTTTTAAAGCTCTGTGTTTGCTCATTAGTTGGATGCAGACATGTCTTATGCATCATCACTCTGCATGCAGAGTCTCCTGGTGACTACAACAGGAGTTGCCTGCATGGAGAGACAGAGGGGTCAGCCTTAGAAAGGTGAATGAGCAAGAAATGACCTGCTCAGCTGTCACTGCTCAGAGTGTATTCCTTCAGCCTGGTGGCTTTACAATCATTAATTACAACTGACATCAACTAAGAGGAAATTAAGTTGGGTTTTCTGTTGTTTCTGAGATGTTATTTGTTTTCCTATGGGTTCTCCATTGTGGAATCAAAATGTTTGCACCAATTGCATTTCTGTAGCCAAATTGTTGACGTTACCAAATGTTGATAAACTCTGGTAATTATTCAGTTTTGACCTCATTCCAACCTCTCTCTGGTCCTGCAGCCAAAATCCCTGGCATTGACATCAGAATGAGGTTTTTAGTTGCTTGAGTAGATCAATGATTTTGTGACACACTTTTTAGTGAGACTAATGGTCTTAATTTACTTAAAAAGCCTCTCCAGTCCTTGATATAGCCCAGCAAAATAACCACCCTCTGTCTGCAGAAGTCTCTTTATTTCACTGAGAGAGCATCTTTAACTACAGAATGAAAGAGCTCTGTTAACTTGTGTAAGTTCCTACCAACCACCATCCTTCTGTATAAGTTGTATTCTTTCTGCCCTTTCTCTACTTAAAGGTTGCTCTTTTAATTTTTCATAAAGCCTGAAAAGACTGTGAATTTTTCTTGAAATAAATTACTCCTGGGTTAAGATAGGGATCTGAATTGCAGAAAACATCCTCTGGGAATGCAAATACCTTTTAACCACCCCCAATACGACTGTCACCTCAAATGCCATCTCATTCCTGCACAGCCCAAGTGGTGCTGCCTGGCTGGAAGGAACTTAATGTTTACATTTCTGGCTTCTATAAGTAGAACTGTGATTTTTTATTTTTTTTATTTTAATCATAGAAACTGGGGAAATAGGGATTTTTTTCCTAGTGATACAGTTGAGGTCAGGCAGGCGAGTTCAGTTGCCTGTGTTAAATATATTACCAAGACAGAGCTCACCAAGTGATAAATATGTAAATATATTGGTCTAAATAGGTCTGTGCAAGGAAAATGAACATCTCCAAGGGTATTCCTGGTGTCCTCCAGCGACCAGAGCTTCAGAAAGGGGCTGCAGGAAGATAAGCTTTTAATTCTTTAGTGTCAGATTCTTTATCCTGCTGTATAACCAGGGCAGCCAGAATGTGGGAAAATTCAAAGCTTGCAATTTTTGCACGGCTCTTAGAATTTCAGGTGAAAGGAAATAAATAAAGAAAAGGCACTCAGGGAAAGAGTATTTGCAATTCTTCTAACTTGGGGCCCAATTATCCAATTCCAATGCTATTCTGGGGATTTTGCTGTGTCTGTACTGCTCTGTGTAGTACAACACTCATTCCTCTGGTGCACTTTGCACAGGTACATTTTGCATTTTAGATATGTGTCAGAAGTGTTTCCCTGGCATGAAGAACTGGGAGATATTGATTTGGGATTCAAAGATCTGATAAGCACAGCGTCGAGCACTGGGAAGAAAATGGTCCCCAATTTTCTGTGGCAATGATAAATGGATCACATTCACATGGCAGGAAAATGCTCTGTTGCCACTGATTTAGTCTGGAATTTTTTCTTGGGTGCCCCATGTTAAAATGCTGCTGATGTTCTACTGAAATTTGCTGCAAGACAGGCACATCATTATTTTATAGCTCTGCACAAGTCCAAACCTTTGCACTGAAATGAAAGAGTTTTGTTTTCTTTGTTGCTTATTCCATGAGCATTAAGAACTCTCTTCATTAAAACTGTAAGATATAGTGAAAAGAATTTTTTATTATTCATAAATAATAGCTGTTGGCCTGGAGAGCAGCCAGAGAAACGAGTGATACAATGGGGCCCTTGATTTTTAAAAGTTTGATTTGTGTTTGAGCTCTGGCAGCAGCCTTTTGCTGAACTGAAGCTCTAAGGCACATAATACATGTTGCATGATAGAACATCCTCTCCAAACCATTAATCAGTGCTTAAGTGGCAAAGTTAATCAAGCTGCTGATCAGCTGGGTCTTCATAGATTTGAAAAATACAGGAAACATAAACATCATCCTTGTTGAGAGGGAAAGGAAGCATTTTGGACAGCTTCAAGTTGGACATAGATAAGGAATGACCTAAGATGACTGCATAAGCAAGTTATCAGAACAGGAAGAAGATAAAAGCCATTTGAATCTGTCCAACATCTTGTTCATCTTCTGTTGCTGGAACTGTTTGTTCAGGTGCATAAAGGATGAGAATGTGCAGACCAAATATTTCAACAGGGAAGCAGTAAAATTGTGGAGCCATGATAATAACTTGGGGAAAAAAAGTCCATTAGTATTGTGGCATTTGCATTTTGGCTGCTCTCAGTCCTGTTTGTTCCGTGTGTCGTGGAATAAAACTATTCTAGTGGTTGTTTTTTGGCACTGGGAAAAAGCTGTGGATGCTTGAGCTGCATTAAAATAGTTGTTAATGAGCTGTAAAATCGTGAATGAGCAGAGGTGCAAAATGTCATTACAGGAAAAGATGCGATATTTTGCAAACCTGAAAACTGATTTATTCCATTTTCTTCATTTGCAGTGAGTTAATTTCAAATGGCTTGGGGGCACTCGGATGAGCAGGAGAGAAATGATTGTGTTTAACTGATTGGAGCATCACTATCAGTGCTCTCAGAGTAAACAGCCTTCCCAGCACGGGCTTGGAGCATTCCAGAAATTGCCATTTCCCCAGGCTGGGGCTGTTTTGATACCCCTGAGCATCCTTGTGCCTCCCTGAAACCAGGGAAGGGTCTCAGTGACCAAACACTGGACCTGCCCCAGCGGTCCCACTCCCAAAGAGCCTGAGCCAAATTTCTTGTGCAAGTTGGTACTTGAGCACTGCAGCTCTTCCCAGGTAGTGCAGAGGTCTTCCTCGAATTTTTTAGGCTCATATACTCCATAGTTCTGAAAACCTGTAATTTCTTCTGTTTCTCTTGTAAACATTTCTTTAAAAGCTGGCGCTGGCAAATCCTCAATCTGTTCTTTCAAGTCTTACACAAAGTAGTAAATGTCTTTGATATGCAATGAAAGGATTCAGCACACACATGTGCAATCATATTAGCTAAGCTAAAAGGGATGGAGCTTTCTCTCTTTAAGCCTCATCAGCAGAGCCCTGAAACCACAAACCTCTTCTTGGGGGGAAAGTGTAGCTCAAGTGCTTGATTTGAATGGGTGCTGTGGTCTGCAGGCTGGGCTGATAATCACTGCCCTGAAATCCACAGCAAAATCGATGGCAAGAGATGCAACGCTCTGGAGGAGCTGCTCTTTGCTCTCCTAAACCAAGCTGGGGGTGATGATGGAGACTTGATGGAGAGCTCTTTCTACCGTTGTGGTGGGGCTAAACCAACAAACATGGGCCTTATTTCCGCTTCTGGGAAATGCTGTTCCCTCTGTCTGTGCAGAGTGGGCATAGGGAATTGGGCTCTTTTAGGAATGTTGTTTTTATACCCACTTTACTCTGACTCTCCTGAAGTGCAAATAACTTTGCATGTTTTCACAGAAAGGCTCCTTACTGATTCATACCCGATTTTCATAATATACAAATTTTTGTTATTGTTATTCTTGGGGTAAAGGCAGCATCTGTTGAGGGACCAAGTGATTAGCATCATGTAGCTACTCCATCCAAGCAGTGGCATCTTTGCCATGGAGAACCTGCCACTGAAAAGGAAACATATTTTAAAATGTAGCTTGTGAACCAAGTGCACACCTGTGTAACCATCTGGACTAGTGGTATCAGCCCCAGTCCCCTCTTGCAGCTCTCAGAGACATTTTGGACAAGCTTCTTAATATAAACCAACCACAATTCTAACTTCAGGTTTAGCTGCAATTTCATCTTTTAGTTGGATTGTTCAACCACTGGTACTGTTTTGGTAAAATCTGAAATGCTGTGAGCACTTCTAATGATCCTTAAGGATGACCTTAAGGATGTGAACTTAATAGTGCACAAATGACACCAAATCCTAATCCAGTGCAAGTAATATTTTAACCCATGTTGAATTTTGGAGTGGGAAGGGGTTGCCCTGATTCTCATTGAAAGGTTCCTTATGCCTTTGAAGTAATTTCCATATTTCTAGCATTGATCTCCAGTTAATGCAATCAGCCTGCCTGGCAGCCTTTGTGTCCCTTTGTGATGCAGTGAGAGATGAGCAATCAGCAGAGCCAGTGCAACCTGCCATCAGGCACTGCCAGGCATGAAGGGATGAATATGCAGGCTCAGCTTTCAGTGCCTCCTGAACCATTCTGTGAGCTGCTTCTCTTTCCTGCTTTTACTTGGGACCTCAACTAATTTCTATAACTGAATGCTTTTGATCCAACAGATTAATAACAAGCAAAACATAAATAGGGTAGATTAAAGTTGCTTTGCCAGGTGATTTGCAATTGGCTGCTTTTGTGACAGTGACAGATGCAATGCAGGGACTTTTCCTGGCTCTGGTGTGTGTTGTGTCAGTAGGTGCAGACCCCACGTCTGCAGAAACACTCACTTGAAGCATTACAGGAGAGCTGCGAGGAGTAAAGAGTTAATGAGCAGGAAAAGAACGTGCAGATGGTGGGTAAAACCATGGCACAATATCTGGGATCCATGGGCTGCTGTGTGAGAGGGCAAACCCAGCCCTGCAATGGGGCAGCACAAACAAAGAGATGCTCCCAGAGCTTGGGGGGCTTTGCAAAGCACAGACACAGCCCAGGACATGCAATCCTTGTGCAATCAAGGGCCTGAACAAACACCAAAGTGCTGTTCAGCTGAGCTGGGCCAAGTGATTGACTCGTGCAATTATCAAACCTCCAAATATGAGTTAATTCCTGATAGATTAGCAGCACGAACAAAGGAGGAGATCAAATGAGCACCAGAGAATCTCTCCTAAGTCTGTCGAGGTCTCTAGACATTTAAAAAATTCCAGTCAGCAGGCTCGTACTGAAGGCAGAATAAAAGGAGCAGAGAGAGATAATTCATTAAGTTAGGGAATTAATGAAAACAGAAGAATTGAGATAGAATTAATGCAAAAATAGAAACATACAAATAGTAGAGACAATACAATAGAATACCTGTGGGTAGTGCAGAAAATAACATTATCATGAAAAATAACCTGCACAGGGACTCTTGTCATGGCAGTAAAAGAAAACAAACCTGCAGATGGGAAAACTGAAGGGACAATACGTGTTAGAAATTTAGTTTGCCACACACTGGGCACCAGCAACAGCTACAGATGCTGGAGAATGTCATCTGAGATCAGGCCAGCAGGGGAACAACAGCAATGCCACGAGCAAAATACCCTAAAAATAATAATAACAGAGTGCAAGGAACTGTGTAGAACTGATGGTAGAAGGATGCAGAGATGTGGAAAGAGTGGGTTCCGAATTTCTTACAGAGTTTAAGCCTAAAGTGGCCAGTCACATGAGAAGTTAATTGTTAAGGACTGATTAGAACAAGCTGTAGGGGACAGAGACATCTCCTGGCATGCAATTCCTGAATGCAGGAGCTCCACAGAAGGCCCCTGTTGTTGTCCAGTGTCAGCACTTATGGTCAAGGTTCTTTTCCACAGAACCTGTCAAGCAGTGGGACACTTTTATAAAACCACTAATGCATTCAGTGACTACAGGCAGAAACCAAAATTATCTCCTGAAGCAGAAACTTGTGAGATTTCATTAGGAATTCATGGCAAAGACACCAAACACCACCACCAAAGTGCCAACTAGAGCACATTCTCTTACCATCAGGAGGAAGATTTTCCTAGATTATTGCATTAAGTTGCCTGTAAATTATACACAAGGCTTGGTCTAATGTGAAGGCTTGAAAGTAGGTCCCAAAAAACCTAATGGGAAAAGCCTTTAGTCTGAGATAAGAGTGATAAACTTAATCATATGGGGGCCTTTATCATAGTCAGTACATTTCTTTATGGCAGTAACAGTATAACAAAATGCTGAATAGGGTATTCATGCTTAATACTGCTTTTTTTACATCAAATGATAGAGGTTGTTTTGTGTAATGTCTTACATAATATACTGATATCCTTAAGCAGCAGATAATGCACAGGAATATGGAAAATGCCAGCTGCAGGAAGGGGTTTTGGGGCAGAGAATAGAAAGAGGACCAAACTGCATGTCTTTCTGTACGTGAGCACCATCAGAATGCCAGACTGCAAAGGACTTTAGCAGCTTTGACATCTCCTTGGACATATTTGGTATCGACATGAGAGGGTCTAGGAGTGCAAATTCCCACGTGAAGTATTTGTGGTCAACCAGTTCCTGGCCTGTCCCATTGCAGGATAAAGGGGAAAGCAAACCTTTCTCCTCACCCCACTAGTTTTTCCTTAAATACATCGTGAAGGGGGGAAAATGAACCATGAGACCTGTGTTGCTGGAGATGATAATTCCTTCAGTCTGATGATACCACAGATGGAAGTTCTCAAATGAAAAATATGTATCGAATCTCCTTCCCAGGGAAATTTTGCAGTCAAATTGCAGGGCAAGTCAAACATTTCAGTAATGAGAAATCAGAAATCATAACATGTGAGCACTAAATCAGGGGTATAGGATTGAGATTTGCATTCTGCAATTGGTGTTTTTGGCTTTCTGGTCCTTTCCTATCCTGAGCTGCCTCCAGGATGTATTTCTGTCATCGTGGCTTTTAGCTAAGCAATCCACAAACGCCCTCAGGACTTTATGGGAGCCAGGAAAAGGGAGCCCAGATAGTAAATCTGCTGCTGAAAGAGTTAAATTTGCTTTTCTCCCCAGCAGAGCCTTCTTGTTGGTCTGAAAATCAAAGACATATGAAAACTGATGGCGTTCTGGTTTTGCAGAGACAAACTGACAAATAGATACATGGATTAATGGCAATTCAAGGTCTATTTATATTTTCTCACTTCCATGATTATGCTGATCTCTCCAAATATTTATTTATGCATCTCCTTTAACTGACTTCAGCATTAATTTCTTTAAAGGCACTTCATATAAAGTAATATATGTTTAGTCAGGTTCAGTCAAACGTAGCATTCTGTAATCTTCTTCACCAGGTGGGAATAAAGAGTCTCTTGATACCTGAAGAAATTGTTATGAAAATATCCCCTGCCTGTGGTAGCATTCTTCATTTGCTACTTCTGCTAAGTAAATTGAGAATGCCTCCATCAATTTGTGGAAAGCCAAAAGAGAAGACATTTCCTTCCATTTCAAAGTAATCAATCCCAGTTTATACTGCTTAGTTGGGCTTTTTTGCCAAAACCTTTGAGGTCTTTGGTAGCATTTTTTTAAAAAATGAAGGATGCAACAAATCTAGATTTAAAAGAAATACTTTGTATTGCTGGAGCATATTTTCTTTCTTTAATATACTCTGATAACAATGATTCTTTGTCATACTTCCCAAAGGTCAATAGAACAATGGAACACTTTTGGGGGCCACATCTGTCAGTGATGAAGTGCCTTGACCTGGCAACACATAGAGAGAGATTTTGATATACTGAACATTCCTGTTCTTGCTCTCTTTTTCAAAACTAGGTTCTTTCAGCCTTTTTTGCTTTTTTGTGTTCCAGACCTAAAACTCATAAATACTGAGGTCAGTGGTTCAAGTGCTGGTTGGTGTGAATGTTATATAAATCATTGTGAGATGCATGACTGGTCCCTGACAGCTTTCTTGCCTTTCGCTGGCATGATAAAAACGTTGGAAAAATTTGGGAAACTTGCTTTAATCTCAGTGCCTCTGTTATGGCAATGGGAGCAGCAGAGAGGAGAATTTGGGTCTCTTTAAGCCTTTTCCCTGCCTTCTGCCACCAGAAGGGCTGAGGAACAAGCCCACCCCAATGTCCCCAGCCCGTGTCCCACCAGGAGCACAGCAGTGTCTTACAGAGGAGCAGGATTTGTCCAGCACTGAGGTTTGCTCTAAAAAGCTTTGGTTAAATTCTCAGGGGATTATTTTCCTTGCACAGCAATGCACTCTGGGGATCTGGCTGCTCCTGCAATTACTTTACACCTCTTCCTCCTGGGGGAAAAAAGAGCTGAGGATTAGTGTAATATAGCCATGGTAAGACAAGCTGATTTCATTCTTGTGCTCTTTAAGTGATTGGAAGTGCCAGATTTTTCTGACTTTAATCCCTTTTGATTAATTTCCCTATTTTATCCTTAAAGTAATATCATTCTCTCCTATAAAACCATTCCACAATAACCTTGAATATTTAGGGGCGCTTTTCTGCTCTTGGTTATAAAACTGTAAATCCACAGTAATGCTACAGAGTTTCAAGGCTTTGCTTTCAATTTACACCGGAATGGCTGAGAACGAGAAGGAGTTCTGGCTCTTTGAGGAAAAGCAAAGGAAAAATAAAAAAGCTGTCCTTGAAATTTTATGGAAGAATAAAACCCCAGTCCCAGGGCAGCAGGAAATCCTGCTGGTAGCTCTGCAGGTGGAGCCACAGATAGGAGTGTGGGAACCCATCCTCACAGTGGAAAGGGCTCAATCAGAAAGTTCCCTCCAGATTGTGAGCATCTTCCTGCAGGAATTGATATTTTTCCCTTTTCCCTTCAGGCTGATTTCCTGGGCACTCAGAATTTCTCTGTGTAGTGCATTTATTGCTGTGCCAAAATGATTACAAGATACACCAGTTCTGCTTAGAAAGATGGAACAGGCACGTGGACTACTTTGAAAAAATGCATAATTCTGGGGTTGTTTTAATTCTGAAGCTTTGAAAGGTTGCATTTATGGTAAATGATTGTCCACATTCCCTAAAAGAACAGGTTTTTTCCCAGGATTTTGTATCCCTGAGAGAAGATTCCAGTGCTTGACTTGAGCAACAGTACAATGATCGATGTTCCTTCCTCCACGTGTGCCCCCTTGGAAAATGAAGTTATACACCAAAGAATAGAAACATGCTCTTTGCAGGGAATAAATATTCCTGCTAGAAAAACCTTGTGCTTTGCTTATGACTTTTGGAAGTCCCTGGACTTGTGTTTAAATGGATATTGCCCTTTAAAGTTAGGGAGGTTGAGTGTTATAATGTTAAGAACCATTTGGGTTCTTTGCTTTAATTTTGTTTGCATCCACAAAGAGCTTCAGTTTCCAGGCCTGTGAGGCCAGTTTATCATCTTTATAGTTCTTAAATTTAGCTTCAATTTAAGAATTTAACAATAGAAGCAAGTTCTAGGAGGACTCTCATAAGTGACAGGAGCCTTTAGTTCCTTTCTGGAATCTGACAGTGCCAGTCCTGGGAGAGGAGAATTGAAAAGCAACAGGTAACAGCCCCCCATTGTACCCCTGGCTTGCAGCATTATCTGCAGAACATTATATCACTTTATTTGCATTTTTAAGCCTATCATTAGGCCGTATCTTTAGGCATCTTTAGATATTTCTCTCCAGTGTTCTTCCCCCAAGCTGTCACTTTGATTAAATAATTTAGGAAGGATGTAACAATAAGGATGATTGCTCAGAACTGTGTGAAATGGAGTTGGGGTTTTCTGTTGAATCTCACTGTTGGGTTAAAAGCTTTATCAAAACCATTTATGTTAATTCAAATGTTTTCAGATAGGTGTTAAAATTAGGAAAAAAAAGCACTTTTTTGTTTACTTTTCAAACTCTAAAAAGTATTTCTGCTGCAACATGAAAACAATACAATTGGAAGCAATGCTTGGAAAAGCATCCAAGCAAAGTTGTAAGGTTAAGGAAACCCCTCTGACACAGAGCAGGGCCTGGCTTTTCTCTTGTTTCTCACACTCCTAAACCAGAAAGCTCAGCCTGACATCAGTAGCAACTACTCCTGAAAATATATGGAATTATCTGGTCCCAAAGCTTTGATTTCACCTGGTGAGCCACCAAGGCTTTCAGCAAAACCTTCCATCTGGACCCAAATACAAATCTCTGGGGACTTTGACATGTATGTGGATGTGTGTGAAGTGTATCAAACTTTGCTAAGATAACTAGAAAGAAATCTGATAGCAACACAACTTCCCTCCAAACTTAAGCAGAAGGGAATGAATTTGTGTTAGGGATCATCAGTTATTAGGATAAGTCGGCTCTAAAGTAGCTCTACTCAGTTCTTGGAACAAATGGAAAGGAGCTCTAATCAGTTCTTGGGAGGGGCAGGGAGAGCTGACTCTCACCCCACTGCACAAAGCAATCACCACTCAATTAGTCAAGTGTTTTGATTAGTTAAGAAACATTTAGGTACTGAATATGTATGAGATTCCTAAATCAACACTCTCAGATCAGTAGATGAATTTTTTCACATCACTTGTCCAGCAACTTTGAATGGTTTACAGTCCATGAATATTCATTCTTATGTGCATTTATAAATGAAATCTCCATTTCTGCTCCTTGACCCTTTAGTGGGAGGTGGCTGTTGATGACCAGATGGTCAGAGTGTGATTTATTTTATGGTTTTTTCTTGTTTCCAGCATGTTCCAACACACCCATTTTGATCTGTGAGGATTCTACATTCCCTTTTTTAGTAGAGCTGAATCTAAAGAAGAACTCAGCTTTAGGAAAAGGCTTTGACTGTTACCCGAGATGTTTTCCTAGGTACCTGTGTTTTCCTTTAAGATCAAAGGAGTGCTGGATAATGGACTGCAGAACTTTCTGGCACACTTTATGCCCTTTAAGGGTTTCACAACTGTTCCTGAAAATGGGGGTTAAGGGAAGACTCTGTGCCCAGCTCTGGTTTTGAGGCTAAAACTCAGGTTAGACTCAGGTCTAACCATGCTCAGTCCTGCTGAGCAGGGGCTGGCAGGGAGGGGGCTGCACATCTGCAGCACATCTGGAAACACACCCCCTTTTCCCTTCCCTTTTCATCTTCCCTGCTCCACTCTCGCCCCAAATCTTTGCACTCCCAACAAAGGCAGCCAAGTCTGAAGTCTCCAGACAGCAGCAGAGCGTTGCCATCCAGCCTAATGGTGCCAGCCTTTGGAAAACACTGACCTTGAGAGTTGTTTGTCTGGGGTTGAAGGAGCTGTCTGGTGCTTAGCAGGGCTCTTAGTTGTGTGCACTCCCTTCATCTCGCAAATGGCATTAATTATGTCTCCCAGATAGCTGAGTTAGGAGGGTTTCAATGTGTTCTGCTGCACTTCAAAAGCATGAACTGTGAGCTCTGTTCTGTGACATGGCAAATCCTTGCTTTTGCCTCAGTCACAGATTCCAGGTGTGAATTCAAGTCCTTCTTTCAGTCAGTCACCTGCTCTGGCTGGGGCTTTATTACATACCATTCCATAGCTATCCACATCAAATTTTCACCCTGATTAATTCCCCCTGATAGACTCTGCAATTGGCAGCAGGTTTTGGATAAGATCCTGATCCAGCTGTCTGGGACTTTTCTCAACAGAGCTAAATTATTTACAAGAGAAATATTAAAACCCCCATAAAAGGAAATTGAAATACTATAACATTACAGTTTTTGTAAACAAATATTACAGCGAGAGTACTTGAAGTTAATTCAGAAACAGCAGGAAACCTCATTAATGTTATATAATGCAGATAAGTATGTCTGACTTCAGAGCAAACATCTTTTCTTTTGGGTGTGTTTAGGAGAATGTTAGAGACATCTCAAGCCTTAGTTGCAAATATTCATTACCACCATTAGCTTCACTGAAATTATTAGTATTCTATTGGTTCCTATTTTGTTGTCTTGTTCATTAAATTCCAAACACTTATAAAACACTTGTCAAGCAGAAGTGCCCTTTGGACACCCAAGTGACAAGCTGACAAAAGAGTTACATGATGATTTCAGTGCTGACTGCATTGCAAGAAGGGCCCAGAGGAGGGGAAAGCAATTGGAACACAGACCAGCCCAGTGACACTCCAAAGAGCCTGAGATTTGCCAAAAAATCCAATTTCACACGAGCCTCATTTGGCAGAAAGGTTTGCCAAGGAGGGAATTCATTGGGCTTTTCATTGAAAAAAGCGACAGAAACAAATTGACAGTCATGTTTTGAAATTGGTGGGGTTTGCCATCTTAAAGAGAGGACAAAATTAACAGAGAGTGGTTTGGTTCATCATTTTTAAAACTAAGTGATCCATTTGCTTATTTGAAACATTCCTCCTTTAGGTACCAACCTTTTAATGCAATAATAATAATAATAATAATAGAAACCTGGAAGCACAATATCACTTGGGGAGAAACAAATCCCTGCTTATGTCGTGTGCTTTCATTTATTCTGCAAGAATTAAGGCAGTGATAGCTCCTCACAGGATCAGTGCAGTCATTTGGTGCTTCTGAAACAGAACTAGATCATGGTCTCCACGACTCACTGCAGTCACAGCTTTGAGCAAAACCTCTGGCTTTGCTGAATTAGAGATGACCCAAGTTATTTTCAGTGAGGTTCACAAAGGCAATGCCACCAACACAGGCCTGTGCATGCTTGGGAAAAAATACAACTTTGGACCTGAGTCACAGATCTCTGTCCCCAAAATAGTCTTTGTCACATTTGTCCTCTCGCTTTGAGGAGAGTCTGATGAGTTGCAGTGGAGTCTGTGCCCACAAAAATATCCAGGGACCCATCCCTGAACTGCTGGAGGAGATGGAACACTTCCCTTCAGAGTAGATTCAATTTGGGGTTTATTTTTAGGTTGGAAAAACACCAAGTTCATGTAAGATCTAAAGAGAAGGAGAATTTCTCTCCATTTCCTGTGTTACTGTAGAGGAGGCAGTGTCAGATCTCACAGACCCTTCGCTCCTGATTTGTTTTGCTAAACTGTTTTTCTGGAATACACAGCAAGAAAAACAGAGCCTGGGAAGACATTTTTGCCCCTTTTTTTATTTTGTTTTGCCTTTTCTGCTGGAGGGAATGTCAGCTGTGCTCCAGAAAGAGGTAAATCATTAGAGCAGCCACTGGGGAGTTTGACTTTGGCACGTGGGGGGAAGAGGAGCACACAAAAGGGCATTGGAACAGCAAAATTAAACAGGGGTGATAAGGGAAATTTGAATTTGCTGTGGGAGTGCCTTGCATAATGAAAGCATTTAGATAAAAGAAAAGGTTAAATAAATGCAGGGGCAATGTTTTATTGGTTTTGTTTAACTGTGTCAGGCTAATGTGGAATCAGAGTTTTCCATCTCTTGACTGGGCACCTACAGTGTCTGAAAAGTCCTGAGTGAACATTCAAATTAAAGAATTTGGAAGTATTCCTGAGGCAAGAAATCAACGGAGGGATTTTTACTTGCTTTAAGGAAAAAAGGTTCTCAGCAAATTTTGGTACACCTAGGAGAACAAACATTAAAAAATGTCAGCTTCACTTATCTTAACAATTCCAAATTTGCTATTTTGGAAAATAATGTTTAGATGATAAATGCTCCTTCCAAAAGTCCCGGGGAATGAATGGAACCCTTTTTCCCCCACAGTGCCCTGTCAGGTAACTGATTTGTGGCATTTGTTTCAGCTGCAAAATCCATAAAGATGAGCAGCTCAGCTACTTATTGCTGAACGCAGCCACTTAGTCAGAAACATCTCCTAAGCAAGGAAGGAAAGAGGAGAAAATGTTATGGACCTTCTGGTATTCAGAATCTTTGAATCATGAGAACTCCTTCCTCAAGACTGCCATTCTGCTGCCTCCTGTTTCTCCTTTTATGAAAGGAGGAGGTTTGATTTAGAGGGCACAGAGGGAGCAGTGTGTGTCCCTCCCCAGAAATGGGACATTAAGCCAGGGTGGCCCTTTGAGCAGAGCCCAGGGGAGCAGAGCAGGGATTGCAGGAGCTGGGAAGGTGCCTGGAAGGGAGCAGAGCAGGGGTTGCAGGAGCTGGGAAAGTGCCTGGAAGGAAGGAGAGCTCCAGGAGATGGATGTGAGGCAGCAGAACCCCCCAGGGTTTGTGCCACACTTCAATTGGGGGATGTTCTGCGGTCACAGAATGGAAAAATGAGTTATTTTTTGCTTGTTCCAGGGGAGTATTCAAATGACGTTGAGGTGCTCAAGTGAATATACATTTTAAAAACATGTGCATTTGGTGATGACCTTGTATAGTCTCAGTTTACATATTTATCCACCCATTCAGTGTTGTCCAGGCACGACTGGAGAACAATACAACTCCTCAAGCAGCTCATACAAATCAATTTTCTGGTTTAAATGTATTCCAGGCTATTCTGTTTGGGCCAGAACAAGGCATTCAGTTGTACAAGGGAATTTGCCTGCTTCACTAGGCTTTTGCAAAGCACAATACCCTCACCAGAGGCGAAATGGAGATGAATCCAGGCAGGATTTCAGCACAGCCCGTGGGCCCAGCGCTGACAGTGCTGCTGATTTCAGAGCTGACACTTCATGCAGATCCTGATTCATCTAACAATTAATTAGCATGGAAAAAAAAATAACAGTAAAGGCAGCTAAAAATAAAGCCCACATCTCAGGCAGGTTTCAGTTTGGGGGACTCCCAGTGTGTTAGTGAGAAAACGAAGTTATCTCCAGGGAATTAGGATGCTGATGGAGAGGAAAATGTGTGATCATTTGTAAGGCATCAGCCTGCTCCAGACTTATGTAATGGTTTCCTTATTCCTGGAGAATAGAATTAATTTGGCCTATCAAACACAAATCAGTGCCTGTCTGTTACAGACTTTTTTGTGATTCTTCTGTGCAATCATCACTGGAAGCATAAGGGGAAATTTGCAGGACATAGAACTGAGTTACTGCTGAAATTCATGGTATTTCTAAAAAACCCATCATGAATCAATAGGAAAAAAAACCTCCCATAGAATATATGTACTTAGAAAAAATGATTTTCTAGCTCTTCCTTTCTTTACATTATGATTTTAGAAGTATATTATAGAATAAAGCAGCCTAGAAACACTGATGCTGTGGCCTGGAGAAGTGGCAGAGAGCTTTTAGAGCAGTGCTGGCTGAGAAAGGAGTTCACTAATTTTAGGCAAGGCACCCCTCATCTGTTGTTTGGTTAATTTTGGGGTTTCAAGAAAAAAAGACTTTATTTTTTTAAAATGAAGCTTTCACCAAAGACCTCTCTGACTGTCCTTCTAAGAGAGAAACCTGTAATAACTCAAATTTTAGCTATGAAGTCTTTCAGCTTAATAAGATATGATGATTTTACAGTGTCTGTCACCAGTATATGTATCCTCTGCAGTCTCTCCTGGCTTTTCCACAACAGGTTATTGCTGCTGTCGAGAAGGAAAGCAAAACAAAACAAAACACCACTTGTAGGAAAGAACCTGAAGAAGTGTTAGTTTTTATTGACTATTCTTTCTGTTTGTACAGAATTTTTAAGCTCCTCTGCATTGCATTATCTCCCGTTAGTGCCACTTGAGTTAAGTTATTATTCTGGGCTCTGTGTGTTGTCAGGAAACAAAGGAAGCAAACACGCCTAAGTTTGGCAGCCAGGTGAAGGACACGGTGCTTTTCCTTACTGTACCTCCTGTTCAAGTGCCTTGGTTTCCTAGTTACCATTTGTATTTTACATGATCAGAATTTACATTTGCTGCTTAAAGAGCTGTGTTGGCAAGAGCCTTTGGGGGCCAATTTTGTGGTGTATTCATGAGTGTGCTCTCCAGGCCACACATATCTCTGGTGTAAGTGTACAGTTTGCAGTGAGACTTTACATGACATTTGCAGTTTGGAGGAATCTCTCTGTGAATAATGAATGTAGGACCAGGCATATTTTAAACTATATTTTAAAAAAACCCTCTGCTCTGGTTTAAATATCAGTATAGTTTCTTATTGTTCCACTTGGGACCGTTTACATCTATTAATCCAGAACCTCTTGGCAGGGCTGACTTTGTGTTTGAACTGGGAAAAGCTCAGTCTGCTTTAAAGAGTGTTATGTTAATTAGGAATATGCCACAAATAGCTGGTTATATGTGGGTAACCTCTGGAGGAATGTTATTCCAGCACTGTGTGAGCATTCAGGAGGGAATGGGATTCCAGAAGCCAAAAAGCAATTACATTATTGCCCTGTTAATTATGACAACTTCTCTTAGAAAAGTATTTCCTTTAGTCTTTGATCTTATTCTGATTCTCTTGGTCACCTTTATTTTAGTCTTTGCCTCCCACCTTCTCCCCTTTCCATCTGAATGGCACTTGTATGGCACCAAACACCATCATCTCGGTCATGGTATGTTATCACCCTGTTTCAGCACCAACAAGGCCTTGGAAACCACTTTTAGGACCCTCCTCTTCACAAGTTGTGTTCATTCAGTGGCTCCCACCACACTTAGAGCCAGACTGTGCATGTGCAGGGCCAAGTGCCCCTTTGTGGAGCAGATCTGAGCCCTCCTGGGCAGAGCAGCTCCAGGCAGGGCTCCCCTCCATCCTCCTGCCCTGGCAGAGAACGACACCAGCTCCCAGGGCAGGGCTCCCTCTGGCTGGGTGGGACAGGAGGGATCTGCTGGATCCTTTCCTGGCCTCCTTGGGCAGCTGCCATTGCCTTGCTGGCACAGAGTGGTGTTTTCTGTATCCTCAGGAATCTCTGCAAAGGGATTGATTTCTCACTTCACTCAAGGTTTGCAACACGCCGCTCTGCAGACATCTGTTTTCACAGCTCCGCTCCGAAATAGCCTCTGCTGAGACATTTAATGAAATTCAGTGAGCTATTTTAAAAATGACAACAAACACGAGCCCCAACCCTCGGTTATTTGTGAAATCCATTGTGGCTAAGCCAGTTTGACAGGAGTCGTGCCAGTAACACAGCACAGCGGGTATGGAGACAGAAGGGCTTGGGGTGAGAGGTTGGGACAGGTCCCTGAGCCCCTCTCTGGAAGCAGCCAAGGACAGATGTGTCATTTCCAGGCTTTTAGACCTCATCATTTGCAGGAGTTACAAAGGCTAAAGGGCTTCAGCTGCAGGAGCACCAGCCAGGCCAATGTTGGACGGGGTAATAATTAATACATTTTTATAGACTTTGATTCTGTGACACACCGAGCATCTCCTTGGGGATGCAAAGTGCCCTTAATGTCCCCTGACACTCGGCAGAGTTGAGGCTTGTTTGGCCCTCTCTGCTCTCTTTCCAAGAGCCCTCAGAGCTCCTTTGTTGCTGCTCTCAGTCAAAGCACAGAGTTGAGGGCTTTTATATTCACCAGCATGATCAGGGCTCTGCTGGTGTCACAGAACAGGATTGAAGCACTAGTGCCAATTACCATAGCACTCCTTTGTTGTAGGTATCATTTCCTCCTGTTCCTGAAACAGCATTAATCCACCTACTCCAATTTAATGAATTAAAAAGAGAGACTCAATCAATTAAAGTAATTGAGTAATTGAGACGATCATTTCATCATCTTTGAATAGGGCAAAGCCCGTGTCCTTTGCTGTAGGTCCTTGGGTAGCACGGTGCTGTCAAACATTGCATCATTCTAGGGCTGCTTTGTCACTTCACACAACAAAGAAAATGCTCTCCAGCAACACAGAGCAAAGAACATTTGAAAAGGTTTAGGAGTGGCACAGGTCCATCATTCATTCTATCTCAGAAAGCCATGGGTAAGGCTTACACCACAGAGGATGTAAGGCATCAAAAGAAGGGGTTATCTGGTGCTGTACCTGTGCATATGTTAGCATATAGAAATATGTCCTTGCAGGTATTTTTATTTAAAAATCCTCCGTACTTTTCATCTTTACACTTCTTAAGATTTGTAAGTGAACAAAGAAATGTCATTACCACTGAATCTCCCACTGGTGTCAGGAAATGTAACCCTGCTTCGTAGCTAAATGGCTGTTGGCAGCTTTGGGCCCTTCCAATGCTTTAAACCTGCAGAATTTCTGTCATTGCTTCTCTTGGCAAGAAGCCAGTTTGGGAAGAGGCTTCTCCATGCACCCAATAAATGGATGGTCCTTGTGCTGTGGGGGGTGAAGAGTCATCACTGTGAACCTGCAGCAAAGGGCAGCAAGAGGTCGAGTGGGGGTGACAGATGGGAAAGGCTTTAGGGCCAGGAGCCTGTTATTGCATTTCAGGATTTTAATAGGAGGGTTTATTCCTGCTTTGTATTGAAATTTACCTCAGGAACCAGCCTTTCAGGTTATTTACAATGACAAACCCCTCCTCCTGAGCCTGTGGTATGATGAGTGCATGAGCATGTCAGCAGCTGTGGGAGGTGGCACTGGCATTTGAAGATGCTGGTGACACAAAAGGCTTCTCTTATGGGCACGTCCCAATGGGGATGAAACACCAACTCACTTCTAATTATCTTCAGGTCATTTCTCATTCTTCTCAGAGTGTGAAGTGTATCCTGTTTGCTCTTCTCCTGCAGTAAAGACTGGAGAGATGATCTTCCAGCTGGACACACCAGTGCAAAAACTTTGGAGGTCTCTCTCATCTCTCTAAAGAGAGTGAGAGTCGAGAGGGGGGAGAACAACCTGAAAAGATTCCAAGGAGTGCAGGCAGCCCCCCAGCCCTGGTGGGTTTATCTGATCACACACTGTTGGTAGCCCTGAGATCTCAGGCAGTGGCCAAGAGGCTGCACAGGTTCTCTATTTGCATGTTTTGCTGAGGATTTGGGGATTCTGGTTGTAGTTCCCAAGATTTTGTACTTTTCTCTTGAGTAGATGGTGGGTTTGTTCACCAAATGCTTTGCAAGAGAAGGGTTAGAATAATGCTGAAGGTATTCGTTCACTGCCCTTCTCCTAGAGGTTACAATTATTTTTTCTTTGCTAGTTTTAACTATCTTGATATATATATATGTGTGTGTGTGTATTATATATGTAAAAATTAGATATAATCAGATATTCTTTAAGGGTTTGGGAATAAGATGAACAAATTACTGGGAAGAAACTTTTTTTCATGTCACCAACAAGATAACCCAGCAAGAGCAATGTAAAAGAAAAAAACTTGTATTATAGCAATATCCTATATTAAAGATCCTGGCAGTCTGAGGGGAGGGAGTGATTTATTTTGAGATTTAGGTCTTGGCATGGTTTACTGATTAGCAAATTCCATGCTAATTTGTGTTCTGAGCTCTAGATTATCTAAAATGCTACACTAACTAAAACATCTTTCTTATAACTTTGCCTCTGATTTTTATCATCACTAAGGTTTCACACTGAGATCCCATCACTTTCTTTTTTTACTGGAGAAATATTAGATATGTTTTGTAAACCACTAAAAGCAAACAAGGAATGCAATAAGCCGTTTCTGTAGTAGTTGCTCAGGTTGTCAAGTTCGTTATATTTAGATAAATTAAAGTTAAGGCATATCTTACTCATCTTTAAAACCCATCAAATGCGTTGCCCAGGCATTCAAGTCATGGAACTGTTCACATTAACTGTATTTATTCCTTTATAAATATTCCCAGGGGCTTGATAAGGAGCAATATTGTGCTCTAATGAGCATGTGTATGGTGCAGAGCTCGCAGAGAGATTTAGCTCAGTGATTACATCTCCTTGATCTGCCAATCTGCACATCAAAAGGAGCTGGTTTGTTTTAATACTCTGTCTACCACTGTTAACTTCACTGAATAGGTGACCCCCCCACACGTCAGTTTGTTTTAAAACTATTTGGGGATTATATTTAAGCCACTGTAACACTTGTGGTGTCTGAAGGTACCTCAGCATCTCTTGTGGCATAACGTGCCCAGATGAAAGGCAGGAGAGATAAAAGGCAAAGAGAATGTTACTAATTAACTCTGGCTATCTAATGGGCCCCACTTCCACTCCAACCTTCCCAAAATATCTGGCATGCAGAGCAGGCTCCAGATGGATTGACTGCAGCACACATATGGCTGCAAATCCCCACCAGGACACGTCTAGGGTGTCACTTGCTGGACTCCTGGCTGTTGGGATGCAATGACACAGAAACACAGGGGGACCCCAAGGCACTGACTCTTCTTTAGGAAGAGCTCCATTTTAGCCCCAGATGGAAGGCAGTGGTTGGGTGAACCTGCCCTTGGGTGAACATTGCTGAGATGGGGCTTCTTGTCCCATTTTGTGCATGTTTGACACATATGTGTACTCTTGACCTCTTCCTGGGCTCTCCAGTTGTTCTTATAAATAATTGCAGGTTCAGTGAAACTTGCAGCTTGAGATTTTTGCATTCTTTCACTGTCTCTGATAAGTCAGCCAACTGCACAGCTTCTTTGGGGTTTAAGTCAGCAAAGATCTCTCACTTAAATGGCTGGAAAAAAGCAATACAGGAAAATGGGACTGTCTTCTCTAAAGGAAACAAACTAGTCCAATGTCCCTTTTCTCAGAGTGGTTTGAAGCAGATGGAAAAAAATATGTTCAAATTGGGCAATAAGCAAGTAGGCAGGAATTTGCTACATGCCTTTGAAGGCCACCTCCAAGCCACCTTCAGAGCCAGAGAGATGCCCTCCAGCTGCAGGCAGCCAAAGTTTGGAACTCTGAGAAACTGGGGAAAGAATTGCTGTTTTCCTGACATTTGACCTTGTGTTTTTGTGTACAAATGTATTTTTGAAGAAGAGTGCCTTGTACACGTGGAACTCGAAGTGGACTGGTGTTTGTTCACTTCTGGAAAGGAGAAAATTCCACCTGCTGTGCCAGTAAGACTCACCTGTGTTTTTGCCTTAAGAGCAAGAAGTGTTGATGGCAGCCTTAATCCTAAACCTGTCCTAAGAAATCCACTATAGAGGTAACACCCTGTGGTGCTGAGAGCTCTCTGCAGTGTTTGTTTCCACCTGCCCCAGCAGAGGGACCAGCAAAGGGGCCTTCGTTTTCAGAGGTGCTGCTTTGATGCCATCGCTGCCTTCCTGTGCCCCCCAGCTCTGCAGTGCTGGCAGTGGGACACTTCAGTGGCAGGGGAGGTGGCAGCGTGCCCACCTGCTTCACTCAGGTCCATTCGAGGTTACCAAGCTTGATAGTGAAGGCTACAGACAATGTAATTCCTGATTTCTTCCCATTTGTTCTGACACTGCCTCGACAAAGACAGCAAAGCTTATGGGTGCAGAGTGGGAAGGAGGATGTCAGAGGCAGCTTTTCAGTTGTGATCCCTTCACATCCAGGCTCCACCAGCCCTCACACTTGATGTTTCCCACTCCCTCCTAGGAAATGGCAAGGGTTGGGTGCCTGGATATTCCCGTGGTTGTCTTCAGGGCTGTGAGCACACAGCACGCTCCGGTGCCTTAACACTTGGGCATTTTTCCTGCCATACTTTATCCATCTGACAACCTGCTGTTACACAAAATGTAATTTGAACTATGGTACTTCATTAGATGATTTTCCAGTATTAGAACCACCCAAAAGCTTTGATGCAGCAGATAATTAGTAAGAAATTACAAGGAGATAAAGAATGGGTGGGCAGACAAGGCTAATGAGTCACAGTCAGCAAAAAGTGGGAACTGCAGTAGTTTTGCTGTCATTAATATCCCAAGTACGTTCCTGTTGCGTTTCTTCCCCAGGCACCAGAGGAAGATGCTGAGAAGATGCATTTTCAGAGCCAGAGGTTGATTCCAGCCTGGCTCTGTGGTCTGTGAGACAGTCACAGCAGTGTCACTGCTGAATCACAGTGCCTTGCCTTCTGAAAATCTGAGGTCATAAAAACGAGATTGATTCCAGAATAATCCATGGTTTAACTGGTTGATTTCCTCCTCAGTCTGAAATATTCAAAAGAGCTGTTTGTTTAAGGGTGGCTTCATTGCAGTGCTGAGCCTGTTTCCAGATTTCTGGAAGTATTTAGTTACTATTCAGTGTTTCCATTGGAGGTAGCAGACTGGTCTCCTTTTGGGTTTTGTTTAGTTGTGGGGTTTGGGGGAGAGTTTTAGTGTTGTTGAAGATATTTTTGCTTTATTTCAAGGCAGTAGGCTATTTTCAAATGTGTTGTATTTTGTTTGAGTGCTTTTCATAACCTGGTTCATAGAGATAAGGGACAAGGTGATGACAAGTGTGCTGCAGTGTATCTTGAAACCAAATATACCATTAATCAAGCTGATAATAGTCCATAAGGTCAGTCTGTGAGTTCATTGTTTAAGGAACAAAATACACGATGATGTTGGAAAGACAAAATTAGGGAAGGGTTTGGCCTCAGCTTTCTCTTGAGATTTTCCTTCCAGCTAATCACACATGCCCGTAGTGCATTCCTTGAATTCAGCAGGAGCTACTTTTGGAATATATTGTATTTTAATAATCTCTTCCCTGATGTTAGCCCTGCCCTCAGCACGGCCCTCACAGTTCTCTGTGTTCTCTTGCTGACAGAACGTGCAGTTATTGTCTCTTCCATTCACAAAGCTGCCTTCCTGAGGAGGTAACTGGTTATCAGCTCTTGGAGTCATTTTTAATCATTGTGAAGAATCATTGCTTTCTAATAAGGCAAGTGATTAATTATCATGCCTTTTTTATCAGTGTAAAGCCTGTCAGGGGTGCAGTGGCTTTCAATTATAAACCTTGCAGGGTTCTCTTTACTAGAATCCAGCATGCTTAGAGACAACTCCATAGGTAGGCAGCCTTTTTTCTGTGTAAGCTGTAATTATCTCCTCAATTATTGCTCTATCTATTTACAAATAAAGACCCAATATCCACAGTGGAACATATAAAAAATTAATAGGAAATTCCATTACCCCAATACTGAAGAAAAATGTGACATCAGAAGCTTAATGGAAACAGAACTATGCCATCCATTTGCATGATTAGAGAATATGGGCCCTTCAGAAGCCTAAAATAAATGAAATACCAATATGAAATTAGGAATATGTTTCTCATTTATTGAGAGTCCCCAAGCAAGCTGCTTTTGTCTTTCCTAATGGGCTCACTTCAGCCTCAATTGTTACAGATTGCTGTGGAGATGGAATGGAACTGCAGCAGGGCAGGAACGAGGCAGGAGAACAGTGCCTGAGACCCCAAAGAAAGAGCAGAGAACTTTGTCCTGAGTGTAAAACTGCCCCATGTCAGCCCCTATTGCTCACTGCTCCATAAATCTCTGCGACTGGCAAAGGGCAAGATCCAAAAGTACTGAGCACCTCCCAAAATCCATGTCACTTGGGGTGGCCACACCAAAATCTTGGTGCTCCTCACGCTAGTTGATATTTTCCATGGGCACATCAGGTAGTCCTGGAGGAATTCCCCAGGGAAATAAAACTATATGTGCCCCTTACTGCTTTGGGAGTTTTCCAGTGGACTTGGAACTGTTTCCATCTGCCTTCTGTGTCCACCCTGTTCCTTGAGATGCCCCTGCTTTAACACCACGCTCAACAAGCTCTGTAACCTACTCAGTGGGAACATCAACTCTGCTTTTCCAGCGCACTATAAAAGATTCCCTCCTCAGAGGGAGAAAACACAGCCCTTGTGAGTGTTTGCATAAATACCAGGAGGCCTTGGAGGGACACAAATCTCCTTCAGCACTAATCCTATTTTTTGTTGCTATTAGTATAACAAACTAAAAATCCTTTTGATTATACCATTAGTTTTCCCAAAGGGGACTGTTCATGCCCTTAAAAGCTCTTAGTGCATGAAGCAAGTGTGTAAATAAAAAGACAACAGGAGAAAGAAAGGATGAATATTTATAGTCAGCATTCAGGGCATTAATGAATCTTTAGTTATTGTTTTTCTCTCTAAAATTGAAATAACTAACAAGTAATGAACCTTCTTATCGAGAAGATGTTCTGAGGGATAAAGCCTCCCACTAGGCATGGTCTGAAAAGCTGATCCAGTTCTGGCCTCGTGAGTGGTTGGAAGGGATATTTCTGTGTCTAGTACACTTGGAGGGGATAATTACTTAAAAGACTCAGCACTTCATGACAGACGTAGAAGAAAGTGTGGAATTTGATTTTAGCTGGAGATCTGGAAAATATTTTTTCCCAATTATATAAGTCACCCCAGATATGAAATACATGTCCAATCACAGAACTTCCAATAGCACAAATTGGGTTTTTTATGGCATCAGCAACACAATCCACTTTCTATTGCTTCCTGTGGCTGATGTCTATTAAGTTAATTGTATTCTCTGAAATTTCTTCCCGGTTCATCTCTGCCAGAGATGCCCAGGAGCTCTGAGATGGGGAGTGGAGCTGCTTCTCCCCTGGGGTTTGCTGTGTCCTGCTCGGGGCTCTGCTCACATCTCTGGGAATATACAGGGACTTTGCTTGTCTACAGCAGGAATAAAATGATCCTCTCTTTAATCTTGCCAGCACCAGCCCTTCAGCCAGCCAGCAGAGCCCACTGCTGGTTCCTGAGGTCTCTCTCACATGCAGGTGCATCCAGAAGCTTCCAGCTTGTGCAGATTCAGAGTGCAGAGTGCAATTTGTCTAATTCATGATGACAGAGGGGCACATTCCAGTGAGCTGGCACAGAACTGGCAGCCAGAGATACTCCAAGTCTCTGTCTAGCTCTGCCTTTTTTTTTTCTTTCTTCTCCATATTTCCTTGCCTAAGACTGATAAACCTCTTGCTTTCATTTTCCCCACAGGCTAAAGTGCAGCTCCTGCAATTTTATAAGGTTCTTGAAGGATTACTAAAGAAATTTCAAATCTTCCTAAGGTGCTAATAGTGTTAGGCTGTATCTAGCAGAACGAGCTACCAGTTCTGAGAGATAACTGAGGCAGAGAAGCTCAGGTTAACAAAGTCACTGTAACTAATATAATCTAAACATAATCCTGCTTACCAGGCTTTTAAACCTCAACACTCAAAAGATATGCCAGGACAGGTCCTTGATTTCAGGGCTGAGCATTCTGATTATTATTATTATTCTTTAATAAGGAGTTATGATACCTGTTGATGTATTTGCTGACTAAATTCAAAGCATAAGTACTTTTCAAACTGTTTTTGATGCATAATGGAAGATAAGATACCACTCTCTCGCTCCTTATCTTAAGGAAGCCCTTTAAAAATTGCCTGTATTAAATGGCCAAAGCACAGATTTTGTGAATTTTTCGCAAGTAAATTGTGTGAGAATCCCTATAGTTGATTTTTTTTCATGGTAGTGTTGTCAGTAATTAAATATTTTTCATAACAGTGCCTCAGTAATAGAGGAGCTTGCCAAAACCCTCTCATTTCTTCCCTCCATGGGTTGTTGCCACGTCCTTAAGGTGCATCATCACAGCAGCAAGGATTCATCTGTCTGCATTTTGGTGTCTGTTCCTCTGGATCTGATTGTCTGGATTCCTCCTCTCATCCACACACGCAAATAGATGCTCTGGGGTGTAATTCATCTCAGGTTCTCCCGGCTGTCACAAAGCAGGGCAGAGCAGTGGCTGGGGTTTAGATGCCTACAGAATGGGAAGCTAATGTGAAATGAGATGGTTTCCAACCTGGGATGTTTATGCCTTGACATTTCCACATCACTGTAATTTCCCAACTGGTAGTTGTCAAAACACAGGAGAAGTTTTGATTTTTTCTTTTTTAGACTTAAATGGAAATGTGAGTGAGTCAGATTTAAGTGATATGTTTTCATTTCTTGTTATAGTCTCTCAAATGGAGCAACTTACACTTTTGCTTTTTGTCCCTTTGAATTATCCAGACTGTAAGGAAATGTGGAACAGGATGTGTTCAGGGACTGCACTCCCTTACATGAAATAAGCACCAAGCACTTCAAATCGCCTCAGCTATCAGAAAAATGCTTTAGTTTGAAAGAGTGTTATTGAAATGACCATTAGCAGCCCCTGCCCAGAGAAGCTGTGGGTCATACATTCCCACACCACCCATTTCTCCAGGCAGACATCCAGCCAGGCCCTTTGGAACTGGACACAGACTCAACTGGCCCCTGCTTTGTGGTACATTCAGCTGCCATCCGTCATTACTTAAAATACTTAATATAACTGGGCCCTGGGCCCCCCAAAAATGCAACACTCCGTAAGAATCCCTGCTACTTCTGTCTCTCAGTACTTCTCTCTCTCTCATGCATTTCCAAGGGCTTTAGTTGGTGGATATTTTTTTTAGGTCTGCTTTTTTTTCCACTGAAAGATGCACAGTTACCAGTACATGGAGCCTTCTGTTCTTCAAATAACATCAAGTGCTCCCTGGGGGCTCTTCATGTAGGAGTTCTCTGCTAAAGATTTGCCTCAGGAGTCTGTAATTCCTACAAGAAGAGCACATATCTTTATGTCAGAGTCATCACAGGCTATCACACTGGTTGATGCTCACTCACATTCTGCTTCATTAACTGTTCCTCATTTGTTTCCTTCTCTTGCCAGCTCACTTAAGCCAGATCCCAGTGCACCCCCAGTAAAGCCTGTACCAGTTTCAGGCAGAAGACAGATGGGCTCATGCCCTATTTCCTCTCTCTGTGAAGGACAAATTATGCCTTGAATACTTTCTTTCAAGTGTTACCAAAATACTGACATCACACTTGCCTTTCTATAAAACTGCAAGTATAGCAATTTGGCTTTATCCTGGAATTGGGCAATTCGTGGTGCAGGAGAGGAAGAAACTTGGCATGGGAGTGTGGGCACAGCTTGAGATGTCACTAATGGGCAGCAAGAGTCCCTTAAGGACTTTATCTTTTCCCACTAAAGCTGAGCCTGTGCTGTGTATTTGCATGGTCTGACCTAGGACAGGGGATAATGGGCACACTTAATCTCAAAGAAATAGTAAAAGGAGTCTAGAAGCTTGTGAGTGTTGATGGATAACATAACCTTAATTACATGTGTAATCTAATGTAATTAGGTGGCTTCCACTTGATCTTCTTCTCGGGGAGGGCCCAAAGCTTCCCCTCTGGCAGACAGCACCATCAGTTGTGTCTCTCCATCTCACTTTGAGCTGCAGAAACCTGTGGCTCATTTCAGACAGTACAGGGGAGGGTGATATGGCAAATCCACAGCCATGGGCTTGGACACATTTTAACATCATTTTGGAAGCTGTGGGCACTCTCCAGATGTTAGCAGTTATGGGATGCTTTTAGGATTCCTTCCTCCTGCATTGCTTGTGTGTATGAATGTACTTTGTCATCTTTACATTAATTTGGAGAAACTGGGAAGAGAAGCAGCAAAGCCCCTGTTCTTTGTTAGCTAATTACCTGGTTGTGAGGCCCAGCATTGAGCAGCTCAAGCCAATAACTGAGATGTGAATTATTCATGATTCTTGCTGTTCCAGTCTGCTCTTTCTGACAGCTCTATCAAGCATGAGACAATGATATTGGCACCATAAGAGCACACAGAGATGGGGTCATTGCCCCAGTCTGTCCCCACTGTTTGCTTTCTGTTTGCTCTTTTCAAACATAGTAGGAGCAGTATATGTATAGCCCAGCTATCAGTTTTCCATGGTGGCAAGAATGTCTGTGTCTACTCTTGTTGTATTTCTATTTATTTCTTCTTTTTTGTGCCTTTTTTTCTCCAGTGTGTCAGCAGTACAGTATTTTAATCTTCCCAATGACCAGGGCTGCTGGGGAGATAAGCCCTGCATTTCCCTGCTTTCCTCTTGGTTCTGTCTTGTGAGTCATTGAATAAAGCCCAATTAAAGGGAGAAAGTGAGATCCCAATCCCAAAGAAAGCAAAGCCTCCTCTATGACAATATCTGGTGTATCATCATTAAAGGATAAATATGTGCAGAAATATGGCCTTTTGTGAATTTGCACATTCTCTGATAGTCACTTAATATTTCCCATGCCCACAATGGCTCTCTATGGCTGCTGACATTTCTACAGCAATTTTTAATTGCCAGGGAATGCCGTCAGAGGACGTTGTGGATAAACAGCATGTTAAAGGATCAGCACTCCAGCTGTAACACTCAGGGATTTTAAGGGCAGTGAGTAACTTATTTCAGATTTTCACAGAAAGGAGCAGCTATATGTTCGTTTTATTTCACTACAAAATCCTGACAGTCCCCTGCTTGTAAAACACACTTCATTTCTGTGGATTTATATCATGAGCCTGCCAAGATTCCTCTTCATTTGTTTGCTTTCTTAGGCTTCAAGTAAATAAGAAGGGTCAGCAAAGCCTTTTAGCCATGGCCTTTTGGCTTTGTCCTGTTTCATTCTCCGACCAGCTGATCCAGAAATAGACCTGAAAACAAAGCTAAGGGATGTGAGATTTAGGCATAGGAGCAAATTGCCAGTAGGAGAACTCTGAATTTCCAATCCTCCTGCAGCCTGGGCCACTGCTCCGTTCATCACCCTGATGGCAAACCTCAAGGAGGAGCTCCTGAGAAAATCCCCTGGAAGGAGGATGTTTCTCCTGAAACAAGGACATTGGCACTTTGACACCTGCTGTTCTCCAGTGTTTGCCAAGCCTTTACAAAATCTATCTGTATAATAATGTCAGTGGGCCACCCTCACCCTGAGCAGACACTGAGAGCCAGCAGGAAAGGCCACATGTACTAATGGCCACGTCCCATGTAGAATCAAGGAGCTGATTGTGCCTAATAAATATCTTCACTGTTATCAACTGTTGGACTCACATTAAACCCCTCCTATGGCAGTCTTCCTTCAGAGCAAAAAAACAAATCACAAAGATTTGTGGGCCATTTAAAAACCTATAGGGCATGAAATTGATGCTGTGTGAGGAAGAGAGAAAGGAATTCCCTCATTAGGCCTTGCACATTAGTACAAAGGCTGTTATTGCAGTTTAATCTGAGTTCTTGTGGTATGGCCTCATAGCTCATTTATACCAAACACGTGGGATAATGCACTAAAATACTGATATGTCTTTAATTACATTCTCTTAATGCCTCCACCTTTTTCTATCCATATGTACTACCCATGAAAGAGCAAGAGATGGTTAAAGTGAGTAGCTGAATTAAATACTTGAAGTGAAGCATTGACTCCCTGCTCCCAAATCGTGGTGTGTAACATAAAGGCTCTCAAGAGTTACGGGCAAAATCCCATTTTTATTCTGTTGTTGATCATTTTCATGGCCCTGAACACTCAGGCTGCCTCTGTGGCAGCAGTAGGGGTGGTGTGACAGTGTTTCTTGCTATGGCTTGTGATGTAGATGGTTGGACTAGAACTGAACTGCTGCTTAGGCTTTGGTCAGCTGTTCCCCACTCTGCAGCTCAGAAAAGAGAGTTACTTTAATATCCCAAGTGCTGAAAAAGGGTCAGAGCACAAAACATGAAGCTCTTGGTTGGTTTTTTCTCTCCTTCTCACCTGACATGTTCAAATTGTCTGCAGTCTTTGCTCTGATGCGACTTAGAGTGGATGAGAATTTTGAGTTAGGCTTCCTGGCAGCATCCATATCCTGGAAAGTGCTGTGAAATCAGCTGGAAAATGATCTTGCCCAAATTATAAATGGAAATTCAGTCTTCCTGTCAGACAAACACATTTTGTCAGAACAGATTTTACTGTTTGACTATGGCAAAATGAAGCTAAACTTATTTTCCAGTTCAATGTCAGCCCAAGTACCACAGAGAGGGGAGTGGAAACCCCACAGGGCAGGGAGGAGAAACCAGAAAGGAGCAGAGAGACCCCCTCATGGAGAGTCCATCTCACTGTACTCCTTGCTCCAACCTCTTGATGTGCAGAAGACCTCTTTGCAATGATGCACCCTTATTGAAATGGAAATTTACTGATTAAAAGCAAATAGAAATACATTCTGCAGAAGAAGCACTGCAGTGGATAAATCATGCTTCAATAAAATTTATGTTTTCTCAGCATTACAGCACATTTATATAAATGGAAATGGGTTTTTCTCCTCAATACTGAGGTCACACTTCTAGTGTTTCTATTTTTGACTGCCATTTCTCCACAGGAATCTTGTTTGAAATCACAAAAGTATTTGGGGCAATGCCTCCAGATACATCTAGAGATAAATCAGACAAGTTGACTCTGGAAATATAATATCTATTCCCTGAAAGTAAAGCCCAGTTTCCAACGCCATTGCCACTTTGTGCTTGAATTATTCAGCTTTACAGATACCCATGGCTCCTTTTTATTAAACCCCATGTTTTATCTTTGCTCTAATAAAAAAGGAACATGTACATCAGGAACCCTGAATAATTCAGTCTGACTTCATAACTCAGGGAGCTTACTCTCTTTCAAGGCATTGCTTGCCTGGGTGTTGCAGAAATCAAGCAATTCTCTGAAGAACAGTTGTTGCTCTGTTGTAGGAGTCGATTTGAGCTCCCATGCTGAGTGCAAGGTTACAGAGCTCGCTGTTGTATTGCCTGAGGCAGCTCCAGCTCCTTCGTGCTGGGAAAAGGACAGAACAACATTGCAGTTATTCCACACACTTACTCAGGTCCCCGTAAGGAACTGTTCAAACCTGAATTCTTCAGAAAGGATCTTCGTTCAGAATTACTGCAGCTAACTATGGGCAAGAGATGGCAGCTGATATCTTCATCAAGGCATATTTTTTTGAGAAACATTAAGCACTTTAATTAAACTATGAATCCATTTAAATCCTTCTAAGCATTGGGTTTGTGTGTTTAAAATTATTACCAACCACTTAACAAAAGACATATCGGGATGCCCTGCAGTGCATTCATGAGACTGGAATTGTGGCATTTGCCAGAGAACTAGACAAAGCCAACTTTGATTAACAGCAGCTCTGTAGAGGTGATCTTTTGTTGTTAAAAATTAATTTTGAGGTCTCAAAACCAAGAGAGGAACTGAAGGCTGTGAATTGAAAATTAGATCCTGAGATTCCAGCAATTAAAGTGTAGCAAGAAAAAAACCCAAAACCCAGTAGAAAGAACCAAAAGTTGTTTTTTTTCCCTTCTGTGTGTGTGTGTTCTGCAGTGTGGTCCAAGTCCTAGAACCTCCTATCTCCAGGGCTGTCCTCCAGCAGACACTTCTCAGTGGCAATGCTGAGGCTGTTCCTGTTTGATTCCAGCAGCGTGGAGTTAATTTTAACAAAATGATTTTATAATTTATGAATTTTCATCCTTACTTGTTTCACACTGGCTTCTCTCTTGCACTGTGGAGTGAGGGATGGTTTTAAGATACTCCCTGATTTTCCCAGCACTTGAGCTAGAAGAAGGAATTCTCTTTGCTGTATTTATATTTACTAGACTTTAGAACCAGGCAGGAGGGGGGTTTGTTCTTTATTTCATTTAAGCCTCTTCCAGATATCAATTACATGACTAATTGATTATCTGTAGAGGAGCTTCATCTTTTGCTTCTTAATTCCTCTCAAAAGCAATGAGAATTCCATTAGGCAGCAATCTATTCCCCCAGTCAGCCCCCAGCCAATGGACCCTTCTGAGGTGGCTCCTGTTCCTACATGAAGTACCAGCCCTGTGCAGCAGCACCTCGTCCTGTTGGGGTATTTTAATCATACCTAAAATTCCTATAACTTTGTCATTCTAGTGGTTTCTTCTGACAAGACATTCTTGACCTGTAAATGTACAAATCTGTGATTTTCCCCTTCCATCCCTAATCCAGAAGTGTCCCAGAGAACACTGCCCATCTTGCCAAGTTGTCCCTGCTCATCCCAGGAGCTGCTTCCCTGTGATAGGACTGAAATTGCTCTTTTCATTATGAAATCATCTTTGAAGAGTCTTTTATTTTTGTGTTTGTTTTCCTCGCCGCGCACTAAAACTAATGGAATATGGAAACAAATCTCCCTCTGTTGATGCAGCAAATGAAGTGTTTTGCCCATGTTTCCATGGAGACAATCAGGCTGCCATAAATGAACACGAAACGGCTCTTATCAGGCAGAATTTAGCTGTGTTGGAAGCATTTCATTACAAGGCCTTCGCAGGGTCCTTGGCTGTGATGCCTTCCCAGAGTCCCAGGGGGATTCCCAGGCAGTGGGGGTTGCCATCCCTGTTTTAAATGCTGGGAAAGATGGTGAGGCATAGAGTGACTAATTCATTGATCCCAAGGGATGACAAAGGCAAGGACAGGACAAGAAGACAAGGAAAGGGTGTCCTTTCCTTCCTATCCCACTGGCCAGGACAGCCACTGCCCCTGCACTAAGATGCTAAAAAAGCTAAGGAAAAGTGTGAAGTTTGAAACGTGCTCTTTTCAGAGAATGTTATCTGTATTTCCTTATTCATTAAGTATAAAATCGTAGAAGCACAGTGTGTTTGGAGGGGACCTTAAAGCCCATCCAGTCCCACCCCTGCCATGGGCAGGGACACCTTCCACTAGCCCAGGTTGCTCCAAGCCCCATCCAACCTGGCCTGGAACATTTCCAGGCACAAATTATTTCTATGCTAATGTTTGGAGCCAAATTCTGTTTCATTTCTCTCAGCAAACAAGCACAGGAACTGAACAGAAGCAGTCGAGTTCTCCTCATTTCAGAGCTGAACGTCTTATCTTGTTTAACATTTAAATGTGAGCGTGCAGAGACGGGCGGGGAGTCGCTGGAGCTGTAACAACATTGACATTCAGCCTGTCGACAAACAGAGCCACTGCTCAGCCCTCCACACGAGTCAGACCCTGAATTCTGATTGCTGGCTGAGCTCTCCACGGTGCTGGGTTGGAAGAGAGTTGGGATTATGCCGAGGGAAATCCTGCTTGGTGTTTGGTCCTCGTGTTTCACTGGGTGCTGATGGAGTCGCTGCTACCAGGGAGGCAGTTTCTCTTCTGCATCACCTCTAAAACAAGCTAAAAAAGATATGTCTGGCGTTCGTGGTTTGAAATGAGGTTGAATGACTAAAAATAACTACTGGAGAATAGTCAAATTTGATTGCTAAGAGGTTTTTCTCTGTGAGAAATACAGAGGAGTTCTGTATTGTTCCAATTTTGGTTTTTTCTACTTACAGTTCACGGAGTTACACTTCATTATAACCTTTAATCAAAGCTGGAAAGGGGGTTCAATATCTTATGAGCTGGCTCTCTGCATTAAATCACAGTAATTTTTCTGCCATTATATTATTACTTCAGTTAAATTATAAATTATAACAGCTTCAGAACTGTTACAGAAATGTTTCACAACATATGATGTGACTTCTTTCCATGCACATCAAAATAATATGTTTGTAGTAATCTGAAATGGGACAGGTATAGCTTTAATTATGCATGAATAATTCAAAATATTCATTTCTGAAGGAGGCATAACCTGGTTTGTTTTCAGTGGCCTCGGAGTAAAATAATTTGTATTAAATGAAATCCCAAGAAATAAATGATAATTCACTCCACTGTAACAGAAAGAGAAACAGTCTAGGTTAGTTCACAGGGAAAATTATATCCAGGGTTTCAAACTTACCATAGGATTGTCAAGTTCCTGCCTAAAGGAAGGGCATCTGCACTGGGGGTTGGCACTCGAGCACATCCACCACTGGAACCTCCTTTCCCAACTTACAGTCCTATCTTATTTTAATTTAGGGTTTTTTTTCTTTTTTTCACTGCCTTGGATTTCCATAGATTCATGAAGGAAATTAATTTAAATACTTGGGTTCTTATCCTTTGCTTCAGAAAGGAAATCTGTAGAGTCCTTTGAAGCTTCTTCTGCCTTGGATGGCCCTCAGCAATGTCAAAAGCAATTAAATGTCAGTTGTAAGAAGTGATTTTTGAAAGTGGCTGTAAAAAATTAAAATAGATGTTTCTGTGCACTGTATCAGCATCTTCAGCCACTCAGATGTTAGAGTGCTCCCAAAAAAAGCTATACAAGAAATGCAGTGATGGAACAAATGCTGACAGTTTGAGATGCTGCTGCCTAACTGCCTTGAGTAATTCCATTTATTGAAAATAATTCACATACATGTTGGAAACATTCAGGCTCACAGTAATTAATTTTCAGCTGAATTGATCTCTGTATGCAAACTGCTCTGAGGAGAGAGAGAGCCTCAAATATCTGAGCTGGCTAATGGAAGACATGTCCTCCCCTAGACTTGGGGGAGGGCTAACACCAGTTTTCTCCCTAACAAAGCAGAATGATTTATGCCAAGATTGGCAGAAGTACAATAAAAACCAGTGGTGATTATTTATATTTATATGGGGAGGTGGGTCTTGTAATCTATTTTTAAATAACACTTAGTAAAACCAGAGTTATTAACAATAAATGTGACACAGCTCCAACAAAGAGCATGGTCTTCCCAATGGCTATCAAAGCCTGCAAGTCCATCAAAGGCTTCCTGGGGTGGCTTTTTCATACAAAGGGAGTGCAGCAAACCCACTGCACTCGGGTGAAACCCCACTGACAGTCTCACCTCAGCACATGGATTGGTTTCCACTGGAGCTCTGCCAAAATCAAGTTTGTAGGGATTTGTACTAACACAAGTCTGTGCTGGTTTGATGGCTTCTTACACGTTTGCCATGCCAGGGGGCTCATGGAAGTGGGCAGGGAAATTGCACCAGGTTACTCACAGTGGCCTCAATCCCATGTTCTCTTTGGTTGTCACTGTCCCTAAGGGGACACAAGATGCTGGTTTGAGCCCTTCCCTCTCAGATCTGAAGTTTGAGCTTCATGCTGAGTGGGGAGGAAGCCAAAGAAGAGTCAAAGCCTTCTGTCCACTGCCCAGACCTGCTCATTCCTGCAGCTTTCCCATCCCTGCCTTGCCCATCCCTGCCTTGCCCATTTCCTGGCGTCTACAGCCACAAACTTTTGCTTCTCATGCCTGCCTGGGGAGTGGAGCTGCAATCAAGAAATACATAATCATAGCGAAATGCACACCTATATTGTAATGCCTCGTTTGATTGAGAAACTTAGTGTTATTATCAATCTCGTTTGTGTTAAAATATACCCTGGGATCTCTGCATTGGAGACAGCAGATCTCATTTTCCAGTTCATCATACCTTTCCCCACAGATGTTCTTCTTTTCTTCC